>OY755039.1:122815123-123342623 GCA_963576565.1 Aspidapion aeneum
TGAGTAAACATTTGTGTTATATGACCTTAAGCAATGTTATATTTCAAGTTTGAGACAAATTGGTTAGTAAATAAGAAAATCCGCCATTTTGGATCGGCCATTTTGTTTTTTTTAAGTTTGAGTAAACATTTGTGTTATATGACCTTAAGCAACGTTATATTCCAAGTTTGAGACAAATCGGTTGGTAAATAAGAGAATCCGCCATTTTGGATCGGCCATTTTAATTTTTTTAAGTTTGAGTAAACATTTGTGTTCTATGACCTTAAGCAATGTTATATTTTAAGTTTGGGACAAATCGGTTGGTAAATAAGAGAATCCGCCATTTTGGATGGGCCATTTTGCTTTTTTTAAGTTTGAGTAAACATTTGTGTTATATGACCTTAAGCAATGTTATATTTCAAGTTTGAGACAAATCGGTTAGTAAATAAGAAAATAGCCATTTTGGATCGGCCATCTTGTTTTTTTTAAGTTTGAGTAAACATTTGTGTTATATGACCTTAAGCAATGTTATGTTTCAAGTTTGAGACAAATCGGTTGGTAAATAAGAGAATCCGCCATTTTGGATCGGCCATTTTCATTTTTTGAAGTTTGAGTAAACATTTGTGTTATATGACCTTAAGCAATGTTATATTTCAAGTTTGAGACAAACTGGTTAGTAAATAAGAAAATCCGCCATTTTGGATCGGCCATTTTGTTTTTTTTAAGTTTGAGTAAACATTTGTGTTATATGACCTTAAGCAATGTTATATTTCAAGTTTGAGACAAGTCGGTTAGTAAATAAGAAAATCCGCCATTTTGGATCGGCCATTTTGTTTTTTTTAAATTTGAGTAAACATTTGTGTTATATGACCTTAAGCAATGTTATATTTCAAGTTTGAGACAAATCGGTTAGTAAATAAGATAATCCGCCATTTTGGATCGGCCATTTTCATTTTTTTAAGTTTGAGTAAACATTTGTGTTATATGACCTTAAGCATTGTTATATTTTAAGTTTGAGACAAATCGGTTGGTAAATAAAAAATCCGCCAGTTTGGATCGGCCATTTTGATTTTTTTAAGTTTGAGTAAGAATTTGTGTTAAATGACATAAGCAATGTTATATTTCAAGTTTGAGACAAATCGGTTGGTAAATAAGAAAATCCGCCATTTTGGATCGGCCATTTTGATTTTTTTAAGTTTGAGTAAACATTTGTGTTATATGGCCTTAAGCAATGTTATATTTCAAGTTTGAGACAAATCGGTTGGTAAATAAGAGAATCCGCCATTTTGGATCGGCCATTTTAATTTTTTTTAGTTTGAGTAAACATTTGTGTTATATGACCTTAAGCAATGTTATATTTCAAGTTTGAGACAAATCGGTTGGTAAATAAGAGAATCCGCCATTTTGGATGGGACATTTTGCTTTTTTTAAGTTTGAGTAAACATTTGTGTTATATGACCTTAAGCAATGTTATATTTCAAGTTTGAGACAAATCGGTTAGTAAATAAGAAAATCCGCCATTTTGGATCGGCCATTTTGTTTTTTTTAAGTTTGAGTAAACATTTGTGTTATATGACCTTAAGCAATGTTATGTTTCAAGTTTGAGACAAATCGGTTGGTAAATAAGAGAATCCGCCATTTTGGATCAGCCATTTTCATTTTTTTAAGTTTGAGTAAACATTTGTGTTATATGACCTTAAGCAATGTTATATTTCAAGTTTGAGACAAATTGGTTAGTAAATAAGAAAATCCGCCATTTTGGATCGGCCATTTTGTTTTTTTTAAGTTTGAGTAAACATTTGTGTTATATGACCTTAAGCAATGTTATATTTCAAGTTTGAGACAAATCGGTTGGTAAATAAGAGAATCCGCCATTTTGGATCGGCCATTTTCATTTTTTTAAGTTTGAGTAAACATTTGTGTTATATGACCTTAAGCAATGTTATATTTCAAGTTTGAGACAAATCGGTTGGTAAATAAGAGAATCCGCCATTTTGGATGGGCCATTTTGATTTTTTTAAGTTTGAGTAAACATTTGTGTTATATGACCTTAAGCAATGTTATATTTCAAGTTTGAGACAAGTCGGTTAGTAAATAAGAAAATCCGCCATTTTGGATCGGCCATTTTGTTTTTTTTAAATTTGAGTAAACATTTGTGTTATATGACCTTAAGCAATGTTATATTTCAAGTTTGAGACAAATCGGTTAGTAAATAAGAGAATCCGCCATTTTGGATCGGCCATTTTCATTTTTTTAAGTTTGAGTAAACATTTGTGTTATATGACCTTAAGCAATGTTATATTTCAAGTTTGAGACAAATCGGTTGGTAAATAAGAGAATGGGATCGGTTGGTAAATAAGAGAATCCGCCATTTTGGATCGGCCATTTTGATTTTTTTAAGTTTGAGTAAACATTTGTGTTATATGACCTTAAGCAATGTTATATTTCAAGTTTGAGACAAATTGGTTAGTAAATAAGAAAATCCGCCATTTTGGATCGGCCATTTTGTTTTTTTAAGGTTGAGTAAACATTTGTGTTATATGACCTTAAGCAATGTTATATTTCAAGTTTGAGACAAATCGGTTGGTAAATAAGAGAATCCGCCATTTTGGTTCGGCCATTTTAATTTTTTTTAAGTTTAAGTAAACATTTGTGTTATATGACCTTAAGCAATGTTATATTTCAAGTTTGAGACAAATCGGTTGGTAAATAAGAGAATCCGCCATTTTGGATCGGCCATTTTCATTTTTTTAAGTTTGAGTAAACATTTGTGTTAAATGACCTTAAGCAATGTTATATTTCAAGTTTCAGACAAATCGGTTGGTAAATAAGAAAATCCGCCATTTTGGATCGGCCATTTTGATTTTTTTAAGTTTGAGTAAACATATGTGTTATATGACCTTAAGCAATGTTATATTTCAAGTTTGAGACAAATTGGTTGGTAAATAAAAGAATCCGCCATTTTGGATCGGCCATTTTATATTTTTTAAGTTTGAGTAAACATTTGTGTTATATGACCTTAAGCAATGTTATATTTCAAGTTTGAGACAAATCGGTTAGTAAATAAGAAAATCCGCCATGTTGGATTGGCCATTTTGATTTTTTTTAGTTTGAGTAAACATTTGTGTTATATGACCTTAAGCAATGTTATATTTCAAGTTTGAGACAAATCGGTTGGTAAATAAGAGAATCCGCCATTTTGGTTCGGCCATTTTAATTTTTTTTAAGTTTAAGTAAACATTTGTGTTATATGACCTTAAGCAATGTTATATTTCAAGTTTGAGACAAATCGGTTGGTAAATAAGAAAATCCGCCATTTTGGATCGGCCATTTTGATTTTTTTAAGTTTGAGTAAACATTTGTGTTATATGGCCTTAAGCAATGTTATATTTCAAGTTTGAGACAAATCGGTTGGTAAATAAGAGAATCCGCCATTTTGGATCGGCCATTTTAATTTTTTTTAGTTTGAGTAAACATTTGTGTTATATGACCTTAAGCAATGTTATATTTCAAGTTTGAGACAAATCGGTTGGTAAATAAGAGAATCCGCCATTTTGGATGGGACATTTTGCTTTTTTTAAGTTTGAGTAAACATTTGTGTTATATGACCTTAAGCAATGTTATATTTCAAGTTTGAGACAAATCGGTTAGTAAATAAGAAAATCCGCCATTTTGGATCGGCCATTTTGTTTTTTTTAAGTTTGAGTAAACATTTGTGTTATATGACCTTAAGCAATGTTATGTTTCAAGTTTGAGACAAATCGGTTGGTAAATAAGAGAATCCGCCATTTTGGATCAGCCATTTTCATTTTTTTAAGTTTGAGTAAACATTTGTGTTATATGACCTTAAGCAATGTTATATTTCAAGTTTGAGACAAATTGGTTAGTAAATAAGAAAATCCGCCATTTTGGATCCGCCATTTTGTTTTTTTTAAGTTTGAGTAAACATTTGTGTTATATGACCTTAAGCAATGTTATATTTCAAGTTTGAGACAAATCGGTTGGTAAATAAGAGAATCCGCCATTTTGGATCGGCCATTTTCATTTTTTTAAGTTTGAGTAAACATTTGTGTTATATGACCTTAAGCAATGTTATATTTCAAGTTTGAGACAAATCGGTTGGTAAATAAGAGAATCCGCCATTTTGGATGGGCCATTTTGATTTTTTTAAGTTTGAGTAAACATTTGTGTTATATGACCTTAAGCAATGTTATATTTCAAGTTTGAGACAAGTCGGTTAGTAAATAAGAAAATCCGCCATTTTGGATCGGCCATTTTGTTTTTTTTAAATTTGAGTAAACATTTGTGTTATATGACCTTAAGCAATGTTATATTTCAAGTTTGAGACAAATCGGTTAGTAAATAAGAGAATCCGCCATTTTGGATCGGCCATTTTCATTTTTTTAAGTTTGAGTAAACATTTGTATTATATGACCTTAAGCAATGTTATATTTCAAGTTTGAGACAAATTGGTTAGTAAATAAGAAAATCCGCCATTTTGGATCGGCCATTTTGTTTTTTTTAAGTTTGAGTAAACATTTGTGTTATATGACCTTAAGCAATGTTATATTTCAAGTTTGAGACAAATCGGTTGGTAAATAAGAGAATGGGATCGGTTGGTAAATAAGAGAATCCGCCATTTTGGATCGGCCATTTTGATTTTTTTAAGTTTGAGTAAACATTTGTGTTATATGACCTTAAGCAATGTTATATTTCAAGTTTGAGACAAATTGGTTAGTAAATAAGAAAATCCGCCATTTTGGATCGGCCATTTTGTTTTTTTAAGGTTGAGTAAACATTTGTGTTATATGACCTTAAGCAATGTTATATTTCAAGTTTGAGACAAATCGGTTGGTAAATAAGAGAATCCGCCATTTTGGTTCGGCCATTTTAATTTTTTTTAAGTTTAAGTAAACATTTGTGTTATATGACCTTAAGCAATGTTATATTTCAAGTTTGAGACAAATCGGTTGGTAAATAAGAGAATCCGCCATTTTGGATCGGCCATTTTCATTTTTTAAGTTTGAGTAAACATTTGTGTTAAATGACCTTAAGCAATGTTATATTTCAAGTTTCAGACAAATCGGTTGGTAAATAAGAAAATCCGCCATTTTGGATCGGCCATTTTGATTTTTTTAAGTTTGAGTAAACATATGTGTTATATGACCTTAAGCAATGTTATATTTCAAGTTTGAGACAAATTGGTTGGTAAATAAAAGAATCCGCCATTTTGGATCGGCCATTTTATATTTTTTAAGTTTGAGTAAACATTTGTGTTATATGACCTTAAGCAATGTTATATTTCAAGTTTGAGACAAATCGGTTAGTAAATAAGAAAATCCGCCATGTTGGATTGGCCATTTTGATTTTTTTTAGTTTGAGTAAACATTTGTGTTATATGACCTTAAGCAATGTTATATTTCAAGTTTGAGACAAATCGGTTGGTAAATAAGAGAATCCGCCATTTTGGTTCGGCCATTTTAATTTTTTTTAAGTTTAAGTAAACATTTGTGTTATATGACCTTAAGCAATGTTATATTTCAAGTTTGAGACAAATCGGTTGGTAAATAAGAAAATCCGCCATTTTGGATCGGCCATTTTGATTTTTTTAAGTTTGAGTAAACATTTGTGTTATATGGCATTAAGCAATGTTATATTTCAAGTTTGAGACAAATCGGTTGGTAAATAAGAGAATCCGCCATTTTGGATCGGCCATTTTAATTTTTTTTAGTTTGAGTAAACATTTGTGTTATATGACCTTAAGCAATGTTATATTTCAAGTTTGAGACAAATCGGTTGGTAAATAAGAGAATCCGCCATTTTGGATGGGACATTTTGCTTTTTTTAAGTTTGAGTAAACATTTGTGTTATATGACCTTAAGCAATGTTATATTTCAAGTTTGAGACAAATCGGTTAGTAAATAAGAAAATCCGCCATTTTGGATCGGCCATTTTGTTTTTTTTAAGTTTGAGTAAACATTTGTGTTATATGACCTTAAGCAATGTTATGTTTCAAGTTTGAGACAAATCGGTTGGTAAATAAGAGAATCCGCCATTTTGGATCAGCCATTTTCATTTTTTTAAGTTTGACTAAACATTTGTGTTATATGACCTTAAGCAATGTTATATTTCAAGTTTGAGACAAATTGGTTAGTAAATAAGAAAATCCGCCATTTTGGATCGGCCATTTTGTTTTTTTTAAGTTTGAGTAAACATTTGTGTTATATGACCTTAAGCAATGTTATATTTCAAGTTTGAGACAAATCGGTTGGTAAATAAGAGAATCCGCCATTTTGGATCGGCCATTTTCATTTTTTTAAGTTTGAGTAAACATTTGTGTTATATGACCTTAAGCAATGTTATATTTCAAGTTTGAGACAAATCGGTTGGTAAATAAGAGAATCCGCCATTTTGGATGGGCCATTTTGATTTTTTTAAGTTTGAGTAAACATTTGTGTTATATGACCTTAAGCAATGTTATATTTCAAGTTTGAGACAAGTCGGTTAGTAAATAAGAAAATCCGCCATTTTGGATCGGCCATTTTGTTTTTTTTAAATTTGAGTAAACATTTGTGTTATATGACCTTAAGCAATGTTATATTTCAAGTTTGAGACAAATCGGTTAGTAAATAAGAGAATCCGCCATTTTGGATCGGCCATTTTCATTTTTTTAAGTTTGAGTAAACATTTGTGTTATATGACCTTAAGCAATGTTATATTTCAAGTTTGAGACAAATTGGTTAGTAAATAAGAAAATCCGCCATTTTGGATCGGCCATTTTGTTTTTTTTAAGTTTGAGTAAACATTTGTGTTATATGACCTTAAGCAATGTTATATTTCAAGTTTGAGACAAGTCGGTTAGTAAATAAGAAAATCCGCCATTTTGGATCGGCCATTTTGTTTTTTTTAAATTTGAGTAAACATTTGTGTTATATGACCTTAAGCAATGTTATATTTCAAGTTTGAGACAAATCGGTTAGTAAATAAGATAATCCGCCATTTTGGATCGGCCATTTTCATTTTTTTAAGTTTGAGTAAACATTTGTGTTATATGACCTTAAGCATTGTTATATTTTAAGTTTGAGACAAATCGGTTGGTAAATAAAAAATCCGCCAGTTTGGATCGGCCATTTTGATTTTTTTAAGTTTGAGTAAGAATTTGTGTTAAATGACATAAGCAATGTTATATTTCAAGTTTGAGACAAATCGGTTGGCAAATAAGAAAATCCGCCATTTTGGATCGGCCATTTTGATTTTTTTAAGTTTGAGTAAACATTTGTGTTATATGGCCTTAAGCAATGTTATATTTCAAGTTTGAGACAAATCGGTTGGTAAATAAGAGAATCCGCCATTTTGGATCGGCCATTTTAATTTTTTTTAGTTTGAGTAAACATTTGTGTTATATGACCTTAAGCAATGTTATATTTCAAGTTTGAGACAAATCGGTTGGTAAATAAGAGAATCCGCCATTTTGGATGGGACATTTTGCTTTTTTTAAGTTTGAGTAAACATTTGTGTTATATGACCTTAAGCAATGTTATATTTCAAGTTTGAGACAAATCGGTTAGTAAATAAGAAAATCCGCCATTTTGGATCGGCCATTTTGTTTTTTTTAAGTTTGAGTAAACATTTGTGTTATATGACCTTAAGCAATGTTATGTTTCAAGTTTGAGACAAATCGGTTGGTAAATAAGAGAATCCGCCATTTTGGATCAGCCATTTTCATTTTTTTAAGTTTGAGTAAACATTTGTGTTATATGACCTTAAGCAATGTTATATTTCAAGTTTGAGACAAATCGGTTGGTAAATAAGAGAATCCGCCATTTTGGATCGGCCATTTTAATTTTTTTTAGTTTGAGTAAACATTTGTGTTATATGACCTTAAGCAATGTTATATTTCAAGTTTGAGACAAATCGGTTGGTAAATAAGAGAATCCGCCATTTTGGATGGGACATTTTGCTTTTTTTAAGTTTGAGTAAACATTTGTGTTATATGACCTTAAGCAATGTTATATTTCAAGTTTGAGACAAATCGGTTAGTAAATAAGAAAATCCGCCATTTTGGATCGGCCATTTTGTTTTTTTTAAGTTTGAGTAAACATTTGTGTTATATGACCTTAAGCAATGTTATGTTTCAAGTTTGAGACAAATCGGTTGGTAAATAAGAGAATCCGCCATTTTGGATCGGCCATTTTCATTTTTTTAAGTTTGAGTAAACATTTGTGTTATATGACCTTAAGCAATGTTATATTTCAAGTTTGAGACAAATCGGTTGGTAAATAAGAGAATCCGCCATTTTGGATGGGCCATTTTGATTTTTTTAAGTTTGAGTAAACATTTGTGTTATATGACCTTAAGCAATGTTATATTTCAAGTTTGAGACAAGTCGGTTAGTAAATAAGAAAATCCGCCATTTTGGATCGGCCATTTTGTTTTTTTTTAATTTGAGTAAACATTTGTGTTATATGACCTTAAGCAATGTTATATTTCAAGTTTGAGACAAATCGGTTAGTAAATAAGAGAATCCGCCATTTTGGATCGGCCATTTTCATTTTTTTAAGTTTGAGTAAACATTTGTGTTATATGACCTTAAGCAATGTTATATTTCAAGTTTGAGACAAATTGGTTAGTAAATAAGAAAATCCGCCATTTTGGATCGGCCATTTTGTTTTTTTAAGTTTGAGTAAACATTTGTGTTATATGACCTTAAGCAATGTTATATTTCAAGTTTGAGACAAATCGGTTGGTAAATAAGAGAATGGGATCGGTTGGTAAATAAGAGAATCCGCCATTTTGGATCGGCCATTTTGATTTTTTTAAATTTGAGTAAACATTTGTGTTATATGACCTTAAGCAATGTTATATTTCAAGTTTGAGACAAATCGGTTAGTAAATAAGATAATCCGCCATTTTGGATCGGCCATTTTCATTTTTTTAAGTTTGAGTAAACATTTGTGTTATATGACCTTAAGCATTGTTATATTTTAAGTTTGAGACAAATCGGTTGGTAAATAAAAAATCCGCCAGTTTGGATCGGCCATTTTGATTTTTTTAAGTTTGAGTAAGAATTTGTGTTAAATGACATAAGCAATGTTATATTTCAAGTTTGAGACAAATCGGTTGGTAAATAAGAAAATCCGCCATTTTGGATCGGCCATTTTGATTTTTTTAAGTTTGAGTAAACATTTGTGTTATATGGCCTTAAGCAATGTTATATTTCAAGTTTGAGACAAATCGGTTGGTAAATAAGAGAATCCGCCATTTTGGATCGGCCATTTTAATTTTTTTTAGTTTGAGTAAACATTTGTGTTATATGACCTTAAGCAATGTTATATTTCAAGTTTGAGACAAATCGGTTGGTAAATAAGAGAATCCGCCATTTTGGATGGGACATTTTGCTTTTTTTAAGTTTGAGTAAACATTTGTGTTATATGACCTTAAGCAATGTTATATTTCAAGTTTGAGACAAATCGGTTAGTAAATAAGAAAATCCGCCATTTTGGATCGGACATTTTGTTTTTTTTAAGTTTGAGTAAACATTTGTGTTATATGACCTTAAGCAATGTTATGTTTCAAGTTTGAGACAAATCGGTTGGTAAATAAGAGAATCCGCCATTTTGGATCAGCCATTTTCATTTTTTTAAGTTTGAGTAAACATTTGTGTTATATGACCTTAAGCAATGTTATATTTCAAGTTTGAGACAAATTGGTTAGTAAATAAGAAAATCCGCCATTTTGGATCGGCCATTTTGTTTTTTTTAAGTTTGAGTAAACATTTGTGTTATATGACCTTAAGCAATGTTATATTTCAAGTTTGAGACAAATCGGTTGGTAAATAAGAGAATCCGCCATTTTGGATCGGCCATTTTCATTTTTTTAAGTTTGAGTAAACATTTGTGTTATATGACCTTAAGCAATGTTATATTTCAAGTTTGAGACAAATCGGTTGGTAAATAAGAGAATCCGCCATTTTGGATGGGCCATTTTGATTTTTTTAAGTTTGAGTAAACATTTGTGTTATATGACCTTAAGCAATGTTATATTTCAAGTTTGAGACAAGTCGGTTAGTAAATAAGAAAATCCGCCATTTTGGATCGGCCATTTTGTTTTTTTTAAATTTGAGTAAACATTTGTGTTATATGACCTTAAGCAATGTTATATTTCAAGTTTGAGACAAATCGGTTAGTAAATAAGAGAATCCGCCATTTTGGATCGGCCATTTTCATTTTTTTAAGTTTGAGTAAACATTTGTGTTATATGACCTTAAGCAATGTTATATTTCAAGTTTGAGACAAATTGGTTAGTAAATAAGAAAATCCGCCATTTTGGATCGGCCATTTTGTTTTTTTAAGTTTGAGTAAACATTTGTGTTATATGACCTTAAGCAATGTTATATTTCAAGTTTGAGACAAATCGGTTGGTAAATAAGAGAATGGGATCGGTTGGTAAATAAGAGAATCCGCCATTTTGGATCGGCCATTTTGATTTTTTTAAGTTTGAGTAAACATTTGTGTTATATGACCTTAAGCAATGTTATATTTCAAGTTTGAGACAAATTGGTTAGTAAATAAGAAAATCCGCCATTTTGGATCGGCCATTTTGTTTTTTTAAGTTTGAGTAAACATTTGTGTTATATGACCTTAAGCAATGTTATATTTCAAGTTTGAGACAAATCGGTTGGTAAATAAGAGAATCCGCCATTTTGGTTCGGCCATTTTAATTTTTTTAAAGTTTAAGTAAACATTTGTGTTATATGACCTTAAGCAATGTTATATTTCAAGTTTGAGACAAATCGGTTGGTAAATAAGAGAATCCGCCATTTTGGATCGGCCATTTTCATTTTTTTAAGTTTGAGTAAACATTTGTGTTAAATGACCTTAAGCAATGTTATATTTCAAGTTTCAGACAAATCGGTTGGTAAATAAGAAAATCCGCCATTTTGGATCGGCCATTTTGATTTTTTTAAGTTTGAGTAAACATATGTGTTATATGACCTTAAGCAATGTTATATTTCAAGTTTGAGACAAATTGGTTGGTAAATAAAAGAATCCGCCATTTTGGATCGGCCATTTTATATTTTTTAAGTTTGAGTAAACATTTGTGTTATATGACCTTAAGCAATGTTATATTTCAAGTTTGAGACAAATCGGTTAGTAAATAAGAAAATCCGCCATGTTGGATTGGCCATTTTGATTTTTTTTAGTTTGAGTAAATATTTGTGTTATATGACCTTAAGCAATGTTATATTTCAAGTTTGAGACAAATCGGTTGGTAAATAAGAAAATCCGCCATTTTGGATCGGCCATTTTGATTTTTTTAAGTTTGAGTAAACATTTGTGTTATATGACCTTAAGCAATGTTATATTTCAAGTTTGAGACAAATCGGTTGGTAAATAAGAAAATCCGCCATTTTGGATCGGCCATTTTGATTTTTTTAAGTTTGAGTAAACATTTGTGTTATATGGCCTTAAGCAATGTTATATTTCAAGTTTGAGACAAATCGGTTGGTAAATAAGAGAATCCGCCATTTTGGATCGGCCATTTTAATTTTTTTTAGTTTGAGTAAACATTTGTGTTATATGACCTTAAGCAATGTTATATTTCAAGTTTGAGACAAATCGGTTGGTAAATAAGAGAATCCGCCATTTTGGATGGGACATTTTGCTTTTTTTAAGTTTGAGTAAACATTTGTGTTATATGACCTTAAGCAATGTTATATTTCAAGTTTGAGACAAATCGGTTAGTAAATAAGAAAATCCGCCATTTTGGATCGGCCATTTTGTTTTTTTTAAGTTTGAGTAAACATTTGTGTTATATGACCTTAAGCAATGTTATGTTTCAAGTTTGAGACAAATCGGTTGGTAAATAAGAGAATCCGCCATTTTGGATCAGCCATTTTCATTTTTTTAAGTTTGAGTAAACATTTGTGTTATATGACCTTAAGCAATGTTATATTTCAAGTTTGAGACAAATTGGTTAGTAAATAAGAAAATCCGCCATTTTGGATCGGCCATTTTGTTTTTTTTAAGTTTGAGTAAACATTTGTGTTATATGACCTTAAGCAATGTTATATTTCAAGTTTGAGACAAATCGGTTGGTAAATAAGAGAATCCGCCATTTTGGATCGGCCATTTTCATTTTTTTAAGTTTGAGTAAACATTTGTGTTATATGACCTTAAGCAATGTTATATTTCAAGTTTGAGACAAATCGGTTGGTAAATAAGAGAATCCGCCATTTTGGATGGGCCATTTTGATTTTTTTAAGTTTGAGTAAACATTTGTGTTATATGACCTTAAGCAATGTTATATTTCAAGTTTGAGACAAGTCGGTTAGTAAATAAGAAAATCCGCCATTTTGGATCGGCCATTTTGTTTTTTTTTAAATTTGAGTAAACATTTGTGTTATATGACCTTAAGCAATGTTATATTTCAAGTTTGAGACAAATCGGTTAGTAAATAAGAGAATCCGCCATTTTGGATCGGCCATTTTCATTTTTTTAAGTTTGAGTAAACATTTGTGTTATATGACCTTAAGCAATGTTATATTTCAAGTTTGAGACAAATTGGTTAGTAAATAAAAAAATCCGCCATTTTGGATCGGCCATTTTGTTTTTTTAAGTTTGAGTAAACATTTGTGTTATATGACCTTAAGCAATGTTATATTTCAAGTTTGAGACAAATCGGTTCGTAAATAAGAGAATCCGCCATTTTGGTTCGGCCATTTTAATTTTTTTTAAGTTTAAGTAAACATTTGTGTTATATGACCTTAAGCAATGTTATATTTCAAGTTTGAGACAAATCGGTTGGTAAATAAGAGAATCCGCCATTTTGGATCGGCCATTTTCATTTTTTTAAGTTTGAGTAAACATTTGTGTTAAATGACCTTAAGCAATGTTATATTTCAAGTTTCAGACAAATCGGTTGGTAAATAAGAAAATCCGCCATTTTGGATCGGCCATTTTGATTTTTTTAAGTTTGAGTAAACATATGTGTTATATGACCTTAAGCAATGTTATATTTCAAGTTTGAGACAAATTGGTTGGTAAATAAAAGAATCCGCCATTTTGGATCGGCCATTTTATATTTTTTAAGTTTGAGTAAACATTTGTGTTATATGACCTTAAGCAATGTTATATTTCAAGTTTGAGACAAGTCGGTTAGTAAATAAGAAAATCCGCCATTTTGGATCGGCCATTTTGTTTTTTTTTAAATTTGAGTAAACATTTGTGTTATATGACCTTAAGCAATGTTATATTTCAAGTTTGAGACAAATCGGTTAGTAAATAAGAGAATCCGCCATTTTGGATCGGCCATTTTCATTTTTTTAAGTTTGAGTAAACATTTGTGTTATATGACCTTAAGCAATGTTATATTTCAAGTTTGAGACAAATTGGTTAGTAAATAAAAAAATCCGCCATTTTGGATCGGCCATTTTGTTTTTTTAAGTTTGAGTAAACATTTGTGTTATATGACCTTAAGCAATGTTATATTTCAAGTTTGAGACAAATCGGTTCGTAAATAAGAGAATCCGCCATTTTGGTTCGGCCATTTTAATTTTTTTTAAGTTTAAGTAAACATTTGTGTTATATGACCTTAAGCAATGTTATATTTCAAGTTTGAGACAAATCGGTTGGTAAATAAGAGAATCCGCCATTTTGGATCGGCCATTTTCATTTTTTTAAGTTTGAGTAAACATTTGTGTTAAATGACCTTAAGCAATGTTATATTTCAAGTTTCAGACAAATCGGTTGGTAAATAAGAAAATCCGCCATTTTGGATCGGCCATTTTGATTTTTTTAAGTTTGAGTAAACATATGTGTTATATGACCTTAAGCAATGTTATATTTCAAGTTTGAGACAAATTGGTTGGTAAATAAAAGAATCCGCCATTTTGGATCGGCCATTTTGATATTTTTAAGTTTGAGTAAACATTTGTGTTATATGACCTTAAGCAATGTTATATTTCAAGTTTGAGACAAATCGGTTAGTAAATAAGAAAATCCGCCATGTTGGATCGGCCATTTTGATTTTTTTTAGTTTGAGTAAACATTTGTGTTATATGACCTTAAGCAATGTTATATTTCAAGTTTGAGACAAATCGGTTGGTAAATAAGAGAATCCGCCATTTTGGTTCGGCCATTTTAATTTTTTTTAAGTTTAAGTAAACATTTGTGTTATATGACCTTAAGCAATGTTATATTTCAAGTTTGAGACAAATTGGTTAGTAAATAAGAAAATCCGCCATTTTGGATCGGCCATTTTGTTTTTTTTTTAAGTTTGAGTAAACATTTGTGTTATATGACCTTAAGCAATGTTATGTTTCAAGTTTGAGACAAATCGGTTGGTAAATAAGAGAATCCGCCATTTTGGATCGGCCATTTTCATTTTTTTAAGTTTGAGTAAACATTTGTGTTATATGACCTTAAGCAATGTTATATTTCAAGTTTGAGACAAATTGGTTAGTAAATAAGAAAATCCGCCATTTTGGATCGGCCATTTTGTTTTTTTTAAGTTTGAGTAAACATTTGTGTTATATGACCTTAAGCAATGTTATATTTCAAGTTTGAGACAAATCGGTTGGTAAATAAGAGAATCCGCCATTTTGGATCGGCCATTTTCATTTTTTTAAGTTTGAGTAAACATTTGTGTTATATGACCTTAAGCAATGTTATATTTCAAGTTTGAGACAAATCGGTTGGTAAATAAGAGAATCCGCCATTTTGGATGGGCCATTTTGATTTTTTTAAGTTTGAGTAAACATTTGTGTTATATGACCTTAAGCAATGTTATATTTCAAGTTTGAGACAAGTCGGTTAGTAAATAAGAAAATCCGCCATTTTGGATCGGCCATTTTGTTTTTTTTAAATTTAAGTAAACATTTGTGTTATATGACCTTAAGCAATGTTATATTTCAAGTTTGAGACAAATCGGTTAGTAAATAAGAGAATCCGCCATTTTGGATCGGCCATTTTCATTTTTTTAAGTTTGAGTAAACATTTGTGTTATATGACCTTAAGCAATGTTATATTTCAAGTTTGAGACAAATTGGTTAGTAAATAAGAAAATCCGCCATTTTGGATCGGCCATTTTGTTTTTTTAAGTTTGAGTAAACATTTGTGTTATATGACCTTAAGCAATGTTATATTTCAAGTTTGAGACAAATCGGTTGGTAAATAAGAGAATGGGATCGGTTGGTAAATAAGAGAATCCGCCATTTTGGATCGGCCATTTTGATTTTTTTAAGTTTGAGTAAACATTTGTGTTATATGACCTTAAGCAATGTTATATTTCAAGTTTGAGACAAATTGGTTAGTAAATAAGAAAATCCGCCATTTTGGATCGGCCATTTTGTTTTTTTAAGTTTGAGTAAACATTTGTGTTATATGACCTTAAGCAATGTTATATTTCAAGTTTGAGACAAATCGGTTGGTAAATAAGAGAATCCGCCATTTTGGTTCGGCCATTTTAATTTTTTTTAAGTTTAAGTAAACATTTGTGTTATATGACCTTAAGCAATGTTATATTTCAAGTTTGAGACAAATCGGTTGGTAAATAAGAGAATCCGCCATTTTGGATCGGCCATTTTCATTTTTTTAAGTTTGAGTAAACATTTGTGTTAAATGACCTTAAGCAATGTTATATTTCAAGTTTCAGACAAATCGGTTGGTAAATAAGAAAATCCGCCATTTTGGATCGGCCATTTTGATTTTTTTAAGTTTGAGTAAACATATGTGTTATATGACCTTAAGCAATGTTATATTTCAAGTTTGAGACAAATTGGTTGGTAAATAAAAGAATCCGCCATTTTGGATCGGCCATTTTATATTTTTTAAGTTTGAGTAAACATTTGTGTTATATGACCTTAAGCAATGTTATATTTCAAGTTTGAGACAAATCGGTTAGTAAATAAGAAAATCCGCCATGTTGGATTGGCCATTTTGATTTTTTTTAGTTTGAGTAAACATTTGTGTTATATGACCTTAAGCAATGTTATATTTCAAGTTTGAGACAAATCGGTTGGTAAATAAGAGAATCCGCCATTTTGATTCGGCCATTTTAATTTTTTTTAAGTTTAAGTAAACATTTGTGTTATATGACCTTAAGCAATGTTATATTTCAAGTTTGAGACAAATCGGTTGGTAAATAAGAGAATCCGCCATTTTGGATCGGCCATTTTCATTTTTTTAAGTTTGAGTAAACATTTGTGTTATATGACCTTAAGCAATGTTATATTTCAAGTTTGAGACAAATCGGTTGGTAAATAAGAGAATCCGCAATTTTGGATCGGCCATTTTCATTTTTTTAAGTTTGAGTAAACATTTGTGTTATATGCCCTTAGGCAATGTTATATTGACCTTAAGCATTGTTATATTTCAAGTTTGAGACAAATCGGTTGGTAAATAAAAAATCCGCCATTTTGGATCGGCCATTTTGTTTTTTTTAAGTTTGAGTAAGAATTTGTGTTAATCGACCTTAAGCAATGTTATAATTCAAGTTTGAGACAAATCGGTTGATAAATAAAAAAATCCGCCATTTTGGATCGGCCATTTTGATTTTTTTTAAGTTTGAGTAAGAATTTGTGTTAAGTGACCTTAAGCAATGTTATATTTCAAGTTTGAGACAAATCGGTTGGTAAATAAGAGAATCCGCCATTTTGGATCGGCCATTTTCATTTTTTTAAGTTTGAGTAAACATTTGTGTTATATGACCTTAAGCAATGTTATATTTCAAGTTTGAGACAAATCGGTTGGTAAATAAGAGAATCCGCCATTTTGGATCGGCCATTTTCATTTTTTTAAGTTTGAGTAAACATTTGTGTTAAATGACCTTAAGCAATGTTATATTTCAAGTTTCAGACAAATCGGTTGGTAAATAAGAAAATCCGCCATTTTGGATCGGCCATTTTGATTTTTTTAAGTTTGAGTAAACATATGTGTTATATGACCTTAAGCAATGTTATATTTCAAGTTTGAGACAAATTGGTTGGTAAATAAAAGAATCCGCCATTTTGGATCGGCCATTTTATATTTTTTAAGTTTGAGTAAACATTTGTGTTATATGACCTTAAGCAATGTTATATTTTAAGTTTGGGACAAATCGGTTGGTAAATAAGAGAATCCGCCTTTTTGGATGGGCCATTTTGCTTTTTTTAAGTTTGAGTAAACATTTGTGTTATATGACCTTAAGCAATGTTATATTTCAAGTTTGAGACAAATCGGTTAGTAAATAAGAAAATCCGCCATTTTGGATCGGCCATCTTGTTTTTTTTAAGTTTGAGTAAACATTTGTGTTATATGACCTTAAGCAATGTTATGTTTCAAGTTTGAGACAAATCGGTTGGTAAATAAGAGAATCCGCCATTTTGGATCGGCCATTTTCATTTTTTTAAGTTTGAGTAAACATTTGTGTTATATGACCTTAAGCAATGTTATATTTCAAGTTTGAGACAAATTGGTTAGTAAATAAGAAAATCCGCCATTTTGGATCGGCCATTTTGTTTTTTTTTAAGTTTGAGTAAACATTTGTGTTATATGACCTTAAGCAATGTTATATTTCAAGTTTGAGACAAGTCGGTTAGTAAATAAGAAAATCCGCCATTTTGGATCGGCCATTTTGTTTTTTTTAAATTTGAGTAAACATTTGTGTTATATGACCTTAAGCAATGTTATATTTCAAGTTTGAGACAAATCGGTTAGTAAATAAGATAATCCGCCATTTTGGATCGGCCATTTTCATTTTTTTAGGTTTGAGTAAACATTTGTGTTATTATGACCTTAAGCATTGTTATATTTTAAGTTTGGATCGGCCATTTTGATTTTTTTAAGTTTGAGTAAACATTTGTGTTATATGGCCTTAAGCAATGTTATATTTCAAGTTTGAGACAAATCGGTTGGTAAATAAGAGAATCCGCCATTTTGGATCGGCCATTTTAATTTTTTTTAGTTTGAGTAAACATTTGTGTTATATGACCTTAAGCAATGTTATATTTCAAGTTTGAGACAAATCGGTTGGTAAATAAGAGAATCCGCCATTTTGGATGGGACATTTTGCTTTTTTTAAGTTTGAGTAAACATTTGTGTTATATGACCTTAAGCAATGTTATATTTCAAGTTTGAGACAAATCGGTTAGTAAATAAGAAAATCCGCCATTTTGGATCGGCCATTTTGTTTTTTTTAAGTTTGAGTAAACATTTGTGTTATATGACCTTAAGCAATGTTATGTTTCAAGTTTGAGACAACTCGGTTGGTAAATAAGAGAATCCGCCATTTTGGATCAGCCATTTTCATTTTTTTAAGTTTGAGTAAACATTTGTGTTATATGACCTTAAGCAATGTTATATTTCAAGTTTGAGACAAATTGGTTAGTAAATAAGAAAATCCGCCATTTTGGATCGGCCATTTTGTTTTTTTTAAGTTTGAGTAAACATTTGTGTTATATGACCTTAAGCAATGTTATATTTCAAGTTTGAGACTAATCGGTTGGTAAATAAGAGAATCCGCCATTTTGGATCGGCCATTTTCATTTTTTTAAGTTTGAGTAAACATTTGTGTTATATGACCTTAAGCAATGTTATATTTCAAGTTTGAGACAAATCGGTTGGTAAATAAGAGAATCCGCCATTTTGGATGGGCCATTTTGATTTTTTTAAGTTTGAGTAAACATTTGTGTTATATGACCTTAAGCAATGTTATATTTCAAGTTTGAGACAAATCGGTTAGTAAATAAGATAATCCGCCATTTTGGATCGGCCATTTTCATTTTTTTAGGTTTGAGTAAACATTTGTGTTATTATGACCTTAAGCATTGTTATATTTTAAGTTTGGATCGGCCATTTTGATTTTTTTAAGTTTGAGTAAACATTTGTGTTATATGGCCTTAAGCAATGTTATATTTCAAGTTTGAGACAAATCGGTTGGTAAATAAGAGAATCCGCCATTTTGGATCGGCCATTTTAATTTTTTTTAGTTTGAGTAAACATTTGTGTTATATGACCTTAAGCAATGTTATATTTCAAGTTTGAGACAAATCGGTTGGTAAATAAGAGAATCCGCCATTTTGGATGGGACATTTTGCTTTTTTTAAGTTTGAGTAAACATTTGTGTTATATGACCTTAAGCAATGTTATATTTCAAGTTTGAGACAAATCGGTTAGTAAATAAGAAAATCCGCCATTTTGGATCGGCCATTTTGTTTTTTTTAAGTTTGAGTAAACATTTGTGTTATATGACCTTAAGCAATGTTATGTTTCAAGTTTGAGACAACTCGGTTGGTAAATAAGAGAATCCGCCATTTTGGATCAGCCATTTTCATTTTTTTAAGTTTGAGTAAACATTTGTGTTATATGGCCTTAAGCAATGTTATATTTCAAGTTTGAGACAAATCGGTTGGTAAATAAGAGAATCCGCCATTTTGGATCGGCCATTTTAATTTTTTTTAGTTTGAGTAAACATTTGTGTTATATGACCTTAAGCAATGTTATATTTCAAGTTTGAGACAAATCGGTTGGTAAATAAGAGAATCCGCCATTTTGGATGGGACATTTTGCTTTTTTTAAGTTTGAGTAAACATTTGTGTTATATGACCTTAAGCAATGTTATATTTCAAGTTTGAGACAAATTGGTTAGTAAATAAGAAAATCCGCCATTTTGGATCGGCCATTTTGTTTTTTTTAAGTTTGAGTAAACATTTGTGTTATATGACCTTAAGCAATGTTATATTTCAAGTTTGAGACAAATCGGTTGGTAAATAAGAGAATCCGCCATTTTGGATCGGCCATTTTCATTTTTTTAAGTTTGAGTAAACATTTGTGTTATATGACCTTAAGCAATGTTATATTTCAAGTTTGAGACAAATCGGTTGGTAAATAAGAGAATCCGCCATTTTGGATGGGCCATTTTGATTTTTTTAAGTTTGAGTAAACATTTGTGTTATATGACCTTAAGCAATGTTATATTTCAAGTTTGAGACAAGTCGGTTAGTAAATAAGAAAATCCGCCATTTTGGATCGGCCATTTTGTTTTTTTTTAAATTTGAGTAAACATTTGTGTTATATGACCTTAAGCAATGTTATATTTCAAGTTTGAGACAAATCGGTTAGTAAATAAGAGAATCCGCCATTTTGGATCGGCCATTTTCATTTTTTTAAGTTTGAGTAAACATTTGTGTTATATGACCTTAAGCAATGTTATATTTCAAGTTTGAGACAAATTGGTTAGTAAATAAAAAAATCCGCCATTTTGGATCGGCCATTTTGTTTTTTTAAGTTTGAGTAAACATTTGTGTTATATGACCTTAAGCAATGTTATATTTCAAGTTTGAGACAAATCGGTTCGTAAATAAGAGAATCCGCCATTTTGGTTCGGCCATTTTAATTTTTTTTAAGTTTAAGTAAACATTTGTGTTATATGACCTTAAGCAATGTTATATTTCAAGTTTGAGACAAATCGGTTGGTAAATAAGAGAATCCGCCATTTTGGATCGGCCATTTTCATTTTTTTAAGTTTGAGTAAACATTTGTGTTAAATGACCTTAAGCAATGTTATATTTCAAGTTTCAGACAAATCGGTTGGTAAATAAGAAAATCCGCCATTTTGGATCGGCCATTTTGATTTTTTTAAGTTTGAGTAAACATATGTGTTATATGACCTTAAGCAATGTTATATTTCAAGTTTGAGACAAATTGGTTGGTAAATAAAAGAATCCGCCATTTTGGATCGGCCATTTTATATTTTTTAAGTTTGAGTAAACATTTGTGTTATATGACCTTAAGCAATGTTATATTTCAAGTTTGAGACAAGTCGGTTAGTAAATAAGAAAATCCGCCATTTTGGATCGGCCATTTTGTTTTTTTTTAAATTTGAGTAAACATTTGTGTTATATGACCTTAAGCAATGTTATATTTCAAGTTTGAGACAAATCGGTTAGTAAATAAGAGAATCCGCCATTTTGGATCGGCCATTTTCATTTTTTTAAGTTTGAGTAAACATTTGTGTTATATGACCTTAAGCAATGTTATATTTCAAGTTTGAGACAAATTGGTTAGTAAATAAAAAAATCCGCCATTTTGGATCGGCCATTTTGTTTTTTTAAGTTTGAGTAAACATTTGTGTTATATGACCTTAAGCAATGTTATATTTCAAGTTTGAGACAAATCGGTTCGTAAATAAGAGAATCCGCCATTTTGGTTCGGCCATTTTAATTTTTTTTAAGTTTAAGTAAACATTTGTGTTATATGACCTTAAGCAATGTTATATTTCAAGTTTGAGACAAATCGGTTGGTAAATAAGAGAATCCGCCATTTTGGATCGGCCATTTTCATTTTTTTAAGTTTGAGTAAACATTTGTGTTAAATGACCTTAAGCAATGTTATATTTCAAGTTTCAGACAAATCGGTTGGTAAATAAGAAAATCCGCCATTTTGGATCGGCCATTTTGATTTTTTTAAGTTTGAGTAAACATATGTGTTATATGACCTTAAGCAATGTTATATTTCAAGTTTGAGACAAATTGGTTGGTAAATAAAAGAATCCGCCATTTTGGATCGGCCATTTTATATTTTTTAAGTTTGAGTAAACATTTGTGTTATATGACCTTAAGCAATGTTATATTTCAAGTTTGAGACAAATCGGTTAGTAAATAAGAAAATCCGCCATGTTGGATCGGCCATTTTGATTTTTTTTAGTTTGAGTAAACATTTGTGTTATATGACCTTAAGCAATGTTATATTTCAAGTTTGAGACAAATCGGTTGGTAAATAAGAGAATCCGCCATTTTGGTTCGGCCATTTTAATTTTTTTTAAGTTTAAGTAAACATTTGTGTTATATGACCTTAAGCAATGTTATATTTCAAGTTTGAGACAAATTGGTTAGTAAATAAGAAAATCCGCCATTTTGGATCGGCCATTTTGTTTTTTTTTTAAGTTTGAGTAAACATTTGTGTTATATGACCTTAAGCAATGTTATGTTTCAAGTTTGAGACAAATCGGTTGGTAAATAAGAGAATCCGCCATTTTGGATCGGCCATTTTCATTTTTTTAAGTTTGAGTAAACATTTGTGTTATATGACCTTAAGCAATGTTATATTTCAAGTTTGAGACAAATTGGTTAGTAAATAAGAAAATCCGCCATTTTGGATCGGCCATTTTGTTTTTTTTAAGTTTGAGTAAACATTTGTGTTATATGACCTTAAGCAATGTTATATTTCAAGTTTGAGACAAATCGGTTGGTAAATAAGAGAATCCGCCATTTTGGATCGGCCATTTTCATTTTTTTAAGTTTGAGTAAACATTTGTGTTATATGACCTTAAGCAATGTTATATTTCAAGTTTGAGACAAATCGGTTGGTAAATAAGAGAATCCGCCATTTTGGATGGGCCATTTTGATTTTTTTAAGTTTGAGTAAACATTTGTGTTATATGACCTTAAGCAATGTTATATTTCAAGTTTGAGACAAGTCGGTTAGTAAATAAGAAAATCCGCCATTTTGGATCGGCCATTTTGTTTTTTTTAAATTTAAGTAAACATTTGTGTTATATGACCTTAAGCAATGTTATATTTCAAGTTTGAGACAAATCGGTTAGTAAATAAGAGAATCCGCCATTTTGGATCGGCCATTTTCATTTTTTTAAGTTTGAGTAAACATTTGTGTTATATGACCTTAAGCAATGTTATATTTCAAGTTTGAGACAAATTGGTTAGTAAATAAGAAAATCCGCCATTTTGGATCGGCCATTTTGTTTTTTTAAGTTTGAGTAAACATTTGTGTTATATGACCTTAAGCAATGTTATATTTCAAGTTTGAGACAAATCGGTTGGTAAATAAGAGAATGGGATCGGTTGGTAAATAAGAGAATCCGCCATTTTGGATCGGCCATTTTGATTTTTTTAAGTTTGAGTAAACATTTGTGTTATATGACCTTAAGCAATGTTATATTTCAAGTTTGAGACAAATTGGTTAGTAAATAAGAAAATCCGCCATTTTGGATCGGCCATTTTGTTTTTTTAAGTTTGAGTAAACATTTGTGTTATATGACCTTAAGCAATGTTATATTTCAAGTTTGAGACAAATCGGTTGGTAAATAAGAGAATCCGCCATTTTGGTTCGGCCATTTTAATTTTTTTTAAGTTTAAGTAAACATTTGTGTTATATGACCTTAAGCAATGTTATATTTCAAGTTTGAGACAAATCGGTTGGTAAATAAGAGAATCCGCCATTTTGGATCGGCCATTTTCATTTTTTTAAGTTTGAGTAAACATTTGTGTTAAATGACCTTAAGCAATGTTATATTTCAAGTTTCAGACAAATCGGTTGGTAAATAAGAAAATCCGCCATTTTGGATCGGCCATTTTGATTTTTTTAAGTTTGAGTAAACATATGTGTTATATGACCTTAAGCAATGTTATATTTCAAGTTTGAGACAAATTGGTTGGTAAATAAAAGAATCCGCCATTTTGGATCGGCCATTTTATATTTTTTAAGTTTGAGTAAACATTTGTGTTATATGACCTTAAGCAATGTTATATTTCAAGTTTGAGACAAATCGGTTAGTAAATAAGAAAATCCGCCATGTTGGATTGGCCATTTTGATTTTTTTTAGTTTGAGTAAACATTTGTGTTATATGACCTTAAGCAATGTTATATTTCAAGTTTGAGACAAATCGGTTGGTAAATAAGAGAATCCGCCATTTTGATTCGGCCATTTTAATTTTTTTTAAGTTTAAGTAAACATTTGTGTTATATGACCTTAAGCAATGTTATATTTCAAGTTTGAGACAAATCGGTTGGTAAATAAGAGAATCCGCCATTTTGGATCGGCCATTTTCATTTTTTTAAGTTTGAGTAAACATTTGTGTTATATGACCTTAAGCAATGTTATATTTCAAGTTTGAGACAAATCGGTTGGTAAATAAGAGAATCCGCAATTTTGGATCGGCCATTTTCATTTTTTTAAGTTTGAGTAAACATTTGTGTTATATGCCCTTAGGCAATGTTATATTGACCTTAAGCATTGTTATATTTCAAGTTTGAGACAAATCGGTTGGTAAATAAAAAATCCGCCATTTTGGATCGGCCATTTTGTTTTTTTTAAGTTTGAGTAAGAATTTGTGTTAATCGACCTTAAGCAATGTTATAATTCAAGTTTGAGACAAATCGGTTGATAAATAAAAAAATCCGCCATTTTGGATCGGCCATTTTGATTTTTTTTAAGTTTGAGTAAGAATTTGTGTTAAGTGACCTTAAGCAATGTTATATTTCAAGTTTGAGACAAATCGGTTGGTAAATAAGAGAATCCGCCATTTTGGATCGGCCATTTTCATTTTTTTAAGTTTGAGTAAACATTTGTGTTATATGACCTTAAGCAATGTTATATTTCAAGTTTGAGACAAATCGGTTGGTAAATAAGAGAATCCGCCATTTTGGATCGGCCATTTTCATTTTTTTAAGTTTGAGTAAACATTTGTGTTAAATGACCTTAAGCAATGTTATATTTCAAGTTTCAGACAAATCGGTTGGTAAATAAGAAAATCCGCCATTTTGGATCGGCCATTTTGATTTTTTTAAGTTTGAGTAAACATATGTGTTATATGACCTTAAGCAATGTTATATTTCAAGTTTGAGACAAATTGGTTGGTAAATAAAAGAATCCGCCATTTTGGATCGGCCATTTTATATTTTTTAAGTTTGAGTAAACATTTGTGTTATATGACCTTAAGCAATGTTATATTTTAAGTTTGGGACAAATCGGTTGGTAAATAAGAGAATCCGCCTTTTTGGATGGGCCATTTTGCTTTTTTTAAGTTTGAGTAAACATTTGTGTTATATGACCTTAAGCAATGTTATATTTCAAGTTTGAGACAAATCGGTTAGTAAATAAGAAAATCCGCCATTTTGGATCGGCCATCTTGTTTTTTTTAAGTTTGAGTAAACATTTGTGTTATATGACCTTAAGCAATGTTATGTTTCAAGTTTGAGACAAATCGGTTGGTAAATAAGAGAATCCGCCATTTTGGATCGGCCATTTTCATTTTTTTAAGTTTGAGTAAACATTTGTGTTATATGACCTTAAGCAATGTTATATTTCAAGTTTGAGACAAATTGGTTAGTAAATAAGAAAATCCGCCATTTTGGATCGGCCATTTTGTTTTTTTTTAAGTTTGAGTAAACATTTGTGTTATATGACCTTAAGCAATGTTATATTTCAAGTTTGAGACAAGTCGGTTAGTAAATAAGAAAATCCGCCATTTTGGATCGGCCATTTTGTTTTTTTTAAATTTGAGTAAACATTTGTGTTATATGACCTTAAGCAATGTTATATTTCAAGTTTGAGACAAATCGGTTAGTAAATAAGATAATCCGCCATTTTGGATCGGCCATTTTCATTTTTTTAGGTTTGAGTAAACATTTGTGTTATTATGACCTTAAGCATTGTTATATTTTAAGTTTGGATCGGCCATTTTGATTTTTTTAAGTTTGAGTAAACATTTGTGTTATATGGCCTTAAGCAATGTTATATTTCAAGTTTGAGACAAATCGGTTGGTAAATAAGAGAATCCGCCATTTTGGATCGGCCATTTTAATTTTTTTTAGTTTGAGTAAACATTTGTGTTATATGACCTTAAGCAATGTTATATTTCAAGTTTGAGACAAATCGGTTGGTAAATAAGAGAATCCGCCATTTTGGATGGGACATTTTGCTTTTTTTAAGTTTGAGTAAACATTTGTGTTATATGACCTTAAGCAATGTTATATTTCAAGTTTGAGACAAATCGGTTAGTAAATAAGAAAATCCGCCATTTTGGATCGGCCATTTTGTTTTTTTTAAGTTTGAGTAAACATTTGTGTTATATGACCTTAAGCAATGTTATGTTTCAAGTTTGAGACAACTCGGTTGGTAAATAAGAGAATCCGCCATTTTGGATCAGCCATTTTCATTTTTTTAAGTTTGAGTAAACATTTGTGTTATATGACCTTAAGCAATGTTATATTTCAAGTTTGAGACAAATTGGTTAGTAAATAAGAAAATCCGCCATTTTGGATCGGCCATTTTGTTTTTTTTAAGTTTGAGTAAACATTTGTGTTATATGACCTTAAGCAATGTTATATTTCAAGTTTGAGACTAATCGGTTGGTAAATAAGAGAATCCGCCATTTTGGATCGGCCATTTTCATTTTTTTAAGTTTGAGTAAACATTTGTGTTATATGACCTTAAGCAATGTTATATTTCAAGTTTGAGACAAATCGGTTGGTAAATAAGAGAATCCGCCATTTTGGATGGGCCATTTTGATTTTTTTAAGTTTGAGTAAACATTTGTGTTATATGACCTTAAGCAATGTTATATTTCAAGTTTGAGACAAGTCGGTTAGTAAATAAGAAAATCCGCCATTTTGGATCGGCCATTTTCATTTTTTTAAGTTTGAGTAAACATTTGTGTTATATGACCTTAAGCAATGTTATATTTCAAGTTTGAGACAAATTGGTTAGTAAATAAGAAAATCCGCCATTTTGGATCGGCCATTTTGTTTTTTTAAGTTTGAGTAAACATTTGTGTTATATGACCTTAAGCAATGTTATATTTCAAGTTTGAGACAAATCGGTTGGTAAATAAGAGAATGGGATCGGTTGGTAAATAAGAGAATCCGCCATTTTGGATCGGCCATTTTGATTTTTTTAAGTTTGAGTAAACATTGGTGTTATATGACCTTAAGCAATGTTATATTTCAAGTTTGAGACAAATCGGTTGGTAAATAAGAGAATCCGCCATTTTGGATCGGCCATTTTCATTTTTTTAAGTTTGAGTAAACATTTGTGTTATATGACCTTAAGCAATGTTATATTTCAAGTTTGAGACAAATCGGTTGGTAAATAAGAGAATCCGCAATTTTGGATCGGCCATTTTCATTTTTTTAAGTTTGAGTAAACATTTGTGTTATATGCCCTTAGGCAATGTTATATTGACCTTAAGCATTGTTATATTTCAAGTTTGAGACAAATCGGTTGGTAAATAAAAAAATCCGCCATTTTGGATCGGCCATTTTGTTTTTTTTTAAGTTTGAGTAAGAATTTGTGTTAATCGACCTTAAGCAATGTTATAATTCAAGTTTGAGACAAATCGGTTGATAAATAAAAAAATCCGCCATTTTGGATCGGCCATTTTGATTTTTTTTAAGTTTGAGTAAGAATTTGTGTTAAGTGACCTTAAGCAATGTTATATTTCAAGTTTGAGACAAATCGGTTGGTAAATAAGAGAATCCGCCATTTTGGATCGGCCATTTTCATTTTTTTAAGTTTGAGTAAACATTTGTGTTATATGACCTTAAGCAATGTTATATTTCAAGTTTGAGACAAATCGGTTGGTAAATAAGAGAATCCGCCTTTTTGGATCGGCCATTTTCATTTTTTTAAGTTTGAGTAAACATTTGTGTTATATGCCCTTAGGCAATGTTATATTGACCTTAAGCATTGTTATATTTCAAGTTTGAGACAAATCGGTTGGTAAATAAAAAAATCCGCCATTTTGGATCGGCCATTTTGTTTTTTTTAAGCTTGAGTAACAATTTGTGTTATCGACCTTAAGCAATGTTATAATTCAAGTTTGAGACAAATCGGTTGATAAATAAAAAAATCCGCCATTTTGGATCGGCCATTTTGATTTTTTTTAAGTTTGAGTAAGAATTTGTGTTAAGTGACCTTAAGCAATGTTATATTTCAAGTTTGAGACAAATCGGTTGGTAAATAAGAGAATCCGCCATTTTGGATCATATATCATATATCAATGTTTTTAAGTTCTAAAACGTCATCATTGGATAGCCGAGGTGAGTTTTCGATAGATTTCCAGTAAGAAACCGCACGCAAGCGCTTATTGTCATATCTGGAAATCAGCGTATCGTAGCAAAGTAAATAATTATTTCCTTCAAGAGGTATATTTTTAATTAAATTTAAAGCAGGGCCTCTTAAAATCGTACGTAAATATTTAAATTTCTCAATGTCCGAGCTCTTACGCGTATGTACAACCGCATTGTAAATCTCAATAAAGCTTGGAAACTCCTCAACATCGCCCGAAAAAGGAGGGACATTTAACTTGGGAAGAGAAAATTCTGGTTCCGGAAAAATAATTGTTTGATTATTTACCTCATTGTGGCTTCGATTTATTTCTTCAGCCTCCACCTCAAATAAATCATAGTGCAAAGCCTCAACCTCTACGCATCTATCCAAAAAATCTTTTTGTATTTTATTCTGAGCTTCCAGAGCTTCAGAATCGTCTGAAATCAAGATCAGTAAAGCATTATGATGCTTTTCAAAGCTCTTACAACAAGAAGAAAGTTTTTTAAAGTTAACTTTAAACCTTGTGTGAGCAGCTGGATTTGTTTTCGCCTGATTGGCATAGTGTTCAAGCACACTCAACTGATTGATTGCAGTTTGACGCAAGGCCTTAGCCGAGCTTACCTTTTTTTCGGTATCGTTTACCATTTTAAAAGGTTAAAGTGTAAAGTAAAGCAATAGTTAATAAGGGAAGCAAATTTAAAAAATATATCGTACTACTTTTCAAATTCCCTCGTAAACCAAGATTCAAATCAATATTAAAAGGCCAGCGGCTTTTAGCAAATATTGAGTAAAGAACAGCAAGTTTTTAGCAAAAAGTATAAATGCTAATAAATATGCACAAAAAATTTAGCAACTGATAAGAGTTTCTGAATTTGTGTAGGTACGCAAGGAAACGCAAGCCTTACATCGACAGCGCAATAAATTTTAATTTAAAAAAAAAAAAAATTTTTCAAAATTTGTATGCAATTTGTATATTGCACAAATAAAAAAATGCAATGCAAGTTGGTACGTGCAACGTACAATAGACACACCGTAGATAAAATGTAAAACCTAAGATATGCCTTGTCTCAAAAAGACGCAAAGTAAAGTCCTAACTTCAACCACAATTATGCAACTCTGAGAGCACCTATTACGCAGAACGGGAAATCCGGCTCGAAGGACCAAAAAATGGTCGGTCGAGACGTCTTTCGCATGAAAAAGTCAACAAACCAACCGAACTGTAGCAATAGGGATCTCCAGTCCAATAGTTCCCACTCTTAGGTTACACTTTTGTGTTTTTAGTTAGGAATAGTAGCATAGGGAATAAGTAAAAAATGTAAAGAAACGCAGCTCAAAAACACTTTGACTTACCCTTGGATGAAAGGAACTTGGTACATGGACAACTGCACAGTCGAATCCAAATAATTCCAATCAAAGTAGTAGCAGTAGCACTTCAAAGCAATCCATACATGTTTATACACGACCGCTGTCTTAAAAAGCACGCATGTGATTTCACTTGGCGATCAATATATATCACTGGTATGGAGAGTACCCCAAATATTCGCATGAGCTCCGTATAGCAAGACGGACGTTGGAGCACTGCTGTATGTAGCAATATAGCAGTAAAAAGGTATGTATAAAATTAGGGAAAACTTAAATTAAAAAAGGATGGAAAATGGATATACTCAAGGTAGAAAAAGCAAAAATAATAAAGTAAAGTCAATGCATTCTTGAGCATATAATTCACCGCGCAAATTCAAATTTTTACCCTTTTTGTAGGCAAGGCATATCTTAGTAACTAAATTAGTTTAAACCAAGAAATAAAAGTAACTTTAAGTATAAAGTTTGAGCATAACTCTAGCAAAAAAAAGAAAATAAAAAGCATTCTAATTTAGATAAATGTCTCTAAATTTTATATCTTAAAACTAAACGCCGGGACGAAGCACTCGTGTCCCTCTATTTAACGGCATATGCAACTTTTGGGCCCCTTAGTTCATTTTTGAGTTATGACCCCTATAATATTACGAAATTACAACTTTTTTAAAAATAAGACCGCAACAAAATTGATTTTGCCGCAACAAATTCGAACTAGGCGAGCAACAAAATCCAGTTTTTGTTTCATCTCGATAGCTTAATCCAGTGACGAGATATGGCTGGTTTCGGTAGATTTACTTAAAAAAATGGTTTTTTGCCTATAAAAAAATAACGGTAAACTTTTTTGACCATATTACTTTCGTTGGTTGATGGGCCTTCCGAGCAACAAATAATGCCGCAAAACTGACCTTTCTACTCCTTATCAAATCGGAGATACGCGTGGTCCCCCTAGCTTTACCGTAAAGCTAGAGGGACCGCCGTTTTTATAACAACCACTGCAGCAACCAAATCCGTTTTACCGCAACAAATTAGCAACAAATACATGGAATTATATGCCAGTAAAAAAAATTTGCTGCCGGTGGTCAGAGAAGTTCTATTGAAAAAAAAAAACAGTTTTTTGTCAATTGGAAGAAAAACTGTAAGTTTTTTGAAAATGTTATTATTGATTATTCTTGGGCCTTCAGAGCAACAATTAATGCCATAAAAACTAGTTTTTACCTTGGCCCCAAATTGGTGATATACGTGGTCCCCCTAGCTTTACGGTAAACCTGAGGGGACCACAATTTTCTCGTAAACGGCTACAGCAACAAAATTAATTTTATCGCAACAAATTAGCAACAATTAATGACATCAATTATTTTTGGGCCCCTTATCAGGGACCATGATGATGATGAACCAGCTTTAGCGACTCCCTAATTTCATTATAATTTTTAATCCTTATCCAGGGGTGTATGGGCAGGTGCCTTATTGGCCTGTGTCTTAGAAGCAGTACATTTTTCGGCCGGGCGCCGATTTTGTCCTGGGCTGGATGGGGAACCGCAAACCAACCCTGGAAAAAATACGCGACTGTACCAACAAGGCGACAAGGACACCCAAATTCCAAAAAATCGAGTAGCACCATCTCGATTTTATCATCTTCCAAATATTGTTCCAAAAATTCTTCCCAAAATTCAAGAACTTTCATTTTTGTAAATAAATTTTAAAAGGCGACTTGACACAGGAAATTGATGGGTTTTGACAAAACCATAGACGAATGACAGAGATAGACCAGACACTTACACGGTGGGAGTTGTATTACTAAATTGGCGCAGTATACCGGGGTGTCGTGCACGAATCAGCGCCTCTCCAACTTTGTACTCCGTAGTAAACATTTACAGGGAGATTTGGTCAGGCTACATCTTATAATATAGTGTTTTAAACAGTCCTTATCAAATTAAATTTGAACACCAAAAACTCATTCTACTCGTCAATTACATAGTTTTAAACTTAAACGATGCGCGCTGATAAGAATGAGTTATTTTGTGTAAAAGCTCAATTTGCTTAAAAAGACTCTATAAACACCAATCAATAAGGAAGCTTTATCAAAGAATGTTTAAATTAATGACTACTAGCAATAAAAAAAAGGAAAGTTAAATTTCTATTCAATCTATAAGGTTTAAAAGTTTGTTCCCCATTCATTTAGGTACATAAATTTCCTTAAGAGGCTAATTTTCTAGTTAAAAAAAGACTGGGCTCTTTGACGAATGTTATGCAGTAAATTCCTTTTTATTAGTGCACAGAAAATATTTACATATTCTATATTAAGTTAATTTAATAATGTATACTCTAACAATACTTTATACATAATAATGTTGCAAATATAGGTTATGTTTCTGTAAACGGAAACTTTTTTAGTTGTTTTTTCATGAAAAATAAGAACTAATGGATTTGGAAAGTTTTGTTAGTATTAGCTAGGTGATGTAAAAATGTATTTAAATTAAACATTATATAAATTTACACTCTTAACCTATATTAACTAGGTATTAATGGGTTTTTTAAAAAATTTAACGTAAGCCTTTTAAAGTAAAGTGAATATTGCCGGTTATTCATTTAATTAAACAGGGTCCGGCATAATGATCTCCTACATTTTGCACTGCCACTGTGCCTGAATCACTGAAGAGAGGGGAAGCTTAGCGTAGTTGGTTGGTAGCTCGCGGTTTGCCATTTCCTTGCCATCGTGCCTTCGTTATCGAGATATTAATCAAAAGTAGGTAACGAATCTGTGATTACGACACAAAGAACTTTTCGTACTTACTTCGCACTTAGTAGACATGCTTTAGTTCCAGATAATTTGGGAATATCTGAACACTATTTCCGAACCATTGATGAATTGAAAGCAGCAATACACCAAGAAATTACAGGAATATCGCTTTAGAGTTACTGCACGAGTAAATTTTTAAATATAAATTTGATTAATAATAATAATAGTAACTTTAGTTTTAGAGAAGTAACTTTCATTGAAGTTCGTGATGTTATAAAAAGCTTAAAAAATAGTAAATGCAGAGACACATATGGCATGAATAAAAAAATACTTACAGCCATTACAGACCTCATCATAAGTTCTCTGACAAGCTTATTAATGAGTCCATAAGGAAAAAAACCTTTCCAGATTCCCTAAAAATAACAAAAGTCTTGCCTTAACATAAAAAGGATGACACTAACAATCCAAGTAATTACAGACCAATTTCAATAATCCCAATCTTTGGTAAAACTTATGAAAAAGTCTTAAAAAAACAGATATGTCAAAATCTTGAGGATAACCAACTTTTTAGTTCTAGTCAATTTGGTTTTAGGGCGAACATGTCGACAACTAAAGCTTTAAACAAATTAGTCAATAAGTAAATCAAGGTTTTGAAAATAGTGAATATGTTTCTGCTCAGTTCTTAGATTTAACAAAAGCTTTCGACTGCATTTCTCATGATATATTGCTAAAGAAGCTCTCTTATTATGGTTTCGACATGGACAGTACTCAATTGTTGGGATCCTATTTGGGCGAGAGACTGCAGTATGTTTCAGTTGAAGGTGTTGAATCTCAGAAACTGCTAAATAAATATGGTGTTCCTCAGGGATCTGTCTTGGGTCCAGTACTCTTTTTGGTTTTTCTAATGATCTCAAACACGCCTCACCTTCATCTGAATTGCTCCAATACTGTGATGACACTACGGAGGTCAAATCTCTTCCGTGTGTCACAGAACTTAACAAAGTCACTGCAGAATCCTTTTATTTAATAAAAGACTGGTTTTTGGCAAATAAGTTAAGACTGAATGCAAGTAAAACTGACCTGGTGATTTTTACTCTTAAAACCAAAGGAACGGAAATAGATTCTGATTCAAAACAAGCAAATAAGTTTCTGGGTGTGCATCTGGATCCAAAATTGACCTGGGAGAGTCATGTAAATAGACTGGTCAACAGACTTTCGAAAAACACCTACCTCTTAAGATCTCTTTCTGGTATCGTAAGCCAAAAAACTCTTATAACCTGCTATTATGGGCTAATAAATTCCCTCTTATCATATGCTTTAATAGCATGGGGTCACTCTTCTCACGCAGAGTTGGCTTTTAGACTACAAAGAAGAGCGGTTAGAATTTTGGCTGGCCTTTCTTATAGAAGTGATTGTGTGGAAGCTTTCAGGTCCCTAAAAATACTTACCCTTCCATGTCAACATATCTTACAATGCCTGTTATATCTTAAGGAACATATTTAGACTTTTACTTTCCATCGAGATCTTCATACTGTTAATACCAGAGGGAGAAACAATATTGTGCTACCATCACAGCGCTTCATAAGGACCAGAAATGGTACATCATATTATTACATAAGATTTTATAACGTTTTGCGGAATAAAATAAGGGAACTGGATTACAGGAACTTTAAAGGAACCATAAAGAAATTTTTGATTCAAAAAGCGTTCTATAGTATAGACCAGTTTTTAAATGCGGATTTTGCCATTTAATAATGTTAAGATATTTTCAGGTAAGTAAAACTATATATTTAGATAAGCATTGCATTTAGTATGTATACAGTGATATAAGCTTATTTTATAGAAAGATTTATTATGAAAAACACTTTAATTACTTTTAGCTCCGCCAAAAATGGGAGAATGCCGTTCGACATGAAAATGCCTATCCACTTTTACAAAATCTGGGGGCACGGCAGTGAACCCAATAAAAAAAAATGGATAAAAAAGGATAAAAAAAAAATTAATCCATTTTCTATCCGCTTTTTGAAATCCTTTTTCTGACCTTTGGGGGATAGAAAGTGTTAAGTATTAAAATGGATAACAAATTTTTAATTCATTTCAATACAGATCCTGGCATACAAAATAAATCCATTTTGAAACATTCTATCCTTTTGTATAAACTTTTTGGCATTCAAAGTAAATCCATTTCAATACACTTTTTGGCATTCAAAAGGAATCCATTTCTATGTCATTAAGGGGATTTATTTTTAATCCCCTTTAATCCATAAAATCTTTAACCTTTTGAATCCCCTTTTAAGAATAGAGAATGAATACATTTTAATACCTTCGAGATCTACATTTTCAATCCTTTCTTATTCAAAAAAAAGATTTCAAAAAGCGTATGCAATTAGCATTAAAAAGTATATAAACATTCAATCCATTTCAATATACTTTTTGGCATTCAAAAGGAATCCATTTCTATGTCATTAAGGGGATTTATTTTTAATCCCCTTTAATCCATAAAATCTTTAACCTTTTGAATCCCCTTTTAAGAATAGAGAATGAATACATTTTAATACCTTCGAGATCTACATTTTCAATCCTTTCTTATCCAAAAAAAGGATTTCAAAAAGCGTATGCAATTAGCATTAAAAAGTATATAAACATTCAATCCATTTCAATACACTTTTTGGCATTCAAAAGGAATCCATTTCTATGTCATTAAGGGGATTTATTTTTAATCCCCTTTAATCCATAAAATCTTTAACCTTTTGAATCCCCTTTTAAGAATAGAGAATGAATACATTTTAATACCTTCGAGATCTACATTTTCAATCCTTTCTTATCCAAAAAAAGGATTTCAAAAAGCGTATGCAATTAGCATTAAAAAGTATATAAACATTCCATCCATTTCAATACACTTTGTGGCATTCAAAAGGAATCCATTTCTATGTCATTAAGGGGATTTATTTTTAATCCCCTTTAATCCATAAAATCTTTAACCTTTTGAATCCCCTTTTAAGAATAGAGAATGAATACATTTTAATACCTCCTAGATCTACATTTTCAATCCTTTCGTATCCAAAAAAGGATTTGAAAAGGCGTATTAAATTGGCATTAAAAAGTATACAAACATTTCATCCATTTCAATACACTTTGTGACATTCAAAAGGAATCCATTTCTATCCCATTAAGGGTTGTTATTTTGAATTCTCTTCAATCCATAAACTATTTATCCCTTTAAGCCCCCCTTTAAGTATACATAATTAATACATTTTAATACCTCCAAAAGTCACATTTTCAATTTTTTCTTATCCGAAAAAAGGATTTGAAAAGGCGAATTAAATTGTCATTAAAAAGTATATAAACATTCCATCCATTTCAATACACTTTGTGGCATTCAAAAGGAATCCCTTTCTATCTAAGTTTGAGATATTTACAGAAAGGGAATTATAACTTAATTTTGATGTGTCACTAGACAAATAGAAAAACTAGACAACCAGAGAAGATTATGTATGGTTGAATAGAAAACGGTTAAGAAGCAAGAGATCTTTTGAATGACAATGACATAAATAGAAAATAGGTAAATATATTAATTACTTGCTTTTATCTATTTTAGATAAGGAGAAAATAATCAGAGGTACAAGCGATAGATAATGGTTGAAAGATGAAATGTAGAAGATAAAGCAATTAAAAACAAATCAGACCATCATGGAATCAGAAAGGCACTGAACTAATGCCAAATAGGTACTGAGGGTCAAACAACATGCTTAAGTGTTAAATTTAAGTATTTGATATTGTTTTTATTTTGAGTCTCAAAAACAATAAATAAATATTTTATTTTGGCTAATTGATTACTTTAATTAAATACAAATAACAACTAAATGAATATTGGCTCTAAACTTTTTAATATTTGGCGTACGTGCTAGTCAAATTTATTATGAATTGATGAATAAATTAATTATAGCCTATACTTTAATTTTTACAGTTAACAACAAAGAAAAAGAATACCATTAGTATCTGCAAACTAGTTTTACCTTAGTATTCCAAAAACATGTCTTTCAGTTCCAGCAGGACACTCTCCCTGTTTCCGTTCTTTCTGCAGTTTGGCTTTACCAGTTATCAGGTAGTTTTTATTAACTTATTATAATTAGATGTACAAAACGCATACTGGTTAATGACTTCAGCCTAACTAATCTAATCTCTTCAGTAAGTTTAATTTTAGGGCAAAACGGACGAAAGAGGTATACAAGGGGAGGTTTTTAAATATTTAACTGAAAGCATTAAAAATTATTATTATTTTTCCCTTTTTGGTGAATAGGCTCTTTTCACAGCAACCTCATTGTTACGTGGCAAATCTTGCCCGTAACAAACTGAGCCGTCAGGCTTGGCTATGTAACGCTCATTCGGGTGAAATCGGCTCGAGTCGTCTAACTGTGAAAAACATTCAGCGAGCGATATCACAAAGTATATAGCCTATCGCAGCAGAGGCACGGTTCCGGCTTACGGACCTTTTAGTTTACCAGCTAGCGCTTCGGACATCTGTAGTATACTTTGTGGCGATATAATGATGCAGATGAAGGTCAGTACACAGAAAAGTTCGGTTCGGTCCGCTTTGCAGAATATGTTATGGGCCAGTATTATTAATTTCGTCTTGTTGAAGTTTACACTTCTACCGTGTCTTAAGCACACACATTTTTTTTTTTGTTTTTGTACTGCAACTTTCCATTTATATTTAAAATGACTTGCCCAGTGTTTAGCCAATCTACAACGAGTTAATAAAACTATGACCCCTCCGATATTACGAAATTTCAACTTATTAAAAATCAGACAGCAACAAAATGAATTTTGCCGCAACTAATTAGAACTGGGCGAGCAACAAAATCCAGTTTTTGTTTCATCTCGATAGCTCAATCCAGTGACGAGATCTGGCTAGTCCCCCTAACTTTACCAAAACTAGTTTTTCGCATATTTCTCGAAAACGGCTACAGCAACAAAATTGGTTCTTCCGCAACTAATTAGTACTCGTTTATGCAGCTTTTGGGCCCCTTAGTTCATTTTTGAGTTATGACCCCTATAATATTACGAAATTACAACTTTTTCAAAAATAAGACCGCAACAAAATTGATTTTGTGGCAACAAATTCGAACTAGGGGAGCAACAAAATCCAGTTTTTGTTTCATCGCGATAGCTCAATCCAGTGACGAGATATGGTTTCGGTAGATTTACTTAAAAAAATGGTTTTTTGCCTATAAAAAAATAACGGTTAACTTTTTTGACCATATTACTTTTGTTGGTTGATGGGCCTCCCGAGCGACAAATAATGCCGCAAAACTGACCTTTCTACTCCTTATCAAATCGGAGATACGCGTGGTCCCCCTAGCTTTACCGTAAAGCTAGAGCGACCGCCGTTTTTATAGCAACCACTGCAGCAACCAAATCCGTTTTACCGCAACAAATTAGCAACAAATACATGGAATTATATGCCAGTAAAAAAAATTTGCTGCCGGTGGTCAGAGAAGTTCTATTGAAAAAAAAACAGTTTTTTGTCAATTGGAAGAAAAACTGTAAGTTTTTTGAAAATGTTATTATTGATTATTCTTGGGCCTTCAGAGCAACAATTAATGCCATAAAAACTAGTTTTTACCTTGGCCCCAAATTGAAGATATACGTGGTCCCCCTAGCTTTACGGTAAACCTGAGGGGACCACAATTTTCTCGTAAACGGCTACAGCAACAAAATTAATTTTATCGCAACAAATTAGCAACAATTAATGACATCAATTATTTTTGGGCCCCCTATCAGGGACCATGATTATGATGAACCAGCTTTAGCGACTCCCTAATTTCATTATAATTTTTAATCCTTATCCAGGGGTGTATGGGCAGGTGCCTTATTGGCCTGTGCCTTAGAAGCAGTACATTTTTCGGCCGGGCGCGGATTTTGTCCTGGGCTGGATGGGGAACCGTAAACCAACCCGGGAAAAAATACGCGACTGTACCAACAAGGCGACAAGGACACCCAAATTCCAAAAAATCGAGTAGCACCATCTCGATTTTATCATCTTCCAAATATTGTTCCAAAAATTCTTCCAAAAATTCAAGAACTTTCATTTTGGAAATGAATTTTAAAAGGCGACTTGACACAGGAAATTGATGGGTTTTGACAAAACCATAGACGAATGACAGAGATAGACCAGACACTTACACGGTGGGAGTTGTATTACTAAATTGGCGCAGTATACCGGGGTGTCGTGCACGAATCAGCGCCTCTCCAACTTTGTACTCCGTAGTAAACATTTACAGGGAGATTTGGTCAGGCTACATCTTATAATATAGTGTTTTGAACAGTCCTTATCAAATTAAATTTGAACACCAAAAACTCATTCTACTCGTCAATTACATAGTTTTAAACTTAAACGATGCGCGCTGATAAGAATGAGTTATTTTGTGTAAAAGCTCAATTTGCTTAAAAAGACTCTATAAACACCAATCAATAAGGAAGCTTTATCACAGAATGTTTAAATTAATGACTACTAGCAATAAAAAAAAGGAAAGTTAAATTTCTATTCAATCTATAAGGTTTAAAAGTTTGTTCCCCATTCATTTAGGTACATAAGTTTCCTTAAGAGGCTAATTTTCTAGTTAAAAAAAGACGACGAATGTTATGCAGTAAATTTCTTTTTATTAGTGCACAGAAAATATTTACATATTCTATATTAAGTTAATTTAATAATGTATACTCTAACAATGCTTTATACATAATAATGTTGCAAATATAGGTTATGTTTCTGTAAACGGAAACTTTTTTAGTTGTTTTTTCATGAAAAATAAGAACTAATGGATTTGAAAAGTTTTGTTAGTATTAGCTAGGTGATGTAAAAATGTATTTAAATTAAACATTATATAAATTTACACTCTTAACCTATATTAACTAGGTATTAATGGGTTTTTAAAAAAATTTAACGTAAGCCTTTTAAAGTAAAGTGAATATTGCCGGTTATTCATTTAATTAAACAGGGTCCGGCATAATGATCTCCTACATTTTGCACTGCCACTGTGCCTGAATCACTGAAGAGAGGGGAAGCTTAGCGTAGTTGGTTGGTAGCTCGCGGTTTGCCATTTCCCTGCCATCGTGCCTTCGTTATCGAGATATTAATCAAAAGTAGGTAACGAATCTGTGATTACGACACAAAAAACTTTTCGTACTTACTTCGCACTTAGTAGACATGCTTTAGTTCCAGATAATTTGGGAATATCTGAACACTATTTCCGAACCATTGATGAATTGAAAGCAGCAATACACCAAGAAATTACAGGAATATCGCTTTAGAGTTACTGCACGAGTAAATTTTTAAATATAAATTTGATTAATAATAATAATAGTAACTTTAGTTTTAGAGAAGTAACTTTCATTGAAGTTCGTGATGTTATAAAAAGCTTAAAAAATAGTAAATGCAGAGACACATATGGCATGAATAAAAAAATACTTACAGCCATTACAGACCTCATCATAAGTTCTCTGACAAAGCTTATTAATGAGTCCATAAGGAAAAAAACCTTTCCAGATTCCCTAAAAATAACAAAAGTCTTGCCTCAACATAAAAAGGATGACACTAACAATCCAAGTAATTACAGACCAATTTCAATAATCCCAATCTTTGGTAAAATTTATGAAAAAGTCTTAAAAAACAGATATGTCAATATCTTGAGGATAACCAACTTTTTAGTTCTAGTCAATTTGGTTTTAGGGCGAACATGTCGACAACTAAAGCTTTAAACAAATTAGTCAATAAGTAAATCAAGGTTTTGAAAATAGTGAATATGTTTCTGCTCAGTTCTTAGATTTAACAAAAGCTTTCGACTGCATTTATCATGATATATTGCTAAAGAAGCTCTCTTATTATGGTTTCGACATGGACAGTACTCAATTGTTGGGATCCTATTTGGGCGAGAGACTGCAGTATGTTTCAGTTGAAGGTGTTGAATCTCAGAAACTGCTAAATAAATATGGTGTTCCTCAGGGATCTGTCTTGGGTCCAGTACTCTTTTTGGTTTTTCTAATGATCTCAAACACGCCTCACCTTCATCTGAATTGCTCCAATACTGTGATGACACTACGGAGATTAAATCTCTTCCGTGTGTCATAGAACTTAACAAAGTCACTGCAGAATCCTTTTCTTTAATAAAAGACTGGTTTTTGGCAAATAAGTTAAGCCTGAATGCAAGTAAAACTGACCTTGTGATTTTTACTCTTAAAACCAAAGAAAGATTCTGATTCAAAACAAGCAAATAAGTTTCTGGGTGTGCATCTGGATCCAAAATTGACCTGGGAGAGTCATGTAAATAGACTGGTCAACAGACTTTCGAAAAACACCTACCTCTTAAGATCTCTTTCTGGTATCGTAAGCCAAAAAACTCTTATAACCTGCTATTATGGGCTAATAAATTCCCTCTTATCATATGCTTTAATAGCATGGGGTCACTCTTCTCACGCAGAGTTTTTCGCATATTTCTCGAAAACGGCTACAGCAACAAAATTGGTTCTTCCGCAACTAATTAGTACTCGTTACCCTATATTTAACGGCATATGAAACTTTTGGGCCCCCTAGTTCATTTTTGAGTTATGAATTCGAACTAGGCGAACAACAAAATCCAGTTTTTGTTTCATCTCGATAGCTCAATCCAGTGACGAGATATGGCTGGTCCCCCTAACTTTACCAAAACTAGTTTTCCCATATTTCTCGAAAACGGCTACAGCAACAAAATTGGTTCTTCTGCAACTAATTAGTACTCGTTTCCGTCTATTTAACGGCATATGCAACTTTTGGGCCCCTTAGTTCATTTTTGAGTTATGACCCCTATAATATTACGAAATTACAACTTTTTCAAAAATAAGACCGCAACAAAATTGATTTTGCCGCAACAAATTCGAACTAGGCGAGCAACAAAATCCAGTTTTTGTTTCATCTCGATAGCTCAATCCAGTGACGAGATATGGCTGGTTTCGGTAGATTTACTTAAAAAAATGGTTTTTTGCCTATAAAAAAATAACGGTTAACTTTTTTGACCATATTACTTTTGTTGGTTGATGGGCCTCCCGAGCGACAAATAATGCCGCAAAACTGACCTTTCTACTCCTTATCAAATCGGAGATACGCGTGGTCCCCCTAGCTTTACCGTAAAGCTAGAGGGACCGCCGTTTTTATAACAACCACTGCAGCAACCAAATCCGTTTTACCGCAACAAATACATGGAATTATATGCCAGTAAAAAAAATTTGCTGCCGGTGGTCAGAGAAGTTCTATTGAAAAAAAAAACAGTTTTTTGTCAATTGGAAGAAAAACTGTAAGTTTTTTGAAAATGTTATTATTGATTATTCTTGGGCCTTCAGAGCAACAATTAATGCCATAAAAACTAGTTTTTACCTTGGCCCCAAATTGAAGTTATACGTGGTCCCCCTAGCTTTACGGTAAACCTGAGGGGACCACAATTTTCTCGTAAACGGCTACAGCAACAAAATTAATTTTATCGCAACAAATTAGCAACAATAATAATAATAATAATAATAATGTCATTAGACATCAATTATTTTTGGGCCCCCTATCAGGGACCATGATGATGATGAACCAGCTTTAGCGACTCCCTAATTTCATTATAATTTTTAATCCTTATCCAGGGGTGTATGGGCAGGTGCCTTATTGGCCTGTGCCTTAGAAGCAGTACATTTTTCGGCCGGGCGCGGATTTTGTCCTGGGCTGGATGGGGAACCGTAAACCAACCCGGGAAAAAATACGCGACTGTACCAACAAGGCGACAAGGACACCCAAATTCCAAAAAATCGAGTAGCACCATCTCGATTTTATCATCTTCCAAATATTGTTCCAAAAATTCTTCCCAAAATTCAAGAACTTTCATTTTTGGAAATAAATTTTAAAAGGCGACTTGACACAGGAAATTGATGGGTTTTGACAAAACCATAGACGAATGACAGAGATAGACCAGACACTTACACGGTGGGAGTTGTATTACTAAATTGGCGCAGTATACCGGGGTGTCGTGCACGAATCAGCGCCTCTCCAACTTTGTACTCCGTAGTAAACATTTACAGGGAGATTTGGTCAGGCTACATCTTATAATATAGTGTTTTGAACAGTCCTTATCAAATTAAATTTGAACACCAAAAACTCATTCTACTCGTCAATTACATAGTTTTAAACTTAAACGATGCGCGCTGATAAGAATGAGTTATTTTGTGTAAAAGCTCAATTTGCTTAAAAAGACTCTATAAACACCAATCAATAAGGAAGCTTTATCAAAGAATGTTTAAATTAATGACTACTAGCAATAAAAAAAAGGAAAGTTAAATTTCTATTCAATCTATAAGGTTTAAAAGTTTGTTCCCCATTCATTTAGGTACATAAATTTCCTTAAGAGGCTAATTTTCTAGTTAAAAAAAGACTGGGCTCTTTGACGAATGTTATGCAGTAAATTTCTTTTTATTAGTGCACAGAAAATATTTACATATTCTATATTAAGTTAATTTAATAATGTATACTCTAACAATGCTTTATACATAATAATGTTGCAAATATAGGTTATGTTTCTGTAAACGGAAACTTTTTTAGTTGTTTTTTCATGAAAAATAAGAACTAATGGATTTGGAAAGTTTTGTTAGTATTAGCTAGGTGATGTAAAAATGTATTTAAATTAAACATTATATAAATTTACACTCTTAACCTATATTAACTAGGTATTAATGGGTTTTTAAAAAAATTTAACGTAAGCTTTTTAAAGTAAAGTGAATATTGCCGGTTATTCATTTAATTAAACAGGGTCCGGCATAATGATCTCCTACATTTTGCACTGCCACTGTGCCTGAATCACTGAAGAGAGGGGAAGCTTAGCGTAGTTGGTTGGTAGCTCGCGGTTTGCCATTTCCTTGCCATCGTGCCTTCGTTATCGAGATATTAATCAAAAGTAGGTAACGAATCTGTGATTACGACACAAAGAACTTTTCGTACTTACTTCGCACTTAGTAGACATGCTTTAGTTCCAGATAATTTGGGAATATCTGAACACTATTTCCGAACCATTGATGAATTGAAAGCAGCAATACACCAAGAAATTACAGGAATATCGCTTTAGAGTTACTGCACGAGTAAATTTTTAAATATAAATTTGATTAATAATAATAATAGTAACTTTAGTTTTAGAGAAGTAACTTTCATTGAAGTTCGTGATGTTATAAAAAGCTTAAAAAATAGTAAATGCAGAGACACATATGGCATGAATAAAAAAATACTTTACAGACCTCATCATAAGTTCTCTGACAAAGCTTATTAATGAGTCCATAAGGAAAAAAACCTTTCCAGATTCCCTAAAAATAACAAAAGTCTTGCCTCAACATAAAAAGGATGACACTAACAATCCAAGTAATTACAGACCAATTTCAATAATCCCAATCTTTGGTAAAATTTATGAAAAAGTCTTAAAAAAACAGATATGTCAATATCTTGAGGATAACCAACTTTTTAGTTCTAGTCAATTTGGTTTTAGGGCGAACATGTCGACAACTAAAGCTTTAAACAAATTAGTCAATAAGTAAATCAAGGATTTGAAAATAGTGAATATGTTTCTGCTGAGTTCTTAGATTTAACAAAAGCTTTCGACTGCATTTCTCATGATATATTGCTAAAGAAGCTCTCTTATTATGGTTTCGACATGGACAGTACTCAATTGTTGGGATCCTATTTGGGCGAGAGACTGCAGTATGTTTCAGTTGAAGGTGTTGAATCTCAGAAACTGCTAAATAAATATGGTGTTCCTCAGGGATCTGTCTTGGGTCCAGTACTCTTTTTGGTTTTTCTAATGATCTCAAACACGCCTCACCTTCATCTGAATTGCTCCAATACTGTGATGACACTACGGAGATCAAATCTCTTCCGTGTGTCATAGAACTTAACAAAGTCACTGCAGAATCCTTTTCTTTAATAAAAGACTGGTTTTTGGCAAATAAGTTAAGCCTGAATGCAAGTAAACCTGACCTGGTGATTTTTACTCTTAAAACCAAAGGAACGGAAATAGATTCTGATTCAAAACAAGCAAATAAGTTTCTGGGTGTGCATCTGGATCCAAAATTGACCTGGGAGAGTCATGTAAATAGACTTTCGAAAAACACCTACCTCTTAAGATCTCTTTCTGGTATCGTAAGCCAAAAAACTCTTATAACCTGCTATTTCGGGCTAATAAATTCCCTCTTATCATATGCTTTAATAGCATGGGGTCACTCTTCTCACGCAGAGTTGGCTTTTAGACTACAAAGAAGAGCGGTTAGAATTTTGGCTGGCCTTTCTTATAGAAGTGATTGTGTGGAAGCTTTCAGGTCCCTAAAAATACTTACCCTTCCATGTCAACATACCTTACAATGCCTGTTATATCTTAAGAAACATATTTAGACTTTTACTTTCCATCGAGATCTTCATACTGTTAATACCAGAGAGAGAAACAATATTGTGCTACCATCACAGCGCTTCATAAGGACCAGAAATGGTACATCATATTATTGCATAAGATTTTATAACGTTTTGCGGAATAAAATAAGGGAACTGGATTACAGGAACTTTAAAGGAACCATAAAGAAATTTTTTATTCAAAAAGCGTTCTATAGTATAGACCAGTTTTTAAATGCGGATTTTGCCATTTAATAATGTTAAGATATTTTCAGGTAAGTAAAACTATATATTTAGATAAGCATTGCATTTAGTATGTATACAGTGATATAAGCTTATTTTATAGAAAGATTTATTATGAAAAACACTTTAATTACTTTTAGCTCCGCCAAAAATGGGAGAATGCCGTTTGACATGAAAATGCCTATCCACTTTTACAAAATCTGGGGGCACGGCAGTGCCCCACCCAATAAAAAAAAATGGATAAAAAAGGATAAAAAAAAATTAATCCATTTTCTATCCGCTTTTTGAAATCCTTTTTCTGACCTTTGGGGGGTAGAAAGTGTTAAGTATTAAAATGGATAACAAATTTTTAATTCATTTCAATACAGATCCTGGCATACAAAATAAATCAATTTTGAAACATTCTATCCTTTTGTATAAACTTTTTGGCATTCAAAGTAAATCCATTTCAATACACTTTTTGGCATTCAAAAGGAATCCATTTCTATGTCATTAAGGGGATTTATTTTTAATCCCCTTTAATCCATAAAATCTTTAACCTTTTGAATCCCCTTTTAAGAATAGAGAATGAATACATTTTAATACCTTCGAGATCTACATTTTCAATCCTTTCTTATCCAAAAAAAAGATTTCAAAAAGCGTATGCAATTAGCATTAAAAAGTATATAAACATTCAATCCATTTCAATACACTTTTTGGCATTCAAAAGGAATCCATTTCTATGTCATTAAGGGGATTTATTTTTAATCCCCTTAAATCCATAAAATCTTTAACCTTTTGAATCCCCTTTTAAGAATAGAGAATGAATACATTTTAATACCTTCGAGATCTACATTTTCAATCCTTTCTTATCCAAAAAAAGGATTTCAAAAAGCGTATGCAATTAGCATTATAAGTATATAAACATTCAATCCATTTCAATACACTTTTTGGCATTCAAAAGGGGATTTATTTTTAATCCACTTTAATCCATAAAATCTTTAACCTTTTGAATCCCCTTTTAAGAATAGAGAATGAATACATTTTAATACCTTCGAGATCTACATTTTCAATCCTTTCTTATCCAAAAAAAGGATTTCAAAAAGCGTATGCAATTAGCATTAAAAAGTATATAAACATTCCATCCATTTCAATACACTTTGTGGCATTCAAAAGGAATCCATTTCTATGTCATTAAGGGGATTTATTTTTAATCCCCTTTAATCCATAAAATCTTTCACCTTTTGAATCCCCTTTTAAGAATAGAGAATGAATACATTTTCAATCCTTTCGTATCCAAAAAAAGGATTTGAAAAGGCGTATTCAAGTGGCATTAAAAAGTATACAAACATTTCATCCATTTCAATACACTTTGTGACATTCAAAAGGAATCCATTTCTATCCCATTAAAGGTTGTTATTTTGAATTCTCTTCAATCCATAAACTATTTATCCTTTTAAGTCCCCCTTTAAGTATACATAATTAATACATTTTAATACCTCCAAAAGTCACATTTTCAAGTTTTTCTTATCCGAAAAAAGGATTTGAAAAGACGAATTAAATTGTCATTAAAAAGTATATAAACATCCCATGCATTTCAATACACTTTGTGGCATTCAAAAGGAATCCCTTTCTATCTCATTAAGGGTGTTTATTTTTAATTCCCTGCAATCCATAAACTAGTTATCCTTTTAAATCCCCTTTTAAGTATGCAGCATGAATACATTTTAATACCTCCTAGATCTACATTTTCAATCCTTTCTTATCCAAAAAAAGGATTTGAAAAGGCGTATTAAATTGGCATTAAAAAGTATACAAACATTTCATCCATTTCAATATACTTTGTGACATTCAAAAGGAATCCATGTCTATCCCATTAAGGGTTGTTATTTTAAATTCTCTTCAATCCATAAACTATTTATCTTTTTAAGTCCCCTTTTAAGTATACAGAATTAATACATTTTAATACCTCCAAAATTCACATTTTCAATTCTTTCTTATCCGAAAAAAGGATTTGAAATGGCGTATTAAATTGTCATTAAAAAGTATATAAACATTCCATCCATTTCAATACACTTTTTGGCATTCAAAAGGAATTCATTTCTATGTCATTAAGGGGATTTATTTTTAATCCCCTTTAATCCATAAAATCTTTAACCTTTTGAATCCCCTTTCAAGAATAGAGAATGAATACATTTTAATACCTTCGAGATCTACATTTTCAATCCTTTCTTATCCAAAACGAGGATTTCAAAAAGCGTATGCAATTAGCATTAAAAAGTATATAAACATTCCATCCATTTCAATACACTTTGTGGGATTCAAAAGGAATCCCTTTCTATCTCATTAAGGGTTTTTATTTTTAATCCCCTGCAATCCATAAACTACTTATCCTTTTAAATCCCCTTTTAAGTATGCAGAATGAATACATTTTAATACCTCCTAGATCTACATTTTCAATCCTTTCTTATCCAAAAAAAGGATTTGAAAAGGCGTATTAAATTGGCATCAAAAAGTATACAAACATTTCATCCATTTCAATATACTTTGTGACATTCAAAAGGAATCCATTTCTATCCCATTAAGGGTTGTTATTTTGAATTCTCTTCAATCCATAAACTATTTATCCTTTTAAGTCCCCTTTTAAGTATACAGAATTAATACATTTTAATACCTCCAAAATTCACATTTTCAATTCTTTCTTATCCGAAAAAAGGATTTGAAATGGCGTATTAAATTGTCATTAAAAAATATATAAACATTCCATCCATTTCAATACACTTTTTGGCATTCAAAAGGAATCCATTTCTATGTCATTAAGGGGATTTATTTTTAATCCCCTTTAATCCATAAAATCTTTAACCTTTTGAATCCCCTTTCAAGAATAGAGAATACCATTTTAATACCTTCGAGATCTACATTTTCAATCCTTTCTTATCCAAAAAAAGGATTTCAAAAAGCGTATGCAATTAGCATTAAAAAGTATATAAACATTCTGTTTGGGAATTTAGAATAGTACGTGATGACAAATTTTGCTCCAATATTTCAAATATTTCGGTGATATTAATTTTATTTAAAGCGTACAGGTTTGAAAAGGGTCCGTTTTTTGCGCGATTAATAAAACTGATAAGCGCGCCGTGAACGAACACCAGTGTTATTAAAAGACAGATGAAAATTGAATCTCGCGCAAGTGTATGCCAAAATTACAAAACAGCTTTTATTTTATATTGCATTAGTGATTTTTAATTAAACTGTTAATTAACTTTAAGTGACGAACTGGAGGTGTTGAGGGTGAACGAAGTAGCCTTCAAACAAGCTGAAAAGAGGATTAACGTGGCCACGTAAAATAAGGTAGGACGTTTCTTCTTTTCTGTGCGCTATTTATTTTTTTTTTTTGGAAAGCGAATTCGGATTTATAGTTCATATCGAAGTTTTGATTTTTCATATTTTCCGCTATTTATTCATTGGTCCTTCGAGCCGGATGAAGGCTTTTCTTAAAAAATTGGACCGAAGTTTGTCACCATTTTAAGGTACCTACCTACATCACGTCGTTTAAATTCTAGGAGTGTTGCATTTTTTGCTGTATCAACACTCGGTTACTATGCGGCTTTTTGCACCTTTTTTTGTAATAAAAACCAAATCTTACCTACTTAGACTTCGCGAGAAATATTTTCATGCACAGCTGATTTATTTTTTCTTTCTGTCGTATTTTATTTTAAAATACGCGTTTTTTCACAACTTATTTATTTTTCTTCGCATTTTACTTAAAATAAGCATTTTTTCACAACAGCTGATTTTTATAATAAATAACAACACAAACATTTTTTCTCCTATACCCACAAGTACTGCGTAATATTTTAAGGGCTATTTGTGACCTTATCTGACATCAATTTTTTGTTTGTCTGTCTGCGTTGACAAATATAAGTGGCAAACTTGCACTTCAGATATTACCCTGCTTGCATTTATATTTTACTGGCAATTTGTGGTCATCAGAGGTTCCACATTATTGATTTACAAATCAAATTATATTATTATAAAAACGAATAGTAAATATTTAATAAGACAATTTTGTTGTTGCGTTTTTTTCTTTTCTTTAATATTAAATATTTAATTATTTAACGTGATTACAATGTCAGATAAACTAAACAAGGCAAATTTAAAACGCACTGTGGCTTACAATCGCCTTAATGAGGCTCATGAAATCGGGACAAAAGCCATTGAGGATGAGTCCTTGCGTTCTTCGTTTTTAGCTAGGGCTGAGGAGATTGATGGCATATATCAGGAATTTCAAACAGGCCATAATACCGTGATTTCTTTAATAACTGATGAGCAGTTCGCTTCTTATGACGCCATGAGGATTACGGCTGACCGAGCTTATTATGGTTTAAAAGCCATTAAGCATGATTTTTTACTCTCAGTTTCGCAATTGAACGCTTCAACGGGTTCTACTCAGGGTACTTCTTCTAGAGTTATGGCAAAAATTCCCAAAATAAACCTACCAACATTTAGTGGTTTTTATAAAGATTGGCCAAGTTTTTATAGTTTATTTAATAGCTTAATACATAACAGCGATTTAAGCGATGTTGAAAAATTCCAATATCTTTTAACTTCTTTAGAAAAGGAGCCATTGGCATTAATAAAAGGCATTCCCTTAACCGATTGCAATTATCAAATTGCTTATGAAACTTTAGAAAAACGTTACCAGAATAAAAGAATTTTGGCAACACAGTATTATAACGAAATTTCTAATGCGCCTTTAATTTTAAAAGCTAATTCAAAAGACCTTAGACAACTTTTAAATATATTTTTTGAAAATATCGCTGCTTTAAGGGTTCTTCAGTTACCTGTCGACCATTGGGACTTTTTATTATTTAATATGCTATTAAATAAACTTGACTCAAAAACAAGAACGGATTTTGAACTCGATAACAGTTTAAATCAGGAGTTACCTACATATCGGCAGTTGACCACCTTTTTAGAACGTCAGTGCATAGCCCTAGAATCTATACAGTATACCTCTGGGTTTGATAACTCTCATGAGAAGCCAAAATCTAAACCTAATTTTTTACAGGGTAATAAAAGGGTAACTTCTAGTTTCATTACAAATACTACTGAACTATCAAGCACTTCTAGCAACATAAAGTGTGTTTTATGTTCTCAACCACACGCGGTCTTCAAATGTAAGACATTTTTATCCAAAAGTCCCCAGGACCGTTTTTCTTTAGCCAAGCAACATAATCTTTGCGTCAATTGCTTAATTTCCCCCCACTCCTTAAAAAATTGTTCTTCTTCACACAAGTGTCGTGTTTGCAAGTTCCCCCACCACACTGCTTTGCATTTTAATAGAGCCCCAGCCGCCTCTAACGTGCAACAAAGTAGTTTTACTTCTTCGCCTGTGGCAGACATTTCTCAGACTTCATCTGCCTCTAACCAAATTATACAAAACCCTCAATGCCTTACTAACACCTTATCTTTTCATCAATCAACCATTTTACTGTCAACATGTGAAGTGGATATTAAAGATGGTAGAGGTCATTTTCAGAAGATAAGAGCCTTGCTAGATACTGCATCCATGGCTAGTTTTATATCCGAACGATGTGTTCGGCGCCTGGGTTTATGTCGAAAGTCATGTTCTATTCCCGTTGAAGGACTTAATGGTATGTCTACTGCAGCTACCAACGGCATAACTCAGTGTTTTATTAAGCCATGTGATCAGAATAATCCCACATTTTCTTTTGAGGCAATCATAATTCCCCAGGTATGTTCTGACCAGCCCAAAATTTCGATAAATCCTAATAATTTAACGCATGTTAAAAATCTTAAACTCGCTGACTCCAATTTTCATAGGCCCGGTCCTGTTGACATGCTTATTGGTGCTGAATTGTTTCCATTATTTTTAAAATCAGGTCGCACAGCTGGTAATGCTGACCAACCGATAGCTTTGGAAACCATTTTTGGTTACATTCTTCAAGGCAGGGTAAGCACTGCATGCCCCACGACTTTACCGCTAGTCAGTTGTCATGCAGCCATAGAAACTAACATTGATATATTGTTACAAAGGTTCTGGGAGGTAGAGCAAATTGACAAGCCCCCGTCCCTGTCCCCAGAAGACAAAAAATGTGAGGAAATTTTTAAAAAATATACATGTAGAGATTCTTCAGGTCGATTTTCCGTACCGTTGCCATTTCGGCACTCTAATCCTACATTTTCAGATACCTACTCTCAAGCTTTTCGTCGATTTAATATGTTAGAGAAACGTTTTGCTAAAAATCCTGAAATGCATAAAAAGTACTGCGAGTTTATGCAGGATTACTTGGATCAGGGTCATATGACTCCAATCCCTCCGAGTGAACAAAAATCACCTACGGCTTATTATATCTCGCATCATGCTGTTTTTAAGGAACAAATTATTGATTCCCAAGTGTCCTAAAAAATAAGGGTAGTTTTTGATGCTGGGGCACGTGATGTCCAAGGCAAGTCGCTAAATGATACGTTGCTTGTGGAGCCTAAGCTGCAACAAAACATATTTTCTTTGCTTTTGATGTTCCGATCATTTCCTTATGTTTTTGTTTGTGACATAAAACAAATGTATAGGCAAATTAATGTACAGTCCCAATTTTGGAACTATCAAAGAATAATATGGCGCTGCTCCTCTGATCAGCCACTTCAAGAATATTTTTTAAAAACTGTAGTTTATGGAATTTCCTCGTCTCCTTACTTAGCCCTTCGCACTTTGCGAGAGCTCGCGTCTCAGGAAAGTTCTTCTTTTCCTGAGGCAGCAGAGGTAATTCACAAACAAATATACATTGACGACGCTTTGATTGGAAGTTTTACCTTGGAATCTGCTCTGTCCCTTCAATCTGATCTGATTCAAATCATGAAAACAGGAGGCTTTGAATTAAGTAAATGGGCAAGCAATCACCCTAAACTTTTAGAACATATTCCGTTAACAGACATTCAAGATTCATGCGCTTTTGATAAAGGTGAACCTTCCTTTATAAAAATATTGGGCTTACGATGGGATCCTCGTTTAGACGTTTTTTCCTATTCTTGCCTTCCTTTGGATCGTGCGTGCACCAAACGTACTATTTTGTCCGAGATAAGTCGTATTTTTGACCCGTTGGGTTTTATATCCCCATGCGTATTATTTACTAAATATATTCTACAACGTCTCTGGGCATCCAATATTTCGTGGGATGACTCCCCATCCCCAGATATATGCAATATCTGGTCAAAGTTCAAAGATGAAATTCCTGAATTAGCTAGGGTAAAAATTTCTCGTTTTGTAAATTCTAATTCGATGAGTCGACTGGAACTTCACGGATTTTGTGACGCTTCTCAAATTGGCTACGCAGCTGTCATTTATTTTCGGATTTTAGATACTTCTGGAAATACAAACATTTTTCTCGTATGTGGAAAATGTCGAGTATCACCTTTAAAGACACAATCCATCGCTAGACTTGAACTTTTGGCAGCCGTTCTTCTGGCTGATCTTATTTCCGCTGTTAAACAAAGTTATGCGGATTTTTAAATTTTGATGCTATATACACGTGGACGGACTCCATGGTTGCGTTAGCCTGGATATCCTCCTCACCTCACAAATGGAAGACCTTTGTGGCCAATCGGGTTACTCACATACAGGAAATTGTATCTGTTAAATCTTGGCATTATGTTCCCTCGATGCAAAATCCTGCCGATTGTGCCAGTCGGGGTTTAACACCAGCGCAACTTCTAGCCACACCTATATGGTGGAAGGGGCCTGAATTTCTCGTGAGACTCCAGGATAGTTGGCCCAAGCAACCAAGTATTAAACTTTGTCCTGTGATTTCGTCTGAAGAAAGGCAAATAGTGTTGACTACGTCATTGGAAGAAAAGTCCTTTATATCTGTTTTATTAGACAAATTTTCGTCTTTGCCTAAAATTAAACGTTCAGGTAATCTAGATTCAGCGGAAATTGATGCCTCTTTTCACTCCTTAATAAAGGGCGTTCAAAATGACGCATTTTCCGATATTTATTCTAACATTTCTCAAAATGCTTTGCTACCTAAACCTTTTCGAAAGCTATCGCCCTTTGTCGATTCCTTTGTGCTACTCAGAGTTGGAGGAAGACTTCGTAACTCACAACTCCTTTTTGATGTTAAACATCCATTATTACTCCCAAAGTCGCACAGACTTACTCAGCTTATTATTGAGCATATTCATCAAACAAATTTGCATCCAGGTTTTAAAACAACACATTATCTACTGCTACAACAGTTTTGGGTTCTAGCGCCTCGTAGTGCTATTTATCAGTGCCTTTCAAAATGTATTAGATGTTTTAGATGCAAACCTAAGTTTGCTAACCCATATATGGCTGACTTGCAATCAGTAAGAGTGTCACAATTGAGGGCATTTTCTTCTGTATGCATAGATTTTGCAGGTCCCTTTTCTATGTTAATGCATCGGCATAGAGGTGCCAAAATATTTAAAGGTTATGCATGCATTTTTGTGTGCACCGCCACTAGACCGATCCATCTTGAAGCCACCTCTGACTTAACTTCAGAATCGTTCTTAGCCGCGTTCAGACGTTTTGTCGCTCGCCGCGGTACATGTACTTCGATTACCTCAGACCAGGGGAGTAACTTTAAAGGTGCCTACAATGAGCTTGTGACCTTGGCCAAGGCTTGCGCCGAAGTCCTATCTATTAATTGGTTTTTTAATGCACCTGGGTCTCCTCATTTTAACGGCCTTGCTGAGGCGGGAGTCAAATCTTTTAAAAGTCATTTATATCGTACTGTTGGCTCTCAGAACCTAACATTTGAGGAGTTCACAACACTTCTTACGCAAATTGAGGCAGTTCTAAACTCACGACCCATTTGCAGTATCAGTTCAGATCCTAATGACCTTCAACCCTTGACTCCTGGTCATTTTCTAGTTTTAGAACCTTTAAATAGTTCGATTCCCGATCCACCTTTGGATTATCTGTCTTTAAATCGTCTTAGCAGGTGGCAGTATATTCAGAGACTTCAAAGTGAATTCTGGAAACGTTGGTCTCTCGAATATGTCACCACTTTACAAGAAAGACAGAAGTGGACAAATCCTTCGAAACCTATATCTGTAGGAGATTTAGCACTTATCCGAGATGAGCAACGCCCTCCTCTTCAATGGTCGTTAGGACGCATTGTTGAGTTACATCCCGGCAAGGATGGTGTAACTCGAGTGGTCTCGATTAAAACTAACAATGGGATTCTTCAACGTCCTGTTGTTAAGGTTTGCCCTTTGCCGGTAAAATAATTGTTTTTTTTGGGGTGTTGTTTAATCTCAACATGTTTGTGCTGTTATTTTAGAATTTTATTTATTATTTTTTTTTCCTTTTCGTTCTCTCTTCTTAGTTTTCTGTAAGACTAAGTTTAAAAACACTTGTTTTTGAGGGGGAGAATGTTTGGGAATCAGTATTTAAATAATTTAGTTTTTTTTATTTAATAATTTAGAATAGTACGTGATGACAAATTTTGCTCCAATATTTCAAATATTTCGGTGATATTAATTTTATTTAAAGCGTACAGGTTTGAAAAGGGTCCGTTTTTTGCGCGATTAATAAAACTGATAAACGCGCCGTGAACGAACACCAGTGTTATTAAAAGACAGATGAAAATTGAATCTCGCGCAAGTGTATGCCAAAATTACAAAATAGCTTTTATTTTATATTGCATTAGTGATTTTTAATTAAACTGTTAATTATCAAATCAAATCAAATCAAATTATGCTTTATTGTCAAAAAAGTAGAGTTTTACAGACAAAGCAAAAAATGGTCCTTAATTGTAAATATAAGATAAACACTTGCTTACAAGTCTAAGTTGAGGTACAGAATAGTCATTTAAAATAGTGTAACAGTCTATAAATTTCGCGATATATATTTTTTTTTAAATATTTCTCCTATGCAAATATGCTCTCTTTCCACCTATCACACCTATTCACTTACTATTATCGAAATACAACGAAATTCTTTGACCATTAAATTAAAATATGTTAAAATATGTTAAAACATGTTAAAATATCTTAAAATACGTAAAAACATGTTAAAATATGTCAAATCATGTTAAAATATGTTAAAACGTCAAAATATGTTAAAAATAAAATATGTTAAAGTTAGATATAAAACACAAGTAACAACAAACAGAACAATCTGATACATACACAAGTAAAATAAAAAAATTTAAATGTTTAAACATATTTGTCAATTATCCTATAACTGGTCCTCGAAAAATTCATTAAGACTATAATATGCCTTCTCCAATAGCAAATCTTTTACCTTAACCCTAAATATTTTTTCCGAGTGAATGCTTTTCAGTCTATTTGGAAGCTTATTAAAAATTTTAATACTGCGGTAGATTATCGAGTTTTGGGTTAATTGAGACCTAGGAATAGGCAGTGGTATGCTGTTATATTCTTGACTTCTTGTTTGGTAGGTTTGTTCAAATGTGTGATTTTTAAATTTTTTATAAATCAGCACCACTGTTTCTAGTATAAAAAGGCAACAAAGAGTTAATATTTTTTCTCTCATAAACAAAGATCTCTGATTTTTGCTCCGCAAATATATCTGATGCATCTTTTTTGAATTACAAACACAGATCTGAACAAATACTGACTGCAATTCCCCCAAAAGGCTATTCCATAGCGCAAATGAGAATCAACAAGGGCGTAATAAGTTGTTTTGGCCATTTCACAACCAAGTTCGAAAAATGTTTGTCTAACGGCGTAACTACCTATCGATATTTTTTTATTAAGATAGGGAATATGCGAGGAGAATTTTAACCTATTGTCTATATACATTCCTAAAAATTTAGTATTTTCATCCTGAGTTATTCTTTGGTTGGAAACAGTTAGGTCATCAAAAGAAAATTTAAAACTGAGGACTTTTGTTTTATCTATGTTAAAACAGAGAAAGTTTGCATCACACCACTCTTTAATTCGTTGTATGTCCTCTTGCACTATTTCTTTTAATATTGTTTCGTTTTTATGATGCCATAAAATTGTAGTGTCGTCAGCAAAAAGTGTTAGAGTACCCCTTATACCTATTAAAGTTAAGTCGTTAATATATAACAAAAATAACAGTGGGCCCAAAACAGAACCTTGAGGCACACCAAAGTTAATTTTGGATAAAGAAGAGACACAACCACCATTTCGAACCATCTGATATCTTCCAGTCAAGTATGAGTGAAAAAAACGCTGCGAGACTCCTCTAAACCCATATCTCTCCAACTTTTTTAAAAGCAGGTCGTGACTGACACAGTCGAAGGCCTTTTGAAAGTCGCAGAATACTGCAGCTGCAGCTTCTTTATCATTAAGTCTAAAATATAGACTTTCCAAAAAAGAGAACAAAGCATCGTTAGTACTCCTTCCGCTCTGGAAACCAAATTGATTAGTGCTAAGGATACTATGTTTTTTAAGAAAATTGGTCATTCTAACCTTTACCAGTTTTTCAATAATTTTAGATAGAGTATCCAACAGTGAGATAGGTCTGAAATTAGTGGGCTCGTCAAATGATCCCGATTTATGAAGAGGAACAACTACGGCTATTTTGAGGACATCTGGAAATTCACCCTTTAAGAAACATGAGTTGATAGCAACAACAAGAGCATCCAACGTTCTGTTATCCAAATTTTGAAAAATTTTTATGTTCATTTCATCTTGACCGGAAGAATAAACGTTTTTTATTTCATTTATTGTGTTTTTTAATTCCAATCTATCTGTGATGCCTAGATTAAAGTTTTCATTGATAACGATGTTATTTAAGTTATCCATAGGATTGATTACTGGTCTTAATTCGGCTGTAAGTTTTTGGGCAACAGTGCAATAAAATTGATTTAAAACATTGACATCGATATTTGCTGATTGTTTGGAAGAATTATTTTTGCCTCTAAAGTCATTGACTATTGCCCAAGCTTCCTTAGCTTTATTTTTCGCATTTGATATTTTGTTTGAGTAAAAGTTTCTTTTAGCGACCCTTATAATTTTTTTGTACAATTTGCGATATTTTTTGTAATAGTTAGTTATAAAATTATTATTAATATGCTTGCAGATTTTATGCAAGGAGCGCAGATTTTGACTTGAAGTTTTGATTCCTTTAGTCATCCAAGACAGGTTTGTCCGACACCAGCACAGAATGCCAATCAACCGTTGTCAATTTTTCTCTAAAATTTTGAAAGTTTCTTCCCGAAAAAATTCTTTTAAGTTGGGCTGGAGTTTTTTAGTTTGGGTTCTAAGAGGAACGCTTGCTAGTAAAGCTTCGTGGTCGGAAAGATCTGTCGAAATAACAACACACTCACTGCCATCCCCATCGAAGTTAGTACAAAAATAATCGATAGTCGTCGCTGTTACATTTGTTATTCTAGTTGGAGATTGAACTAACATATTTAAACCATATGACGTAAGTAAATTTTGTAAATTTTGGTTTGATGTCGAAGATTCGTTACCAAAGTCAATGTTAAAGTCTCCACCCAGAATAACTTTGCTATTTTTGGGTAGATCAAGTAATACAGTTTCAAGATCTATGAGGAAATTTTCTACATTGGAATCTGGAGATCTGTAAACGCACAAAATATATAAATTGTATTTTTTACCTAAGGCGACCGATAACTCAAATTCGCCATCTTTACATAAATGGTCGTACTTGTCGATTACTTCCAATTGGTTCAACTGAGAGAAGTATTCACTTATGAAAATCGCTGTTCCCCCAAAACCCTTATTTACTGTTCTACAATACTGAGAGACACAAAAGTAACCTGGAATATTACATGGCTCCAAAGGGTTTAGCCAGTGCTCAGTTATCAACATTATCTCCGGATTTTGTTGACACTCAAGAAACACGCACAATTCATCAACTTTATTACGCAACGAGTGAATGTTAAGCACTAAAGCCATCACACTAAAGTTTTTTGGATTTAAGATATCGTTGTGGTTTCCCGAGAAGGATTGACTAAAAAATTTGATTGTTCTGCATTAAAAACGTCAACACGATCCACACCAGTAAGATCAATAAAAGATACGGAAGATCGAACTGAAGACGCATCTTGATCAAAGTCGGTTAAATTATTATCAATTAGAGGTATTTGTTTTAAAGACGAGAATTTATCTATCGACTTAAAAACACTAACTGCATTAAACAAAAGCATAGAAATTTTTGATAAACCCTTACTATTGAGAAAAATGCTCCTTGATACATAATCAGAGTATCGTAGTTTATCATATAGGTCAAAATAGTCAATACTTATTGAGAATTGTCGTAGTTTAGAAGTGTAGGCGATGAGTTGATTGTTGACCACTTGAACGTTTTTATAAGGTGTACCGTCTTCGTGTTTAGCAGGAATAGTACATAATAATAGGTTGGTATAAAAACAATGATTTGCCAATTTGGTTATTTCATTTAGTTTAATATTATGCTTGTTGATTCCTGCCAGTACTATCACAAAATCATTGCTTGTAAGGTTTTTAAAATGTGAACTCTCACTTGTTACGCTGCTAAACAAGGCATTAGGTTTACATATTAGTTGAACATTAAAAAGATGTGAGAATTGATGTGCTAGATGTGGGTATAAGTATTTCCCATATTCATCTATAAGAAATATAATTTTGTTTTTCTTTACTTTATTACTGAGTAGAGATGTGCTTAGCAGTTCATTTTAATGAACTAGTTCATGTGAACTAGTTCGGTTCGGTTCAAAATGAACTAGTTCACTGAACTAGTGCATTTGAACTATTAACGGAATTGCTATATGGATTAAGCGTGTTATATATTTATATTTTATATTCATTCTGTTAGAAAAAAATAAACCTGTTTATCGTATTTCCGAGTTGTTTTATTTAATTGTTAAATTTTTAGTTAAAATATTTGCAGAATCAAAAACAGTTTAAAATTATTTTTGTTATAATGCTTTTTTTTACTAAAATATTTTACAGTAGTTATAAATACATAATAAATAATTAGACATTTGTCAAAATTTTATTATTTTGTATTAGGCTAGCAGTTCCTTAATTTTCCGTAATCAAATCAAAATTTGAAATATCTAGTTCATCGTAGCTTAAGCGTGCCACTCAATGCAACGAAACAGGTGATTCGACTAGCCGACTGAACGAACGCCGGTTTTTACTTATTAGTTCAACTCAATAGTTCATTTGTAACAGTTCGTTCGTTCATCGTAGAAAACACCGCGGTATTGTTCACTCGTTCAGTGTTCTGTGCTCGTTCAGCATTTCATGAACAGGAAAACAGATGCCGCGTTCCTAGTGTACAGAAATAATTGGGTTAAGAGTATTGTTTGTTGCTTCTTTATAGTTCACTTATTTGAACTAGTTCATTTTAGAAAAGTGAACTAGTTCGTTTTCCTTGTTGAATGATCTAGTTCATTTTTCTAGTTCGTTCGCGAACTACCCATCTCTACCATGGACATTAATCGCTACTCTCGGTATATGTTTTTGATTATGACTGACATTGGCAAAATAGATAAAAATATGACGGTAATGTAATCGGCATTTTTCATTTGTGGTTGCAGTTTTTCGTGATTTTTAAACTTTTTACCTTATTTTTAAAAGTGTTTTTTGCTAAATTGTGGCCTATCGGTATTTAAGAAATTTAAAAGAAAACAATTTTGAATTCGTGGGTGCGAAGACTATGTTAGCAAGAGCCATTGCATTCCCAAACGGAACCTAAAGCTATTTGATGGGTGGCTAAAAATACTTCGCCAAAAAAAAACTAACTTTGACGAAAGACGAAATTCACGTTAAATATATAGTGTGTGATAGACACGTTGAACCTGGACGAAGTTTTAAATGTTTAGTTTAAAATTTTAATATTTGGAAAAAAACATAGATTATTTCACTATACTTATATAGAGGGTCCGGCACAAAGATTATAGATTATAATATATATTATTAAGATGGGCCACTCAAAATTATATTATTATTATATACAGTGTGTCGAACGTACGTATAAGTTCGGGTAAGCAGTCCAAAGATGGCGCTAGAAACATTTTCGAAAATCGCGCACGGGTGATATATTTAATTTTATTTAAAAATACTAAGTGATTCAAAAATATTTTTAATATAACTTAAAGATTATTTATATTCCATACCCTTTGGATTATATTAAAAATTATTTTAAATATTTTAGGAAATTATTTTGGTGAAATGAATCCAAAATATCTTAACTACTACTTGTATTGAAAAGTCTTGAAAATATTTTAGATAATCATTTCAACGAAATACCTACATAAAAAAACAACCCAATAACTACATATTTATTTTTTATTTAGCTATGTTCAGTATTCCACCAGTCAGGATTTTTTTAACTGTAATATATTTTATATAATAAATCAATGTTAATTTAGGCACATGCTAGTCATTTAAGGAATGTTTAACAAAAGTATCTGACTGTCGGTATCTCAATCACATTTTTTTTATTTAGTTCAATAATTTCACCTTAATTTAAATATTTTATGAACTAGATATCTATATCAAAACAAAAACATTTCATGTAAAAAGAAGCCAAGTACGCAAAAGTGGTATTTCGTAAAAAGAATTGAGATAAAAGTGAAGCCAAGTTCTCCAATACAAATTTCAAAATGAAAGGTTCTTACTAGTTTGGAAATATTTTTTTTAAACTATGCTATTCCAGCCAAACTTCTTTATGTTCAATTTACCTCTGTGCCTAAGAGTCATTTGCAGCCGTAATATCCAAGTTTAGAAAAACATTTCCAAACTAGTAAGAAGCTTTCATTTTGAAATTTGTATTGGAGAACTTTTTACGGATTACCACTTTCGCGTACTTTTCTTTTTTTTTCATGAAATGTTTTTGTTATGATTTCCCTCCTTTTTTAAAGGATTTGGATAATATTTAAGTTTTAAAGTAGTAAAATATGCGGAATATTGTTCAAAACTTTAGCAATACCTTATTAAAAATTTTGAGGTTTTTTTTATGTTTTCCTATCGTTTTCTCATAGTTCCTATCAGCCTTCTAAAGTTCAGCTCTCTAGTGTTCCTGGAAGTAGGCAATGTTATTTTTACATAACTTTACATTTATAGGGGAGGAAAATAAATTAAAATTTGGGTTTTTTAAATTTCTTTTATAGTTTTATCATAGTACGTTCCTATCGGCCTTCCAAAGCTCAGCTCTCTAACGTTTCTGGAAGTGGAAAATGTAACTTTAACATAACTTTACATTTATAGGGGAGGAAAGTTAATTAAAATTTGGGGTTTTTTAATTTTCTTTTATAGTTTTATCATAGTTTCTATCGGCCTTCCAAAGCTCAGCACTCTATCGTTTCTGGAAGTGGGCAATGTTACTTTTACATAATTTTACATTCATAGGGGAGGGAAGCAAATTAAAATTTTGGGGTTTTTAAATTTTGTCCTATAGTTTTATAATATTCCCTATCAGTCTGCCAAAGCTCAGCTCTCTAGCGTCTCTGGAAGTGGGCAATGTTACTTCTACATAACTTTACATGTATGGGGGAGGGGAGTGATTTTTGGGATTTTTTGATTTTTTGCAATCCAAGGGATTGGTCACAATTTCATCAGTCTAATGTGATTCCAACTCAACTCAGTCTGCCAAATTTCACCTTTGTAACATGTCTGGAAGTACACACAAATTTACGTGATTTATACATGAGTAAGAAATTTCGTAACTACTTTACTACTTTATGGAAGTCCATGAAACTTAGAAGGATTGTTAACTCTATAATGATCTATAACTGTGCAAAGTTTGAGTAGTAGTAGCTCATTCCGAAGTAGAATTTTAGATAGGTCAAATTTGGGCTGAAATGTTTCAAATAAAGATGGTACATCAGTTTCCGCGCGAACTTGGTGCCCTTTAAAAAATAATGGATTCAATGGCATTAAAAAGTATTCAGTTTTTATACCTTTTAATAACTATGTATCCTGCTCAATTCCCTGAGCAGAGGATAGGTATTCAGAATTTATTCCAACCAATACTTTTTTATCCAAAACTGTTTTGGTTACATGTATATACCAAATTCTGAATTCATTTTTTATACATTTAAATACTTCTCAATATCTTTTGAAACCTATCCATTTAAATGACTTTTTATGAATTTATTATTTATACCGTTGAATACTTTTCAATACCTTCCTTTATCAATACAATTGAATGACTTTTCAAGTATTTATCATTTTCTATATATTTGAATACATATTTATACACTTTAAAGCAATCCAATTAAATACCTTTTTATATAATCATTATTTATATTATATTTTTTCCTTTCTCAATACAACCGAATAAACATAAAAGGATTCATTTTTAATACATCTGAATACATACTAATACTCTATAAAACAATTTTTATATATATTTGAATACATATTTATACACTTTAAAGCAATCCAATTAAATACCTTTTTATGTAATCATTATTTATACCAATGAATACTTTTTAATTCCTTCCTTTCTCAATACAACCGAATAAACATAAAAGGATTCATTTTTAATACATCTGAATACATACTAATACTCTATAAAACAATCCATTTAAATGACTTTTTATGAATTCATTATTTATCCTGTTGAATACTTTTTAATACCTTCCTTTATCAATACAATTGAATGAACTTTTCAAGTATTCATTTTCTATATATTTGAATACATATTTATACTCTTTAAAGCAATCCAATTAAATACCTTTTTATGTAATCATTATTTATACCAATGAATACTTTTTAATTCCTTCCTTTCTAAATGCAACCGAATAAACATAGAAGGATTCATTTTTAATACATTTGAATACATACTAATACGCTATAGAACAATCCATTTAAATGACTTTTTATGAATTCATTATTTATCCCGTTGAATACTTTTCAATACCTTCCTTTATCAATACAATTGAATGAACTTTTCAAGTATTCATTTTCGATATATTTGAATACATATTTATACTATTTAAAGCAATCCAATTACATACCTTTTTATGTAATCATTATTTATACCAATGAATACTTTGTAATTCCTTCCTTTCTCAATACAACCGAATAAACATAAAAGGATTCATTTTTAATACATCTGAATACAAACTAATACTCTATAAAACAATCCATTTAAATGACTTTTTATGAATTCATTATTTATACCATTGAATACTTTATTCCTTCCTTTAATAATACAATTGAATGAACTTTTCAAGTATTCATTTTCTATATATTTGAATACATAGTTATACTCTTTAAAGCAATCCAATTAAATACCTTTTTATGTAATCATTATTTATACCAATGAATACTTTTTAATTCCTTCCTTTCTCAATGCAACCGAATAAACATAGAAGGATTCATTTTTAATACATTTGAATACAATTCATTATTTATCCTGTTGAATACTTTTTAATACCTTCCTTTATCAATACAATTGAATGAACTTTTCAAGTATTCATTTTCTATATATTTGAATACATATTTATACTCTTTAAAGCAATCCAATTAAATACCTTTTTATGTAATCATTATTTATACCAATGAATACTTTTTAATTCCTTCCTTTCTCAATACAACCGAATAAACATAAAAGGATTCATTTTTAATACATACTAATACGCTATAGAACAATCCATTTAAATGACTTTTTATGAATTCATTATTTTACTTTTACTTACGCTATAGAACAATCCATTTAAATGACTTTTTATGAATTCATTATTTATCCTGTTGAATACTTTTTAATACCTTCCTTTATCAATACAATTGAATGAACTTTTCAAGTATTCATTTTCTATATATTTGAATACATATTTATACTCTTTAAAGCAATCCAATTAAATACCTTTTTATGTAATCATTATTTATACCAATGAATAATTTTTAATTCCTTCCTTTCTCAATGCAAGCGAATAAACATAGAAGGATTCATTTTTAATACATACTAATACGCTATAGAACAATCCATTTAAATGACTTTTTATGAATTCATTATTTATCCTGTTGAATACTTTTTAATACTTTCTTTTATCAATACAATTGAATGAACTTTTCAAGTATTCATTTTCTATATATTTGAATACATATTTATACCCTTTAAAGCAATCCAATTAAATACCTTTTTATGTAATCATTATTTATACCAATGAATACTTTTTAATTCCTTCCTTTCTCAATGCAACCGAATAAACATAGAAGGATTCATTTTTAATACATTTGAATACATACTAATACGCTATAGAACAATCCATTTAAATGACTTTTTATGAATTCATTATTTATCCTGTTGAATACTTTTTAATACCTTCCTTTATCAATACAATTGAATTAACTTTTCAAGTATTCATTTTCTATATATTTGAATACATATTTATACTCTTTAAAGCAATCCAATTAAATACCTTTTTATGTAATCATTATTTATACCAACGAATACTTTTTAATTTCTTCCTTTCTCAATACACCCGAATAAACATACAAGGGGGCATTTTTAATACATTTGAATACATACTAATACGCTATGGAATAATCCATTTAAATGACTTTTTATGAATTCGTTATTTATCCCGTTGAATACTTTTCAATACGTTCCTTTATCAATACAATTGAATGAACTTTTCAAGTATTCATTTTCTATATATTTGAATACATATTTATACTCTTTAAAGCAATCCAATTAAATACCTTTTAATGTAATCATTATTTATACCAATGAATACTTTTTAATTCCTTCCTTTCTCAATGCAACCGAATAAACATAGAAGGATTCATTTTTAATACATTTGAATACATACTAATACGCTATAGAACAATCCATTTAAATGACTTTTTATGAATTCATTATTTATCCTGTTGAATACTTTTTAATACCTTCCTTTATCAATACAATTGAATGAACTTTTCAAGTATTCATTTTCTATATATTTGAATACATATTTATACCCTTTAAAGCAATCCAATTAAATACCTTTTTATGTAATCATTATTTATACCAACGAATACTTTTTAATTTCTTCCTTTCTCAATACAACCGAATAATTTACCGAATTTTTAATACATTTATATACATACTAATACGCCATGGAATAATCAATTTAAATGACTTTTTATGAATTCATTATTTATCCCGTTGAATACTTTTCAATACCTTCCTTTATCAATACAATTGAATGAACTTTTCAAGTATTCATTTTATATATATTTGAATACATATTTATACTATTTAAAGCAATCCAATTACATACCTTTATATGTAATCATTATTTATACCAATGAATACGTTTTAATTCCTTCCTTTCTCAATACAACCGAATAAACATAAAAGGATTCATTTTTAATACATCTGAACACATACTAATACGCTATAAAACAATCCATTTAAATGACTTTTTATAAATTCATTATTTATACCGTTGAATACTTTTCAATACCTTCCTTTACCAATACAATTGAATGAACAAAAAAAATTGAAGTAAATTTAAAAACCCTGTGGAAAATAAAATGTTTCAGTTTCATATATCAACAAAAAAAATTGAAGTAAATTTAAAAACCCTGTGGAAAATGAAATGTTTCAGTTTCCTGGAATTCGTCTATTTTGCACGAAGTTCCCCTACACCGAGTAATTTAAATCGAGAACCCCATGTCGACTCAAAATAAAGTAGATTTAAACAGATGAACTAAAATAACCCTAACGTACCTTTCCCAGGGTTACAACTGGCTCGTCGATGGAACAGAACCTCGTTCCACCAGCACAACTGTCCCGTCGATGGAATGGACGGTGCTGTAACCAAAGGAGAAAACAATATTTAGTTTTTATCCAACACGTGGTTAAAAGAAAAATATAAAAACGCCAACAATTCCCCACGTCTTTTGTCAAAAAAAGTACATTTCACACGAAAAATAATTACAATTTGGGAGGCAAATATTATCTTGAAGAGTCCTCAAATAATAAAAAAATGAAAAAAATAAAATCGAACTTACCACTGCTCTTATTTCCCGTACAAATGGCGTAGGCCGACTTAAATCCCCCTCAGAGGGTATGAGCGTCACTCCAGGATTCGCCTTAACACGACGGACTCACTTCTACAGTTTCTGGGATATCTCCTGCAATCGCTGCAGTGCCAATAACCAAAAACAAAGGCGATTCCAGAAATTGTTGTCGACCCAGCCAAAATTCGTTAGGAAGAGACAAAGCACTTTGTCGAGAACACAAAAAAATGAAGTGGCCGGAAACCGTTTTGTAAATGTGGTGGGGGACAGTAAAACGCAATACCAACCTAATTTTCCCGGTTAGATTCAAATAAGGATGCAAACCTATTTATAAAAAAAACGCTCTCACAGAAAAGTCACTAAATGCGGTTTGCAACACTGGAGGAAAAACCCGCGGTTTTCAAACCAACCAATGAGGAAATACACAAATATTTCCATACCGGTATATAGGGGGCAGCACCGACCAAGGGGATAGAAAATACGTAAAAGGCGCATTGAGGTGTTGTCGGATCTATTTCCACGGTTGGAATTTTTATAACAAGGACGTCGAGATACCCTCCATACATAGACCGAACATTTGCCTACCGGACCCCTGCCAACATAGCAAGTAGGAGGAAAATAACCAGCCGGACTATAAGAAGCTCAGCATTGAAACCATCAATTGTAAATTCAATTACTGGAGATTCGAGCATGTATCAAACCCAGGAATATTCGAACACTCAACCAATTCCCATATGAGTAAAGCTATACTAAGTGTAGAATTTAGTTGTATTTTAGTTACAGTTTTAGTCAAAAGTTTCCTTTGCTCTTTATATATGTTTTCTCTAAGATTCATATGGTTTGACGCCATTCTTGTAAAACATTTCTACATTAATAAAGTTGTTTCTGAACTTGAACCTTGAATACGATTTTGTTTACTCTTTTAGTCCTGGTTTTTATTCCTCGTTTATCTTCCATTTACGAAAGTGCATAACTCGTATTTATTTTATCTTCTCTTTATCAAATTAATAAATATATCAAAGTGGGCGGAGCCTCGGTTGTTACTGGTCAAACCGTGGACCTAAATATGTTTTCGTGCTATCACAACTAGCTATGAGGTTCGGATTGTCCCAATATCCTCGAGAATAAACGTAAGGGAATGAAATGTTCGTCTAAATGTTTCCTTCCTGTTACCGAAACCATTTGTGATGCGGCAACGCCGCCATTCCCCAGCAGTACAGCTGTTTAATTTCGTGAAGGTCAAAGAAAATCACAAAATTCCACAGATAAACAAAACAATCAAAAGTTTTTATGTGATTTTCCCGAAACCTGTGATCTTAAATTCCAATTACGATGTCCAGATGATGCGATGTGCGTAGTGTCCACAGTAATTCGATGGAATGCCTCCTTTTAAGGTAATTTCCTAGACACTATATAACCTCCAAACCTAGCTCTATAAAATACCCTTAATTTGTGTACAGAAAGACGAGTCGAAGAGCCTTGATTATTTACCTGAATAAACAAATATGTAACGTTGCCTTAAACGTAAAAATGACACGTTAGAGTATGAAATAAATAGAACATGAAAAAAATGATTGGAACCTTTAGGTGACCGGGGGGTCAGGTATTGGAACACACTGTTCCCAAAGCTGACCATTTTAAATTTGAAGGTACTTTTTTAGGTTGTTTTATTTAACTACCACTTTGAAATACTCTTTAAACCTAGAACTAATAACTTTTTTTCAGAAATGACTGACACCACTCCCACTGCTAAAAAGAAAGAAAAAAGATTTTATGCTATTCAGAAGATGCGATGAAAAATGCATTGATTGCTGTCAGAAATGGGATGCCTGTACAAATTCAAGGTTCCAAAAACAACCCTTCTATACAGGTGTCCCATAACTTAGGGGCCATGGGCCAACAGGGGTTCGAGGAGGTCATGTCTGAGAAAAAAGTTTCTATAATGCATGGGTCAAAACTTTTTCTTTGTCAAGATACAGAGCACTAAAGTTGGCAATTTTTTAAACTTTTTTGATAATAACTTTTTAAACAAATGCAGTAAAAATATGAAATTGGGCAAAGTCATGTACTAGAACAAAAGCAATAAACTGAAATAAAAATAATTTTTTAAAGAATGAGTCAGTCAATTTTTTTAGAAAAAACATTTTTTTTGGTATAAACATTTATAAATGCCATAAAATATAATGTGTAATGTAATTTTTTTAAATATTTTTTGTTAATAAAAAGAAGTCTCTAGCGAGACATAATAATAAAATATTATTGATATTTTTTAAAATAAGTACAATTTTGGAGGTTATTTTGACAGCCTGTATCTCCTCAACTTGTAATTTTATCAAAAAAGGAATACTACATTTTGGAATCACAATTACCTGGGTATTCAGCTGGCTGTGACAGATTAATTTTGTGTAAAACCCTTTGTCCCCCCACTTCTCTAACTTTTAAAATCCTATATCATAAAAACAGATGTGTGTTGACCCCCCAGGTTATATAAACTTTTTTCTCGAAAATAGGCTACTCTATCACCTGCTGCATTATGGCTCCTAAGTTATGGGACACCCTGTATAAGTACAAGGGAAAGTATCCAAAAGAATGCAAAATGGGTCCAGATACCATTTTTTCTCCTAAAGAAAAAGACATGGTAGTAAAATGGGTAAAAGATATGGAAGAAAAACTTATAAAAGAAACTTTTTCAGAAAAAAAAAATCAAGTTCAAGAGAAAAACCAATAGAACTTCTGAACTAAAAATACTTTCAAGTTAAAAAAAATTCAACAAGAAATGACAAAAATGAATACTTTGTGAACACTATGATGCCGTCAGGACCAAATGGCTGGAAGTGGCCAGACTTACCAGATGGGATTTGATATGATAAGAAGAACATGATTGAAGTGATTTCCCCACTTTGTAACGTGTCATTTTTGCGTTTAAGGCAACGTTACATATTTGTTTATTTAGGTAAATAATCAAGGCTCTTCGACTCGTCTTTCTGTACACAAATTAAGGGTATTTTATAGAGCTAGGTTTGGAGGTTATATAGTGTCCAAAAAGTTACCTTATAAAGGAGACATTCCATCGAATTACTGTGGACACTACGCACACCGTATTATCTGGACATCGTGGTTGGAATTCGGGATCACAAGTTTCGGAAAAATCACATTAAAACTCTTGATTGTTTTGTTTATCCGTAAAATTTCATAATTTTCTTTGACGTTCACGAAGATAGACAGCTAATCTGCTGGGGAATGGCGGCGTTGCCGCATCACAAATGGTTTCAGTAACAGGAAGGAAACATTTAGATGAACATTTCATTCCCTTACGTTTATTTTCGAAGATATTGGGACAATCCGAACCTCATAGCTAGTTGTGATAGCACGAAAACATATTTAGGTCCACGGTTTGATCAGTAACAACCGTGGCTTCGCCCACTTTGATATCTTTATTAATTTGATAAGGAGAAGATAAAATAAATACGAGTTATGCACTTTCGTAGATGGGAGATGGACGAGGAATAAAAACCGGGACTAAAAGAGTAAACAAAATCGTATTTTTATATTATATAATTTATATATAATCATAGTTATATAAAGTTAATAACTAGCTCAGTTAGTCGGATTGAAGGGTTTTGTAGGGCTAGCTAGTGGTGAGCAAACTTAACATCTGAACACTCTTGTGCCGAGTTTGAGCAGTAGTTCAATGGGTATTTTTAGGTTCAAGTTCAGAAACAACTTTATTAATGTAGAAATGTTTTACAAGAATGGCGTCAAACCATAAGAATCTTAGAGAAAACATATATAAAGAGCAAAGGAAACTTTTGACTAAAACTGTAACTAAAATACAACTAAATTCTACACTTAGTATAGCTTTACTCATATGGGAATTGGTTGCGTGTTCGAATATTCCTGGGTTTGATACATGCTCGAATCTCCAGTAATTGAATTTACAATTGATGGTTTCAATGCTGAGCTTCTTATAGTCCGGCTGGTTATTTTCCTCCTACTTGCTATGTTGGCAGGGGTCCGGTAGGCAAATGTTCGGTCTATGTATGGAGGGTGTCTCGACGTCCTTGTTATAAAAATTCCAACCGTGGAAATAGATCCGACAACACCTCAAGGTGCGTTTTACGTATTTGCAATGTCCCCTTGGTCGGTGCTGCCCCCTATATACCGGTATGGAACTATTGGTGTATTTCATCATTGGTTAGTTTGAAAACCGCGGGTTTTTTCTTCCAGTCTTGCAACCGAAGTTAGAGATTTTTTGGCGAAAAAGTTTTTTTATAAATAGGTTTGCATCCTTTATTTGAATTTAACCGGGAAAATTAGGTTGGTATTGCGTTTTACTGTCCCCCACCACATTTACAAAACGGTTTCCGGCGACTTCATTTTTTTGTGTTCTCGACAAAGTGCTTTGTCTCTTGCTAACGAATTTTGGCTGGGTCGACAACAGTTTCTGGGATCGCCTTTGTTTTTGGTTATTGGCACTGCAGCGATTGCAGGAGATATCCCAGAAACTGTAGAAGTGAGTCCGTCGTACCATTTGTACGGGAAATAAGAGCAGTGGTAAGTTCGATTTCATTTTTTTCATTTTTTTTATTATTTGAGGACTCTGCAAAATAATATTTGCCTCCCAAATTGTAATTATTTTTCGTGTGAAATGTACTTTTTTTTGACAAAAGACGTGGGGAATTGTTGGCGTTTTTATATTTTTCTTTTAACCACGTGTTGGATAAAAACTATATATTGTTTTCTCCTTTGGTTACAGCACCGTCCATTCCATCGACGGGACAGTTGTGCTGGTGGAACGAGGTTCTGTTCCATCGACGAGCCAGTTGTAACCCTGGGAAAGGTACGTTAGGATTAGTTTAGTTCATCTGTTTAAATCTACTTTATTTTATTGAGTCGACATGGGGTTCTCGATTTAAGTTACTCGGTGTAGGGGAACTTCGTGCAAAATTGACGAGTTCCAGGAAACTGAAACATTTCATTTTCCACAGGGTTTTTACGCTCGGGGCAAGGAACGAACAACATTTTGACCACCATGTGCTGCCCTAGCGTGATGTGCTAAGCGGGCATTAGGGGAGGCGCGGGCAAACCAAGAGCAGCAGTAGCAGTGAGGAATGTCAGAGTACACCACTCCCAGGTTTACAAAATAAAACACACATAAAATAATCAAGGACCAAGGTAGGAGCAAGCTTCAGATATAATCTTTCACATAAATCTTCAATATAATTTAGACATAATCTTTTCATATAAATTTTTAATATAATTTAGACGTAATCTTTTCATATATAATTTTTCACAGTATAATTTCAACATTGCTTGTAAACGCAAGGTAACGGTATGACGTCATAACCACAATTTTGCGGCGTATTTACTAAATTGACCTTCATTTCATCTATTTAAGACAATTTCTCTTGTGAAATTTGGAGTGCCTTGCTATTTTGGCCCGAACTTGTTTAATTTTTTTTAGCATATTTCATGTTTCTAATCTTAACTTCAGCCCTTAAAATACACAAGATGAACTAAATTTTTGTATTATTTGTGCAACCCAATGACCAACTTTGCGGAGACAAAAGAGAGATGAGATTATATGTTTTAGCGGTTTCTTTACACTGTTTTACCTCATGGGGTGGATCTCGGACTGGGTTGCTGTCTGTCTCATTCTACCCAACGTAGAATGATGACAGCAGATATTTGGTCCAGATCTCCCCTATGATGGAACGATTTTGGAAGTGTATTTTTTTTAACAATCATTTATATAACCGAGTCTCACACTACTGACTCAGATGTAGGTACACTATGACCTGTTAAAGGAGTCCATCTAACTGTAAAGTGCTTCTAGTTTTGTCATTTTGATTCATTTGGGAATCTTTTAAATTTTATTTTGTTTATTAGTCAATTTTTTGGGTTTTTTTAATTACACAAATACTCTGGAAGCCTCGGAAGTAGGTAGAATTTCATTGTTTGGCTGCAACGTTTGGGTTGAACTGTATTTTAATTAAGATCTTCTTTGTAAAACATTGATATTAAAACACTGTGGCGCACGTAAAATTTTCTTATTTCTGAACCCCCCCTTCTCCACTGTATAAAAGTTACCGGGCATATCAATGTTTTACCTAGCTGGGAAATACAGTTCTGCTTCCAGATATTTGTTTAATTATTCAGTGGGTTTTTTGTGTCACAGATTGGCAAATTGTTATTATTCTAATTACAGTGTCACAAAATGGCGGCAACGTCTTTAAGCTGCCACAAATGCCACCCAACGCATTTTAATAGGCCACAACTTGTCAACTCCAGGGGCATGTGTTTTGTAAAATAATTAGAAAAATTAATTACTAATTAGTATTTTTTTTACAAAAAATCCTTTACGTCAAAATAGTTTTTTTTTTAATTTTCTCTGTTAATGGTAAGCCTAAGGTACACAAGGGATCAACATTAAGACCAATTCGTTTTCGGAGGGTCAGCTAAGGATACAATATTGGGTTTTTTATTTTATGTTTTTTTTTGTCATATATAATTTTCTTTGCATATAGTCTATTAGTGTGCATGGCAAAAAGTACAAAAGAAACGCCAAAAGCAATTTTAATACTTAAATAGTTATTGTCACAAACTTAATTGAAGATTACCATAAAAAAATCCTTAAATGGTCAGGCACTGGTGATTTTACCTTACTTAAAAAGGGGCTTAAAATGATAAATAGTTTATGGATTGGAGAGAATTCAAAATAAAAACCCTTAATGGGATAGAAATTGATTCCTTTTGAATGCCACAAAGTGTATTGAAATGGATGAAATGTTTGTATACTTTTTAATGCCAATTTAATACGCCTTTTTAAATCTTTTTTTTAGATAAGAATGGATTGAAAATGTAGATCTAGGAGGTATTAAAATGTATTAATTCTGCATACTTAAAAGGATAAGTAAAAACCTTTATGGATTGGAGATGATTAAAAATAAAAACCCTTAATGAGATAGAAAGGGATTCCTTTTGAATGCCACAAAGTGTATTGAAATGGATCAAATGTATACATTCTGTATACATGAAAGGGGATTCAAAAGGATAAAGATTTTGTGGATTAAAGGGGATTAAACATAAAACCCCTTAATGACATAGAAATGGATTCCTTTTGAATGCCAAAAAGTGTATTAAAATGGATGGAATATTTTTATACTTTTAATGACAATTTAATATGCTTTTTCAAAATCTTTTTTTGGATAAGAAAGAATTGAAAATGTGAATTTCGGAGGTATTAAAATGTTATAATTCTGTATACTTAAAAGGGGACTTAAAAGGATAAATAGTTTATGGATTGAAGAGAATTCAAAATAACAACCCTTAATGGGATAGAAAGGGATTCCTTTTGAATGCCACAAAGTGTATTGAAATGGATGAAATGTATTCATTCTGTATACATGAAAGGGGATTCAAAAGGATAAAGATTTTATGGATTAAAGTGGATTAAATATAAAACCCCTTAATGACATAGACATGGATTTCTTTTGAATGCCAAAAAGTGTATTCAAATGAATGGAATATTTTTATACTTTTTAATAAAAATTTAATACACCTTTTCAAATCCTTTTTTTTGGATAAGAAAGAATTGAAAATGTGAATTCGGGAGGTATTAAAATGTATTAATTCTGTATACTTAAAAGGGGACTTAAACGGATAAATAGTTTATGGATTGGAGAGAATTCAAAATAAAAACCCTTAATGGGATAGAAATGGATTCCTTTTGAATGTTACAAAGTGTATTGAAATGTATGAAATGTTTGTGTACTTTTTAATGCCAATTTAATACGCCTTTTCAAATCCTTTTTTTGGATAAGAAAGGATTCAAAATGTAGATCTAGGAGGTATTAAAATGTATTCATTCTGCATATTAAAAGGGGATTTAAAAGGATAAGTAGTTTACGGATTGAAGGGGATTAAAAATAGCAATTCAACTTTTGAATTCCACAAAGTGTATTGAAATGGATGAAATGTTTAAAAACTTTTTAATGCCAATTTAATACGCCTTTTCAAATCCTTTTTTTGAATAAGAAAGGATTGAAAATGTAGATCTAGGAGGTATTAAAATGTATTCATTCTGCATACTTAAAACGGGATTTAAAAGGTTAAGTAGTTTATGGATTGCAGAGGATTAAAAATAAAAACCCTTAATGAGATAGAAAGGGATTCCTTTTGAATGCCACAAAGTGTATTGAAATGGATGGAATGTTTATATACTTTTTAATGCTAATTGCATACGCTTTTTGAAATCCTTTTTTTGGATAAGACAGGATTGAAAATGTAGATCTCGAAGGTATTAAAATGTATTCATTCTGTATTCTTGAAAGGGGATTCAAAAGGTTAAAGATTTTATGGATTAAAGGGGATTAAAAATAAATCCCCTTAATGACATAGAAACGGATTCCTTTTGAATGCCAAAAAGTGTATTGAAATGAATGGAATGTTTATATACTTTTTAATGACAATTTAATACGCCTTTTCAAATCCTTTTTCCGGATAAGAAAGAATTGAAAATGTGAATTTTGGAGGTATTAAAATGTATTAATTCTGTATACTTAAAAAGGGACTTAAAAGGATAAATAGTTTATGGATTGGAAATAATTCAAATTAAAAACCCTTAATGGGATAGAAATGGATTCCTTTTGAATGTCACAAAGTGTATTGAAATGGATTAAATGTTTGTATACTTTTTAATGCCAATTTAATACGCATTTTCAAATCCTTTTTTTAGATAAGAATGGATTGAAAATGTAGATCTAGGAGGTATTAAAATGTATTAATTCTGCATACTTAAAAGGGGATTTAAAAGGATAAGTAAAAACATTTATGGATTGGAGGAGATTAAAAATAAAAACCCTTAATGAGATAGAAAGGGATTCCTTTTGAATACCACAAAGTGTATTAAAATATATCAAATGTATACATTCTGACTACATGAAAGGGGATTCAAAAGGATAAAGATTTTATGGATTAAAGGGGATTAAACATAAAACCCTTTAATGACATAGAAATGGATTCCTTTTGAATGCCAAAAAGTGTATTAAAATGGATGGAATATTTTTATACTTTTAATGACAATTTAATATGCTTTTTCAAAACCTTTTTTTGGATAAGAAAGAATTGAAAATGTGAATTTCGGAGGTATTAAAATGTATTAATTCTGTATACTTAAAAAGGGACTTAAAAGGATAAATAGTTTATGGATTGGAGATAATTCAAATTATAAACCCTTAATGGGATAGAAATGGATTTCTTTTGAATGTCACAAAGTGTATTGAAATGGATGAAATGTTTGTATACTTTTTAATGCCAATTTAATACGCCTTTCCAAATCCTTTTTTTGGATAAGAAAGGATTGAAAATGTAGATCTAGGAGGTATTAAAATGTATTCTTTCTGCATACTTAAAAGGGGATTTAAAAGGATTAGTAGTTTATGGATTGGAGGGGATTAAAAATAAAAACCCTTAATGAGATAGAAGGGTATTCCTTTTAAATGCCACAAAGTGTATTGAAATGGATGAAATGTATACATTCTGTATACATGAAAGGGGATTCAAAAGGATAAAGATTTTATGGATTAAAGGGGATTAAAAATAAATCCCCTTAATGAAATAGAAATGGATTCCTTTTGAATGCCAAAAAGTGTATTGAAATGAATGGAATGTTTATATACTTTTTAATGACAATTTAATACGCCTTTTCAAATCCTTTTTCCGGATAAGAAAGAATTGAAAATGTGAATTTTGGAGGTATTAAAATGTATTAATTCTGTATACTTAAAAAGGGACTTAAAAGGATAAATAGTTTATGGATTGGAAATAATTCAAATTAAAAACCCTTAATGGGATAGAAATGGATTCCTTTTGAATGTCACAAAGTGTATTGAAATGGATGAAATGTTTGTATACTTTTTAATGCCAATTTAATACGCCTTTTCAAATCCTTTTTTTAGATAAGAATGGATTAAAAATGTAGATCTAGGAGGTATTAAAATGTATTAATTCTGCATACTTAAAAGGGGATTTAAAAGGATAAGTAAAAACATTTATGGATTGGAGGGGATAAAAATAAAAACCCTTAATGAGATAGAAAGGGATTCCTTTTGAATGCCACAAAGTGTATTGAAATGGATCAAATGTATACATTCTGTATACATGAAAGGGGATTCAAAAGGATAAAGATTTTATGGATTAAAGGGGATTAAACATAAAACCCCTTAATGACATAGAAATGGATTCCTTTTGAATGCCAAAAAGTGTATTAAAATGGATGGAATATTTTTATACTTTTAATGACAATTTAATATGCTTTTTCAAAACCTTTTTTTGGATAAGAAAGAATTGAAAATGTGAATTTCGGAGGTATTAAAATGTTATAATTCTGTATACTTAAAAGGGGACTTAAAAGGATAAATAGTTTATGGATTGAAGATAATTCAAAATAACAACCCTTAATGGGATAGAAAGGGATTCCTTTTGAATGCCACAGAGTGTATTGAAATGGATGAAATGTATTCATTCTGTATACATGAAAGGGGATTCAAAAGGATAAAGATTTTATGGATTAAAGGGGATTAAATATCAAACCCCTTAATGACATAGACATGGATTTCTTTTGAATGCCAAAAAGTGTATTCAAATGAATGGAAAATTTTTATACTTTTTAATGAAAATTTAATACACCTTTTCAAATCCTTTTTTTTTTGGATAAGAAACAATTGAAAATGTGAATTTGAAGTATTAAAATGTATTAATTCTGTATACTTAAAAGGGGACTTAAACAGATAAATAGTTTATGGATTTAAGAGAATTCAAAATAAAAACCCTTAATGGGATAGAAATGGATTCCTTTTGAATGTTACAAAGTGTATTGAAATGTTTGTATACTTTTTAATGCCAATTTAATACGCCTTTTCAAATCCTTTTTTTGGATAAGAAAGGATTGAAAATGTAGATCTAGGAGGTATTAAAATGTATTCATTCTGCATACTTAAAAGGGGATTTAAAAGGATAAGTAGTTTATGGATTGCAGAGGATTAAAAATAAAAACCCTTACTGAGATAGAAAGGGATTCCTTTTGAATGCCACAAAGTGTATTGAAATGGATGGAATGTGAATAAATAGCGGAAAATATGAAAAATCAAAACTTCGATATGAACTATAAATCCGAATTCGCTTTCCAAAAAAAATAATAAATAGCGCACAGAAAAGAAGAAACGTCCTACCTTATTTTACGTGGCCACGTTAATCCTCTTTTCAGCTTGTTTGAAGGCTACTTCGTTCACCCTCAACACCTCCAGTTCGTCACTTAAAGTTAAGTAGGCTAGTAGAGCGGGCACTGAACCTGTCAACACAAAATTAAAGTAGTGTTAGTTTTTCGTCTTTATTCGTGAGTTTAAAATATAATAAAATTTTAAAAACTATCGGTGATGTAATATCTGTGATTAGAGAAGCTTTTGCAATATAGCTGGTGAACTTAAGTGAAGTATTATTGCTAAAAATCTATTATTTAAATACTTTATCAGTTCAAATAAATAAAAAAAGTGTCTGGTCTATCACAAACGCGCGAACCTTAGCCTCGAAAGTAGCGTACGAGTTTTCCTCGCAGAACCTATCGGTTTAACCGAGCGCGGCGGTCACTACTATCGATGGTACCTATGTATAGCAGTTGTAGGTGCTACTTTCGTACCGCCTTTATACTTATAAACAATGGACAGCACCTGCTTTAAAGCAAAAATTACTGGGATTACAAATTAAACTTAAAATATTTAGGGACCATGTCTCAAAAATTACCAACTACTGGCATATGCTCTAAGTGCCTTTCAGATTGTGTTTTTAGAATTAAAGATGGAAATGACGATTTGTTTGGTTATCCGTGTGATGGTTGCAAAACTATATTATGTAGAAAATGTGAAAAATGGGGGACTACGGAAGTTCGCTTTATACAGACTGTATCACGCAAAGTGCCTTATTTTTGTGGTGAATGTGCACAAGAAAAGTCCGGGACAATTATTAAGCAGCTAGATAAATTTGAAGTTGAAAATAGGACCCTAAGGACAGAAATGGAAAGACTTGAGGGTGAAGTTATAGATAAAAATAATCACGTAATTGACTTGACTGAAGAATATCAAAAATTAAAGCTTGAAAAGGATGAAATTGAAGATTGCTTAAAAAGAAAAAAAAGATGTACCATGGACTTCGAAGATGAAGTATTTGCAGCGGAAGAAAATTTTCAGAAAGAAATTAAAAGACAAAACGTCGAACTTGATGAGCGGAAGGCTAATATGTATGCACTAAATAAGGAAAACATGACGTTGACAATAAAGATAAAAGAACTATATGGGCGGATCGAAGAATGCAACCTAATGAATTCTAAGTTAGAGAATGAATTGCAGGAAATAATTACTATTAAAAATGACATGTTAAACACAATAAAAGCTTTAACATTGGACAACGAAGTATACATTAAAGATTATAAAGAGGCACAACATCAGCTTTATTTACTTAGAAATAAAAAATTTGAAAGCAGGGATATTCAATTGAAGGATGCCATAATACAATGTGATGTTACCTATGAAAACAAAAATTTTGAACAGGAAAAACAATCTAACGTTGAAGCAAAAATAAACAATGGTAATGACAGTTCAATAGTTAATGATAACAACAAAAAAAGTTATAGTTTAGATAAGGTATACAATAAAACAAATAATAATGGTGAAATTATAAAAAACAAAATCCTCAGTAATAGAGATGTGCTTAGCAGTTCATTTTAATGAACTAGTTCATGTGAACTAGTTCACCAAAATGAACTAGTTCACTGAACTAGTGCATTTGAACTATTAACGGAATTGCTATATGGATTAAGCGTGTTATATATTTATATTTTATATTCATTCTGTTAGAAAAAAATAAACCTGTTTATCGTATTTCTAAGTTGTTTTATTTAATTGTTAAATTTTTAGTTAAAATATTTGCAGAATCAAAAACAGTTTAAAATTATTTTTGTTATAATGCTTTTTTTTACTAAAATGTTTTACAGTAGTTATAAATACATAATAAATAATTAGACATTTGTCAAAATTTTATTATTTTGTATTAGGCTAGCAGTTCCTTAATTTTCCGTAATCAAATCAAAATTTGAAATATCTAGTTTATCGTAGCTTAAGCGTGCCACTCAATGCAACGAAACAGGTGATTCGACTAGCCGACTGAACGAACGCTGTTTTTTTGGTTTCGAATTTAGTTTTAAAGGAAGAATATCAATTTCAAATATCTAGTTTTTATTGTCAATACTATTTTTTTTCTAATCAAAATTAGACTAATCAAATTCAAAATAAATAACAACATACAGTACAAAAATAAATTACAACATTCTCCACCCTGCTAGAGATTTCTAGTACAATAATTTGTTAATCCTTTACTTCTAGTCTACAGAGTTTAGCTACTGGTCGTTTATATTCATTGCCGTTTGCTGTTTTAACATCCACTACTCTTATTCTTTGGTCAGGTCCTGGATACACTGATTTTATTATCCCCAATTTCCATGAATATCTCGGAGCATTTTCATCTATGAGCACAACTACATCATCAACTGCAATAGGTTTTTGATCTACATTCCACTTTCCTCGTCTATTAAGTGTTGGAAGGTATTCTTTAACCCATCGTTTCCAAAAAAAATCAACGAGCAATTGACACTTTTTCCATTCTTTTCGTAAACACTCTGCCTTCATAAAATTTGGTACATAATATTGCTCCCCATTTGAAGATCCTATTAGGAAATGATTCGGAGTTAAACTCTCAAAATCATCTGGGTCAGATGAAACTCTGGTCAATGGTCTTGAATTAATTAAAGTCTCAGCTTCCGTAAATACTGTTTCTAGAATTTCATCTTTTAATGATTGCCCATGTAGAGTTTTGCCAAGAACTTTTTTCGTAAGGCCAATTAACCTTTCCCAAACGCCTCCCATATGAGGAGCAGCTGGTGGGTTAAATTTCATTTGAATGTTCTTAATAGCCAAAGTAGTTCTTATTGTTTTATAATCAAGTGTTGCTAAGCATTTTCTTAGTTCGGAGTCTGCACCTTTAAAATTTGTACCATTGTCGCATGTTATGCTTTCTGGTTGTCCTCTTCTAGCAATTAATCTTCGAATTGCTAAAATAGTTGAGTCTGCATTCATACTGTGAAGAACTTCTAAGTGGATAGCTCGAACCGCAAAGCAAGTAAATATTAGTCCCCATCTTTTTTCTTTCCTTCGTCCAACTATAACTTCAATCGGACCAAAAGCATCCATTCCTATGTTAACAAATGCTCTAACGGTTGGGGCTAGTCGAGAAAAAGGCAATTGTCCCATTATGGGAATCATCGGTTTTGATTTAAGATTTTTACAGAACTGACAATTAGCACTGGCATACTTTACAGCAGCTCGACCATTAATTATCCAATATTTTTGCCTTATTTCATTTAAGACTAGTTCAGTTCCATGGTGCTTATATTTTTCATGATAATGTTTTACTAACAACTTTGTATATTGATGCTTTGGACTTAAAATGACTGGACGACGTGCGTTGGAATTCATACAGAAAGCTGCATCTGTTCGACCTCCCAGCACCATAACCCCATTATGTAATACTGGACAAAGCGATATTATTTTACTATTTTTGGAAATAATTAGATTTTTTTGCAATTTGTTAAGTTCATCTGGAAAAGTTTCTTGTTGTGAAATTTTATTCCATATTAGTTCAGCTTGATTTATTTCTTCTACTGTGAGTTCTGTTTTTACTTCTGGCAATTTCTTTATTTTGTTTTTAAAGTTCGTGAGAAATCTTAGAACTATGGCCGTGGATCTAACTAAACTAATCAATTTCGAAAATTTATTAATATCTGGAACTACCACTGTATCTTGTTTTATAAAAAGGAGTACGTCATTGGACTTGTATTCTTTGGAAGTGTCTTGTGCATAATTTAAACATTCATCAGTTTCTGTTGGCCAATATTTCTGTTCTTTTCCCAAAAATTCAGGACCGTTGATCCAGCTGGTCGATATAACATTGTCTGTATCCGTTCTGCGTTTTGTAGCTTCATCGGCAACATTTAAATTACTAGGTACCCAATTCCAATCACGACTATCAGTTGTTTCTTGAATTTCTCCTACCCTGTGTGCTACAAATTGTTTGAAACGTCTTCCATCACCCCTGATCCAGCTTAGAATACATTGGGAATCACTCCAGAAAAAAAATTGATGAATTTTTAAGGCAAGCTCTCTTTTAAGAGAATTTACCAATCTGCTGGACATTACTGCGGCTTGTAGCTCTAATCGTGGTATGGATAATGGCTTTAAAGGAGCAACTTTACTTTTAGCACCTACTAATGCGACATGAATATTCGTTGTTGTTTGAAATCTTAGATAGATCACAGCAGCAAAAGCTTTTTCACTGCTATCACTAAAGGCGTGAAGCTGGATATTGGTGTTCTGATTTATTTCTGCAAAATAACATCTAGGAATTTTAAAATTCGTCACTTTTTGGAGATCGTCCAACAGAATCTTCCATTTCATTTGAATTTCAATTGGTAGTTGCTCATCCCATTCACACTTTAACCTCCATATATCTTGCATTAGAATTCTCCCTTGAATTGTTAAGTTTGAAATAAGACCAAGTGGATCAAACAATGACATAACGGTCTTGAGAACGTTTCTTTTCGTAGGTATGTTTAAAGCCTTTTTATCAAAATTAATCTTGAATAAAAATTCATCAGTTTCGGGATCCCACCATAGGCCTAAAACTCTATGAAGAGATGTACTGTCAATTATTTTCATGCTTGCCATTAAATCACTTGACTTTAATCTCATCTGTGCTACTTTAGAATTTGTCATAAAATTTACTAATTCAAACCCTCCCTTGCTAAGAGTTTGTCTTATATTTAATATGGTATCTATTACTTCATCTTCAGTATCTTTGCAATCTAAATAATCATCAACATAAAATTTTGTGGTTATGGCTTTTTGAATTGTTTCATTTGGGGAAAATTGGTCTGCTGTAAAATTTTTAACATATTGAGCACATACTGGTGAACAAGTTGCTCCGAATGTCATGACGCACATTTCATATACGTCAGGTTCTCTGTCACAATCCAAATTTCGCCATAACAGTCTCTGTGCACATCTATCTTCATTTTTAATTAGAACTTGGTGAAACATCTCTCTAATGTCACCACAAAAGGCAAATTTGCGCTGTCTGAAATTCCATAATATTGTGACTAAAGATTTTAACAAATCTGGACCAGGTAATAAGGCATCATTAAGACTCATTCCATTTGATTTTGCTGCTGCATCAAATACCAATCTTAGCTTTCCTGGTTTGTTCGGATTTTCTACAGAAAAATGTGGTAGATACCATGTACGTGAGTTCTCCATACAAGATTCTTGTTGGCTTAGTTTTCTGATATATCCTTTGGTTAAATAACTTTCAATTTTTTGACAGTATTCCTGACCAATCCAGGGATTTTTCTTACACTTTTTCTCTACACATTGAAGCCTTCTAATGGCATTACTTTTGCTTTCAGGTAGTTTCGTATCATCTTTTTTCCACAAAAGTCCTATTTCATATCGATCATCTTTTCTCTGAATTGTCTTTTCCATTATATTAAATGCCCGCTGTTCTTCCTCGCTAAATTTGTCAGGTAATATGGTGATTCCAACTGATTCTATACTAAAAGATTTTTTTACTAATTCATGAAGATTGTCGTCACTTTCGCAGATATGTAAGGTACATTCTGTTGATTCTACGTGTCTGGACTCGATTGGACCATGCACAGACCATCCCAAAAGGCATTTGGATGCTACAGGCTCTAAGCTATTTGGATCTTTTGGTAATTTTATTTGATGAGGGATTATTAAATTAATGTTGTCCTGTCCAATAAGTAAACAGGGTTTTTCTCTAGATATTTTTTGAATTGGAACGCCCTGCAGATGATCAAATTTTGTCCAAATTTCTTCGTTGATTTCGTGAGTTGGTAACGATAAATCTGGAATTGTTTTAACATTTCGAAGGCTAAAAGTTTTTGAAGTGTCATTTGCCTTTGAAATTTTAATATCCATGCGTAAGGATTTCTCTCGAATTTTAACATTTTCATTAGTCCATTGTAAACATAAAGTTAATGGTGTTCCATTTAAATTAAGTTCTTCGGCAATGGATGAATCAAGTAATGTTACTGTAGAAGCCTCATCACAAAGTGCTAAAACTTTTTTTGATCCATGAGGTCCATGGAGCCTCACGTGGACCATTCTGAGAAGAACATTTGGGTTAGTGTCCTTAATAGCACAAACGTGATCTGTATCTACATCTAATTTCTGTTGTGTAAATAATTGCTCTTTAGTTTCAGACTCTTTGGTTTCAGATTGTTCTGCATATTCCAAGGTATTTAAAACAGTGTTAGTGGTATAAGTTTTTACTTTATGCAAAAGTTTGTGATGGAAAAACTTACATCCATTTTCACCACACTCAACTTGTTTTCTACATTTCTCGACTCGATGGAATTTCCCGAGGCAACCAAAACATAACTTTTTTGTTGAAACGACTACCCATCTTCTGTCAATATTATCTGACATCATGTGTGGACATAATTTATTTTCAGGATGTGATTTGTCGCAGTAATTACATAATAGCTCTTTTTGAAATGCCGTATAAACTCGCTCATATCTTTGTCTAGGTTTATCTGTGGAAGTTGTTGGTAAACTTACTTTACAGTAGGCTTTGGCAATTATTGACAGCCACTGAGAAAAATCTTCTAAATCTAGATCTTCTGTCGGAGTTGAAAACTCTAAAATTTGTTTTCCCCATTCCAGTTTTAGATTATCGGGCAATTTATTTACTAGATCATCCAGTAGTTGTGGGTTTGACAAATGGGCCAAGGATTTTAGAGTTTTTATAGTGCAAACCATATTATTTACTTGGGAAGAAAATTCCACAGTTTTTTCTATAGTAGTTATGGTCGGTATATGTCTCACCTTATTTATCAGAGTATTTATAATACATTTGGGCTGTCCAAACCTTAACTCTAGTGTTTCTAAAATTAATTCAACATTTTCTGGTGCCAACATCATTCCTTCGACAGCAACTTTTGCTGTTCCAATCAGAGCTTTTTGAAGTTTGGTCATTATTTCTTCATTTGTATAGCCACACATTTCACAAATTCTTTTATACTGACTGATAAACATTGGCCACTCTAGAGGATTGCCACCAAAAGATGGAAAATCCCGTTGCATAGTTTGTCGTGCCAACAGAGTTTCTTGGTCATTCTTTGGTAATGTCATTTTTTCTCCAATTAATTTTATGGCATTTGCAATAATCTCCATTGGGTTATTTTCTTCTGAACTTCCGTTTGTTGTCATTTTATTTTTGGTACCATTTTGAATTTCATTGCTTTCACTTTGTTTTTCTTTTCTATTATTTTCAATCCATGAATTTATTTTTGCGTTATTATTATGGTGTTTTTGTAATGTAATATTTCTATCTTCGATTGATACAAAAGATCCTCTTGAACTTTGAACGGCTTCTAGGTCTAATTCTGCATTTCTTACTTCTTTTTCTAGTTCAAGTAATCTAATTTCTTCTTGAGCAACAGCAAGTTTTTGTTTTTGTTTTTGAATTTTCCGTTCAACTTCGAAAGCTAACTTTTTTCTTTCAAGTTCAATCAATAAAGAATTTTTTGAGGATGCTTTGGATAATTCGGACGGTTTATGAGATATTATCGAAACAGAGTCTGAAGGATGTACTATGTTATCAAATGTTTCTTGTATATCATATCTTGCTTCCGCAATATTCATTAAAGATTTAGCTTTTCCTAAATTTTCAGTGATTACAGGTTTTTTCCGGGCTACAAGTGAAGCAGTCGTATTGATTGGATTTTTTTGTCGAGATCTGCCAAAGTCTCCGGGCCAGGCAAAGTCTGTGGACAGGTTTCTATTTGTACCTGCAGTGGCCCTGTTAGATTTTCGATTGGACTTTTCCATATCGTGTTCGTGACTCCGTCGGGTTTCACCAATGTTTTTTTGGTTTCGAATTTAGTTTTAAAGGAAGAATATCAATTTCAAATATCTAGTTTTTATTGTCAATACTATTTTTTTTCTAATCAAAATTAGACTAATCAAATTCAAAATAAATAACAACATACAGTACAAAAATAAATTACAACAAACGCCGGTTTTTACTTATTAGTTCAACTCAATAGTTCATTTGTAACAGTTCGTTCGTTCATCGTAGAAAACACCGCGGTATTGTTCACTCGTTCAGTGTTCTGTGCTCGTTCAGCATTTCATGAACAGGAAAACAGATGCCCCGTTCCTAGTGTACAGAAATAATTGGGTTAAGAGTATTGTTTGTTGCTTCTTTATAGTTCACTTATTTGAACTAGTTCATTTTAGAAAAGTGAACTAGTTCGTTTTCCTTGTTGAATGATCTAGTTCATTTTTCTAGTTCGTTCGCGAACTACCCATCTCTACTCCTTATTAAATGCAGGCTTGTGCTCGTATACCAACAGATAGAGTAGTTATCTGTATTTCGCGCTTAGTTTTCAAAAAAACCTAAACAGAAGTGTATAAGAATTCGAAACACCTTGTATACATATATAATATTTCACAATTTTTTTTCAACTAATCCCAACATTCCTGCCTTGTGGAATGTGGTTGAAAACATGTTGTTCAAAATCCATTTGTTCGAAAGCAATATTAATAAATTGTTTGAAAACATTTTCTTGAAAAGGAAAATCAAAAACATTTTCTTCAAAGAAAAAATTGTTTGAAAACATTTTCTTAAAATTTTTTTGTTTAAAATCATTTTCTTTGAAAGTCATTTTTGTTTCATAAGGAAAAATTGTTCAAAAAAGTTTTTGAAGAAAATATTTTTGAACAAATTTCCATTCAACAAGAACATAACCTAACCTAACAGCTCGATAAGAGTGTTTTAACATACCATAAAAATGACAACACATGTGCCTCAGCACTAATGGGTTTCGTCCGTGTTCTTTTTTTGGACAGAATTGAGACTCTTTGAACTTGTTTATGACTAGAGTCCCTGTAAAGTAACAAAGAGAAATACGATGATATGCACGAACTCCTAATCGCCAGAGCGGAAGGGAGATGTACTGACCACACAGAAAGACTGCTGTGCCACCTGATGTAATGTTTAGAAAACTGTTCCGGTCGCACATGCATTTCAAAGGGACCACTTGTTTTCAGTACTACGCCCTTAAGAAAAAACAAAAAAAAAGAGTCCCTGTATGTGACAGATATTGGCGGAATCAATATCTGTCACATAGAGGGACTCTATTTATGACGAACTCTTTAGTGCTCAACTCGAGCCGAAACTGTTTCTTGAACTAAAAAATATATTTATTTTTACTTATAATCATTATTGCTGCCAGAAAACCCCAACTGTCGGAAAATTAGCCCTAGGGCCCCAGTCAACAATACAAATAAGTAGATTTGTCGTTAAATCTGTAAACCACATTTTCAATAAAGTTTTTGATTGTTGGGGTTTCCGTTCTTATTATTTGCATTGCACAAAACTGTTTCTCTTCATCTTCATCGCTGCTATACTACTTAGCAGCGAGGAAAATAATAAAAAATCGCTACCTACTTTATCTGCCCTCATTTTTACGTCCCACGACTATATAATAAGCGTTTAAAATTAATGGCGGGAAAAAGTTTTCGGTGCGGCACGAGCCCTCAAAGCCGGTGTCGAAAAAGCCGCACTCAGTGCAAAACTGAATTCAAAAGTTCCTCAATGGAATACGAAAACTGAAAAAGTGCATACAATGGAATACAAATACCGAGCCAGTTGTGCACTAATGCTGCACTTATTTCCCCAATGGAATACGGCATAACAGTTGGGCGCGAGAAATTACAATAAATTACCCTAAGGGCCGGTTTATCAATGGAGGGGTATCTCGTCGTGTTAGCTAGCCCAGGGCCAACTCTAACCTTGAGATAACCCTCGAGCTAAAGAGAAAAGTGTTTATCCACATCATTTTAACCCAGAGCTCCGAAACTCGTAGGTTGGCAATGCTGATAACAATCGACCATCTAAGTTTTCCCTTCTTATTTGATAGTCTATGGTATTTTGGACATTTTGTGGTTATAATCATATATTTTTGTTTTTTTGGTTTTGGGTGTTTTATTTAAAAAAATTATTTGAAAAAATTTTATTCACCCAGGGCTATCAAAACGGATATATTTTTGATTCACCTTCTTCAGTTATTGTACTCTAGCCAGTAAGTATTTACTACGTATGATGAAAATAGTTTAGCTCCATAAAAATTAGCATGTAGCTCCAAATTTATAAATTGTTTCTGTTGTACTTGTACTTAAAATAAAAATGCATCTATAGGTACCTATCGACCTATTAAAGCTAGATTTATACATTACATAATTTAAGAGATAAAATGAGTTAAAAGCAAATGGATTAATGTCCATATTGGATCAGGCTGCATTTTTAACTTTATTTTTAAACTACTACACCTATTTTATGTTTGTTACAGATCATGTCTTTGCAAGGAAACAAATAAACTTCTCTAAACTTGGGCATTCTAATGAAGAAATATTAACAAGGTACGTCAACAAGAAATAATGGTACTAGTTTCTGGCACATGAAACTGTTATCCCGGAATGACTGATTTACAAACACCCTGTGCAGAGCAAGAGGTTTCCTGGCTGACCAGAAGTTGTTTCACAACCTTCATTTTATATATTATTTATTCTGTAGCATATTTTTTTTTTAATTATAAAAGTGCTCTTTCAGTATTTTATTTTGATCTTACTCTGTAAGTTAATTGTTAATTATTTCTGATTCCTAAAACACTGTTGTATAACAAAAGAAATTTCAGGGGCCCCCAAATAAACATTTGAAAACGCAGTGTTTGAAGTACATTCACTTTTTATTTTGCATTTTTAAATAAATATAAAAAGTTTTAAAACTATATACATAAATTAGAATTATAATAAAACTGGTACACATATTGATGATGATTCATATGTGAATGGGCCTTGCAGCCCCCTCACTGTGACCACCAGAGGGTCTGTATTGTGGCTCGGTACAAATAGTAGGTATAGCTCTGTTGGCGGGTGGGATATTTATTGGGTTATTCATGGAGTGCTTTTCTATTAAACATTATCTTGCTCATAGAAAAAATATTTCAGGCTTGCTTGGTAGACTGCTCCCATTGCAAAAATCTCCATGTCTGTGGGGAATTCCATCATCTCAGCCTCACACCATATGAAGTATTGCCACTGCTGTTGTAAAAATTTCGGAACATCGTATTTAACACTTATAAAATTAAGTACACAATTTATATGTTATGCTTTTGAGAAAAATCAACCAAAATAAAAATACTCTGCCGATCTATGGGCACCTAAGCTCACACTAGGTACTATAGTTATAGTGTACGCGTGAGCTAATATAACTAAAAACTTAAATATATTTTATTGAACTCCAGACTCAATTACCTTTCGTTTGATACCACACAAGCCATGTTTTGACTTAAACTCTAATTTTTGAGATCTACCCCCACCCTTTAAAAAAAAACTAAAATGTATTTTGTTTAACTCCAGACTCAATTACCTTTCGTTTCATAACACACACGCCATATTTTAACTTAAAATCTAATTTTTCAAATTTACCCCCACCCTTTTTTTTACTAAAGTTTATTTTTTATAACTCCAGACTGAATTACCTTTCGTTTGATATCACACACGCCATATTTTAACATAAACTCTAATTTTTGAAATCTACCCCCACCCTTTTATTTGGCTTGTGCTCGGTGGATTTTGTTCATTTTTAAATGGGACCATCTCGACCCAAGACTCAGCCTAGTTGCCAAATTTCATTAAAATCGGGCCAGCGGTTCTTGAGTTATGCGCGTTGGTCGTTACAGACAGACAGACAGACGGCGCAACAAAAAAGTTTCAAAATCATCTGAAACGCAAAGATATATAAAAATTTTTGAAATCGGAGCAACTTTTTTTTTCTCGAAAAAATTAGGATGACTATAGCTCACACTACTATAGTATAGTAGTAGTGTGAGCTAAAAAAACACTTTAAAATAATTCAAAATTTTATGGTTAACCGAGAGCTAAATACGTTACCCTGCCGTCCGAGCGCGGGTCAAGTTAGCTAGGGTTAACCCTCGAGTTTGCAGTTAACCTTGGATGGATAAACACTTTTGACAACTTTAGCCCCGGGCTATCTCTAACTCGAGGGGTATCCCTCCATTGATAAACCGGCCCTAAGGGTATCAGATGCACCGTAACCATCAGTGGCGGATCTAGGAAGTTTATTTGGGGGGGGAGGGGGGGTCGGGATTTTGCAAAGTTATTTTGCATAGTGACCGCAGGAGGTGTATTTTGTGTGTCAAAACTATATATTGTTTGAGATTTGGGGGGAAATTTCCCCCTACCGTAGATCCGTTTCTATACCAAGATAAAATTGATGACTCTCTCGCCGCCGGCGCCGCGCCGCGTCTTTGGAGGAGGTTGGTGCAAATGGCTGATAGAAATGAGCAAAGATTAAGTTAAGCGGGATTGCCAAAGTAGGATTGTTCATACGGTGCATCTAGGGGTAATCAAAAGGCACGGTGGATAGAATAGACCGGTGGTCCAGCTGATTTTTGAACAACTAATATTTTTTGAATTTTTTGAAAACTAAGGCAATTTTCGTACTGTTTCCTAGTACATCCTTATAAAATGTAATTTTCTAGACGTATTGTCGTTATTTTTTTTTAGCCGCTTTATTTTTTATTACACAAAACTTAAACTACAACTCAAACTGAATCGGATCGTTTAGTATCAATGGAACTAAGGACTATTGGGTAGTAAACAAAGATGTATGTCAGCGGATGATTTATGAAGCTGAAACGAACACATATTTTCTTCGAATTTTAATTTTTGTGTAAAGGGAAATGAAGCGGGCTAAAAAAAATAACGACTGGTAAGTCTGAAAAATATTATTTTATAAGAATACACTAAAAAATAGTAGAAAAATTGCCTTAGTTTTCAAAAAATTCAAAAAATATTAGTTGTTCATATCATATCTAACATCTAACTTTTGTTTATAAAAATCAGCTGGACCACCAGTGATGTGAAATTCGACATATGATCCGAACACCGATATCCGTGAAACTAGCCCCATGGAGCCAGCTCCTTCGCAGCCAGCTCCACAAAATTACAGTGGACCAGATAAACGGTACTGGAACAATAAAAATATTAAGAACTTGTTTATTTTTTGGAATTGTAACTTGAACCACTTGTAAAGAAACCACCCTTCTATCGGCACTATATATTATCATTTTGTTACAAACGTCAGTGGCGGAGGTAGGAATTTTTAAATTTTATTAAAGTGAATTTGTAGCTAGGGCCGTAATTACGTCATTTTGACAGATTTTGCCTAAATACTTGCACATATTAAGGGATCACCCCTCTATCGCCGCTATATTTAAAGCGTCAGTGGCGGAGGTAGGAATTTTTCATTTTTATTGAAGTGAATTTGGAGCTGGGTCCCTAATTACGTCATTTTGATAGATTTTGCCTAAAAACTCGCACACCTTATAAAGGGATCACCCCTCTATCGCTTCTATATTTTACTATTTTGTTACAAACGTCAGTGGCGGAGATAGGAATTTTAAAATTTTATTGAAGTGATTTTGGAGCTAGGTCTCTAATTACGTCATTTTGACAGATTTTGCCAAAAAACTTGCACACAATATAAAGGGATCACCCCTCTATCGCTTCTATTTTTCACTATTTTGTTACAAACGTCAGTGGCGGAGGTAGGAATTTTTAAATTTTATTGAAGTTAATTTGGAGCTGGGTTTCTAATTCCGTCATTTCGACAGATTTTGATTAAAAGCTCGCACACATTATAAAGGGATCACCCCTCTATCGCTGCTATGTTTCAGAATTTTGTTACAAACGTCAGTCGCGGAGTTATGAATTTTTAAATTTTTATTGAAGTGAATTTGGAGCTAGGTCCCTAATTACGTCATTTCGACAGATTTTAATTAAAAGCTCGCACACATTATAAAGGGATCACCCCTCTATCGCTGCCATATTTCAGAATTTTGTTACAAACGTCAGTGGCGGAGTTATGAATTTTTAAATTTTTATTGAAGTGAATTTGGAGCTAGGTCCCTAATTACGTCATTTCGACAGATTTTGCCTAAATACTTGCACATATTATAAACGATCACCCCTCTATCGCCGCTATATATCAGAATTTTGTTACAAACGTCAGTGGCGGAGGTAGGAATTTTTAAATTTTATTGAAGTGATTTTGGAGCTAGGTCCCTAATTACGTCATTTTGACAGATTTAGCCTAACGTCTCGCACATATAATAAAGGGATCACCCCTCTATCGCCGCTATATATCAGAATTTTATTACAAACGTCAGTCGCGGAGTTATGAATTTTTAAATTTTATTGAAGTGATTTTGGAGCTAGGTCCCTAATTACGTCATTTCGACAGATTTTGCCTAAATACTTGCACATATTATAAAGGGATCACCCCTCTATCGCCGCTATATTTCAGAATTTTGTTACAAACGTCAGTGGCGGAGTTATGAATTTTTAAATTTTTATTGAAGTGAATTTGGAGCTGGGTCCCTAATTACGTCATTTCGACAGATTTTGATTAAAAGCTGGCACGCATTATAAAGGGATCACCCCTCTATCGCTGCCATATTTCAGAATTTTATTACAAACGTCAGTGGCGGAGTTATGAATTTTTAAATTTATATTGAAGTGAATTTGGAGCTGGGTCTCTAATTACGTCATTTTGACAGATTGTACCTAAATACTTGCACATATTATAAAGGGATGACTCCTCTATCGCCGCTTTATTTCAGAATTTTGTTACAAACGTCAGTGGCGGAAGTAGGAATTTTTAAATTTTATTGAAGTTAATTTGGAGCTGGGTTTCTAATTACGTCATTTTGACAGATTTTTGCGTTAATACTTGCACACGTTGTAAAGGGATCACCCCTCTATCGCTTCTATTTTTCACTATTTTGTTACAAACGTCAGTGGCGGAGATAGGAATATTTAAATTTTATTGAAGTGAATTTGGAGCTAGGTCCCTAATTACGTCATTTCGATAGATTTTGCCTAAATGCTTGCAAATATTATAAAGGGATCACCCCTCTATCGCCGCTATATTTCAGAATTTTGTTACATGCGTCAGTGGCGGAGATAGGAATTTTTAAATTTTATAAAAATGAATTTGGAGCTGGCTCCCTAATTACGTCATTTTGACAGATTTTGCCTAAAAGCTCGCACACATTATAAAGGGATCACCCCTCTATCGCTGCTATATTTTAGAATTTTGTTACAAACGTCAGTGGCGGAGTTATGAATTTTTAAATTTTTATTGAAGTGAATTTGGAGCTAGGTCCCTAATTACGTCATTTCGACAGATTTTACCTAAATACTTGCACATGTTATAAAGAGATCATCCCTCTATCGCTGCTATGTTTCAGAATTTTGTTACAAACGTCAGTGGCGGAGTTATAAATTTTTAAATTTTTATTGAAGTGAATTTGGAGCTGGGTCTCTAATTACGTCATTTCGACAGATTTTGCATAAATACTTGCACATTTATAAAGGAATGACCACTCTGTCGCCGCTATATTTCAGAATTTTGTTACAAACGTCAGTGGCGGAGGTAGGAATTTTTAAATTTTATTGAAGTGAATTTGGAACTGGGTCCATAACTACGTCATTTTGCTATCGCTTCTATATTTTACTATTTTGTTACAAAGGTCAGTGGCGGAGGTAGGAATTTTTAAATTTTATTGAAGTGATTTTGGAACTAGGTCTCTAATTACGTCATTTTGACAGATTTTGCCGAAAAACTTACACACAATATAAAGGGATCACCCCTCTATCGCTTGTATATTTTATTATTTTATTACAAACGTCAGTGGCGGAGATAGGAATATTTAAATTTTATTGAAGTGATTTTGGAGCTAGGTCTCTAATTCCGTCATTTTGAAAGATTTTGCCGAAAAACTTGCACACAATATAAAGGGATCACCCCTCTATCGCTGCTATATTTCACTATATTGTTACAAACGTCAGTGGCGGAGATAGGAATTTTTAAATTTTTATTGGAGTGAATTTGGAGCTAGGTCCCTAATTACGTCATTTCGACAGATTTTGCCTAAATAGTTGCACGTGTTATAAACGGATCACCCCTCTATCGCTGCTATATATCAGAATTTTGTTACAAACGTCAGTGGCGGAGTTATGAATTTTTAAATTTTTATTGAAGTGAATTTGGAGCTAGGTCTCTAATTACGTCATTTTGACAGATTTTGCCGAATAACTTGCACACATGATAAAGGGATCACCCTTCTATCGCTTCCATATTTCACTATATTGTTACAAACGTCAGTGGGGAAGATAGGAATATTTAAATTTTATTGAAGTGATTTTGGAGCTAGGTCTCTAATTACGACATTTTGACAGATTTTGCCGAAAAACTTACACACAATATAAAGAGATCACCCCTCTATCGCTTGTATATTTTATTATTTTATTACAAACGTCAGTGGCGGAGATAGGAATATTTAAATTTTATTGAAGTGATTTTGGAGCTAGGTCTCTAATTCCGTCATTTTGAAAGATTTTGCCGAAAAACTTGCACACAATATAAAGGGATCACCCCTCTATCGCTGCTATATTTCACTATATTGTTACAAACGTCAGTGGCGGAGATAGGAATTTTTAAATTTTTATTGGAGTGAATTTGGAGCTAGGTCCCTAATTACGTCATTTCGACAGATTTTGCCTAAATAGTTGCACGTGTTATAAACGGATCACCCCTCTATCGCCGCTATATATCAGAATTTTGTTACAAACGTCAGTGGCGGAGTTATGAATTTTTAAATTTTTATTGAAGTGAATTTGGAGCTAGGTCTTTAATTACGTCATTTTGACAGATTTTGCCGAATAACTTGCACACATGATAAAGGGATCACCCTTCTATCGCTTCCATATTTCACTATATTGTTACAAACGTCAGTGGGGAAGATAGGAATATTTAAATTTTATTGAAGTGATTTTGGAGCTAGGTCTCTAATTACGTCATTTTGACAGATTTTACAGAAAAACTTGCACACAATATAAAGAGATTACCCCTCTATTGCTTCTATATTTCACTATTTTGTTACAAAATTTCACTATTTGTTACAAACGTCAGTGGCGGAGATAAGAATTTTTAAATTTTATTGAAGTGATTTTGGAGCTAGGTCTCTAATTACGTCATTTTGACAGATTTTGCCGAATAACTTACACACAATATAAAGGGATCACCCTTCTATCGCTGCTATATTTCAGAATTTTGTTACAAACGTCAGTGGCATAGTTATGAATTTTTAAATTTTTATTGAAGTGAATTTGGAGCTAGGTCTCTAATTACGTCATTTTGACAGACTTTGCCGAATAACTTGCACACAAGATAAAGGGATCACTCTTCTATCGCTTCCATATTTCACTATTTTGTTACAAAGGTCAGTGGCGGAGATAGGAATATTTAAATTTTATTGAAGTGATTTTGGAGCTAGGTCTCTAATTACGTTATTTTGACAGATTTTGCCGAAAAACTTGCACACAATATAAAAATATCACCCCTCTATCGCTTCTATATTTCACTTTATTGTTACAAACGTCAGTGGCGGAGATAGGAATTTTTAAATTTTATTGAAGTGATTCTGGAGCTAGGTCTCTAATTACGTCACTTTCACAGATTTTGTCGAAAAACTTGCACACAATATAAAGGGATCACCCCTCTATCGTTTCCATATTTCACTATTTTGTTACAAACGTCAGTAGCGGAGATAGGAATTTTTAAATTTTATTAAAGTTATTTTGGAACTAGGTCTCTAATTACGTCATTTTGACAGATTTTGCCGAAAAACTTGCACACAATGTAAAGGGATTACCCCTCTATAGTTGCAGTATTTTACCATTTTGTTACAAACGTCAATGGCGGAGTTATGAATTTTTTAATTTTTATTGAAGTAAATTTGGATCTGGGTCCCTAATTACGTCATTTTGACAGATTTTGCCTAAGTACTTATTATTATTATAAAGGGATCACCCCTCTATCGCTGCTATGTTTCAGAATTTTGTTACAAACGTCAGTGGCGGAGATAGGAATTTTTAAATTTTGTTGAAGTTAATTTGGAGCTGGGTTTCTAATTACGTCATTTTGACAGATTTTGTGTTAAAACTGGCACACGTTGTAAAGGGATCACCCCTCTATCGTTGCTGTATTTTACCATTTTGTTACAAACGTCAGTGGCGGAGTTATGAATTTTTAAATTTTTATTGAGGTAAATTTGGAGCTGGGTCCCTAATTACGTCATTTTGACAGATTTTGCCTAAAAACTCGCACAAATTATAAAGGGATCACCCCTTCATAGCTTTTATATTTCACTATTTTGTTACAAACGTCAGTGGCGAAGATAGGAATTTTTAAATTTTATTAAAATTAATTTGGAGCTGGGTTTCTAATTACGTCATTTTGACAGATTTTGCGTTAAAACTTGCACACGTTGTAAAGGGATCACCCCTCTATCGTTGCTGTATTTTACCATTTTGTTACAAACGTCAGTGGCGGAGTTATGAATTTTTTACTTTTTATTGAAGTGAATTTGGAGCTAGGGGGGGCAATTCTTTAAAATTTGAAATAATTTGAAACAATCTGAAAAAATTTGACGCCTCAAATTTTACCCCTAAATCATGGCAACATCGTAAATTTCAGTTTATTATACAGTGTCTAAAACCGAAAAATGAGGAAAAATATAATCTAAAACCTACCTTTAAACCCGATTGCTGATAATTCAATATTTTTCCGGGATTGTTGATGATGCACAGGTTCTTAAAAAATTGTATTTTTCCGGAAAAAAACAATAACAAAACCATGAGACGTTTTTCTGACTTCGTTAAAGTTGGATTCAAATAACATGCAAAGCGAACCAAAACACAGCCTTCGTAACTACGAAGGCTGCGACCAAAGCGAATGGCTAAGTACAGCCGACCACAAAATCAAACGTATTATTATGTTAACGAAATCAAATGAATCTTAGGAAAAAAAACTATTAGGCTTGATAAGTTATGATATGAAAAAAAAAATAATACCCGGATTTATTGCAACCCGTGGCCCAAAAAATAACCTTTGAATATATAAATATCAAACTTGTTGTATTATTATTATCATATAATTAAAAATAATGTTTGTCTAATATTTCTTATCAGGTATGAGAAGAGAAAGAAAAAAAGTCTGCCAAACCCAGGTTATAAAGGTTAAGTTCAGGTCTGCTACAGGGTGACCTTAAAATTTATTATAGATTTGTTTAGAAATTCTAGTTCTCTACTTAACAATAAAAAGTTGAAAATAGCCCAAAAAGTTAAACTATGTATTAACGGATTATTTCAAATTTAGGTTCAGGGGGTGAGTTACAGGGTGATATCAAAAATAGTTGTACAATTTACATTCTTAAAAACAACTTTGTCAGGAGTTTTACTTAGCAAACAAGAGTTAGAAATACCTTAAAAAATCATATCACTAACATATTGTATTACCTTTAGAGACAGCAAGTTAGCTACTGGGTGATATCGAAATTATTAGTGTATTTTTCTAAAAATCACATTTTTAGAAAACAATGTTGTCAAGAGCTTTCGTTATCAGAAAATGCTTAGGAACACGTTAAAAAATCATGACATTAACTGACTATTACCTTTAGGTCCTTGGAGTAAGGTACAGGGTGATATCAAAATTAGTAAAACACTTTTGTAAAAATCACAATTTCAAAAATCAACTTTATCAGGAGTCTTGGTGAGCAAAAAATAGTTAGGAATTGTAAACAAACCATACTATTCACTAACTGCGTTACATTTAGGTCCAGTAGGTAAGATACTAGTAGTAAATTTTTTTATAAATCATATTTTTAAAAATAACTTTTGGCCTCACCTTACTGTTTACAAACCAAGAACATATAAGTTAGGGTTTCTTGAGCGATCTATTAAAAGAATATTACGTTAATTACTTTTCCGCACAATTTTACTTTTTCGCATCATTTTTACTTTCCTCACGATTTTTTTCCGCACGTCCAAATTGCAAGAACCTTTCCGTCCACAATCGTTTTCAAATGAAAACCCGTCCTCCTACACACAAGTTTCATTTAAGAAGTGCTGCTGAACCGATGCTACCAGAAGCACCGAATGAAGAATCCTGTAATGTGTTACAACCTGTACAGACCAATATACCTTCCTCCATTCACTACAGTAGTAATTCTAAGCAGCAAACTGATCAAGGCATTTCTGTAGTGGGCCAAACACCAACCAATCAACAAACAGAAAGTTCACTTTCAATTTCAATATCTACCATCGTTAACTTTTTCGTTATTGTTAATTAAATGTTCTTTACATAAAGTTTCTTTTTAATATATCATAATAAAAAAATCCTGTTTTATTATTTTTCCGTGCATAAAAAAAATCAAGTAAAAATAAAAGTTAAAAAAACGTACGGAAAAGTAACTTTTCCGCACTAGTGCTGAAAAATTTCTTTTTCGCACGATTTTTGTTTTGTTAAAAATGAAGATATTTAGGACTCATTAAATGATTTATGTAACAATTCCATCTTACGTATCATTTTCTAGCATTATTATAAAATCTTTGCGAATTAAAACATGTTTTTTGATAAAGAAGATGGACAAAAACACTCGTAGGAAAAACATTGTACCTAATTCTTGCGGAAACTATCTTTTCCATCCTTGACGGCTTGCCCGAACTCCGCTCCGCGTCGTTTGTGCAACTGCCGTCACGTGCGGAAAAGTACCTCTTTCCGCACTTGTTAGGTAAATAACTATTGTACAAACAATTAAAAGCCTAAGCGATACAAAAAAATATTTATGTAAAAGATATTTAAAATTTAAAGGTAAAAGACCTTAAGTGGGATGAAACTACTGCTTTTGTTGATTTGGAGTTTTCAGTAAAAATAGCTAAAGAAGTAAAGAAATATATCCCTTTATCAGACAACCAAATAGCTATGTAGCGGTACATGTATTAACAGATTTTTTGAAAGAAATGCAAAATGTTGAGTCGCTTCACTTTGGAAGAAGTCTATATACAAGTAATTAAATAAAACTAAGAACGACGTACGGGACAAAAATATTTCTGTGCAGGTTGTTGTTTGTCAATGTAATTAAATGTAATATTTATTATGTGTATTTGTACATTTTTATATTGAGCAAGCTTAATAATTATAAGGGTTTGATTTGGCTCGGTTTGGTTATGTTAAATAGATAACTTGGGTGTCAAATTGTTGCCTAAAAAACATGCAAATTTGTGAAATAACAACGAAGACAGTTTCTTCCTGTAAATAAATGTGCAGATTTTTATATTTATCGTGTATGTTTGTCAATGTTTGCATTAGGCAAGCCTAGTGAATTTCGTTTTGTTACATTAAATATATATTTTAGGGCCAAGATTCTAAAATATCTTGTAAATTTGTTAATCAACAAATCAAACAAATGTAAAATATTTGTAAAAAAATTTTGATTTACTATTTGTATTTGTTAATTTTTATATTGACCAACTGGTTCGGTTTGATTCTATTAATTGTATATTTTGGATGAAAAATTTTTGTCAAATAAGCATGTAAATTTGTGAATTAACAACGAAGGCAGGCAGGTTTTTCTGTAAATAATTATTGTACATTTTTATATTGACCAACCTTATTTATATGGGTTTGGTTCGGTTTGGTTATACTTGATATGTATTATAAAGCCATGATTTTTTCAAACTAACTTGTGAATTTGTAAAAGAACAACGAACCAAGATGTTGTTACGTAAATAAATGTAGGAATTTTTGGATTTCTCATGTGTATTTGTAAACTTTTATTTTGACCAAGGTTAGTTAGGGGCTTAAGTTGATTTGGTTATATTAACTAATAAGTTTTAATGTCAAAATTTTATCATATTAACTTGTAAATTTGTCAAATAAATAGTAAAAGTTTTTCACGTAAATATATGTAAATATTTTTGGATTTATTTATTCATTTCACCCTGTAGCTCACCTCCCTTGTTTTTTAAAAATGTGATTTTTCAAAATCTTTACTGCTATTTAGATATCACCCTGCAGCTTACCTACTGGAAGTAAATGAAATTTAGTAAGTGGTATGATTGCTTAACGTGTTCCTAACTATTTTTTGCTAACAAACGCTCCTGACAACGTTGATTTTTAAAAACGTGATTTTTACGAAATTTTATTACTAATTTCGATATCACCCTGTACCTCATTTCCTGGACCTAACGGTGATACAGTCAGTTAATGGTATGATTGTTTAACGTATTCCTAACTATACTTTGCTAACAAAAGCTTCGGACAACCTTGCTTTTTAAAAATGTGATTTTTAGAAAATTTACACACACTAATAATTTCTATATCACCATGTAGCTCAATTCCTGGACCTGAAGGTGATAAAATCTGATAATGGTATGATTGTGTAACGTGTTTCAAATAATTTTTTGCTAACGAAAGCTCTTGACAACATTGTTTTTTAAAAATTTGTTTTTTAGAAAATTACGCTTCTAATTTCGATATCACCCTGTAGGTCTCTCACGTCCTGGATCTAAAAATAATACAATAAGTTCATGATACATATTTTAATGTATTTCTTACTCTTATTTGCTAACTAAAACTCCTGACAGAGTTGTTTTTTAAAAATGTGATTTTAATTAAGATTTACTACTATTTTCGATATCACCCTGTAACTCACCTCCTGGACCAAAATTTGATCTAATCCGTAAATAGTAGTTTTTTAGGGCTATTTTCAACTTTTTATTGCTAAGTAGAAAATTAGAATTTTTTAACAAATCTATAATATTAGGCACACAAGAAATTTTACATAATTATACAAACATTATTTTTAATTATACGAATTTATAGAAAGTTTGAAATTTATGTTTTAAAGGTTTGTTTCTTGGGTCCCGTTCATTTTATTCATATTATGAACCTATTTTCAGGTCGGCTGTACGCAGTTCCCTGCCTATATGTGTGGCTCCCTCTAGGGAGCGTGTCGCAAACTTAAGTTTTCCTTGCACAAAGTGACCACGTGGTCGTGGCACCCCTGAAAAATTCCGCCTTCGACTTATTTTCGTCAGATGGAGACTGTGGCGACTATTCTTAGGGTCACTGCATCCTGAAAGCCTGGCATCTTCCAACGAGCGGATAGTTCACAACTTGCATTCCATTTGCTATTGGTTGACATAGTCAGGCGGGATTTTTAAAATTAAAACTCTCCTGTCCTCGTTTTGGGAGGTTGAAATCGGTGTTAAACCAAACTGAAACAAAACCTAACCGTGGTCAATTGATGGGAAACGTATCCTGACCGGGGCGTATCTGGACAGGTTAGGATACGTTGTCGAATAATTTATCAGGGTTAGGTTAACACCGATTTCGACAGGAAAACAGGATAGGGAAGCTAATTAAAAAAAAATATAATATGTTTTTAAAAAACAATAAAAAAAAACTCATCGGCATATGCATAGATTTAGTTAAATTCAATAGGTATGTACTGCACAAACCACTACTCTTTTTAGTCACTTACAACTAGTATATATTCGTATTTTACGCCGAAAGCTGTAAACATAAAGTTTGTTAAATGCTTGACTGGTGGCACCATCTCTTAATATAATATAATAATAATCTTAAACGGCAACGTTCAACATTAAAAAGTCAGCTGACTATTTCGACCAATAGCAAACGGAATGCAAGTTGTGAACTAGCCGCTCTCCCAGGGGTAGCGACACCAAACATAACCTCATTTACGAAAAACTCAAATCTGACACTGTCAGGAGCATAGCTTTTTTTATGTTTAAAAAAATTAAATGGTTTACAAATGTTACGTAAAGAACTGTCCGTCACATCCGGTATATAAATTTTACTGTCCAAATAAACAAACCTAAAAAAACTAAGTTTTTTATGATTTCAAATTTATTAGGACCCTGTGTTAGGACCCACACAGCGAAGGAAACCAAAAATATAGTTTGCATGTTTTATATATATTCTAAAATATAGAAAACTATTATGTTGGGTTTTGTATTATTTAATAAATGTTTTATGCTCTCTACGGAATAAAGGTGTACGTTTAATCCCTTTTTTCATGGGCTAAGGTAGTATTTCTTGTCCCCAGTGATTGAAAGTAATTTCTTTAAAACCATAAAGGCAAAATATAGGTTTTTGGATTATTTTATTTTATCATAATACAAAAAACAAAAAGGAATATATACACGATACCGATTATTTTGTTCCAGCTTGCCGTAAGCTTACTTTACTTTGCCGATGGCTTGGTTCGTTTTGATCGTTATTGTGTCCTTAGGTATAGAATATTGCTTCCATATAAACGAAGCATTTAACTTTCTAGACTTCTCCAGGCTGTAAACCAGGAAACTGTGAAATTTTCGAAATTCTGTTTATTGCATCATTTCCATGCCCATCTCAAAGTAAGAATATGCTTTATTTTCCATCTTCGAGAAATGTAATTCGAACTTTTTCTCGAGTAAACTTAATTAGTTTGTTATGAAATAAATAATATTTTTCCACATTGTTTGTTATAAGGTCACTCATCGTCAAGCAAGCTTTACCTTGCTTGACGATGAGTGACCTTTGTTTGTTAGCATCTGACTGACTTTTGTTTAATGTAATGCCATGACAACTATCACTGCCCACTGTTTTTTTATATACTTGACATGCTAAAACTACAGTACGGTAAGTGGTTTAATACCTATTTATTTAGTTTATGATTATTATTATTTTTAGTATATAAAAATAAACCTTGGCATTAAAGTCCCTTTTAGTCACTAAGCAAATTATAGCCCTTCTTCCGGTCGAACATGAAAATTCCCGCCGTGGTATTAAAAGTAAACACTGCACGCCCCAGGTTTATAATATACCTACTATTATTTTTATTATTGTTCAAAAAAAAGCGGGCGGCGAAGAAAAGGTCGAAAATAAAAAAGTTCGAAAGTACAAAAGGTCGAAAATACAAAAGATTGAAAAACAAAAGGTTCAAACAAAGATCGAAAGTAGCTACACTGTAATGATTGCAAAACAAAGTAGAATTAAGAGACACACAGGTACACACACACACTCATAGAAAAGTTTTAAAAAAATCAACATCCAATAAAAACTCAAGGTAGCAACACGACGGGTCGCAGAACTTTGTTCGAAAACATTTTCTTCGAACGGAAATTTTTATGAAAACCATTTCTTCTAATGAAAATTTGTTTGAAAACATTTTTTTTAAACGGAAATTTATTCGAACACCATTTCTTTGAACGGAAATTTGTTCGTAAGTAATAGTTGTTCAAAAACATTTTCTTCGAATAGAAATCATTTTCTTCGAAAGCAAGTTTTTCGATAAAAGACGCTCTAGACCTGGATTTCCAAACCTAACACAATTCATATAGTTTGACTACGGCAAGGTCTTTTTAACATATTTTTTCAAAAAAACCCTGACTTCTTTCCCGGGATCGTAAACATTCTGAAAATTTGTCTACTTTCCTCCTTTTGGAAGGTCGAAATTGGTATTTTCCTAAACTTTGTCAATTGATCGCAAACGTATCCGAACCGGTCCAGATACCTCCTGATATGCTCAATTAAGAAAGGTTAGACTAACACCGATTTCAACCTTCCAAAATGAGGACCGGAAAGCTAATTTAGGGAAATCATTTTTCGACAATAGGTCTCGGTTGGTTCGGTTTGGTTTCACACCCTCTAGGATCCCGGGAAAGAAGTCAGGGAAGTTTTTATTTCCAAAAATTGTTAGAAAAAAACCCCATTAGTCGAACTATATGAGTTGTGTTAAGTTTGGCAAGCCAGGTCAAATTTTTTTTTCGAAAAATTTGTTTTCGAAAAAATGTTTTTGAACAAATTTTCATTTTAAAAAAATATTTTCGAACAAATTTCCGTTCAAAGAAAATGTTTTCGAACACATTTCTGTTCGAAGAAAATGATTTCGAAAAATTTCTGTTTGAAGAAAACGTTTTCGAACAATCTTTTGTTCGAAGAATATGTTTTAGAACAATTTTTGGTTTAAAGAAAATGATTTTCGAAGTTTATGCTTTCGAACAATAATATTAAGATATTTATATGAAATGTACTATAAAAATATAAATAATTAAGCCGAACCTTACGAAAACTCGAACTGTATTTGGGCATTTTTTGTCTTTTGATAAAATGTAAAATTCGGAATAAAAAGATACTAAAAAAAACCACAATACCAAAAACACCCAAAAAAAATGGGAAAAAACCTTGGAAAATAAATTAAACAGTGCGAAAAATAGCGTATAAACATCGTGATAAAATTTTCATTTTATCCCTTGATATATTATATACTATTAATAAACTTTTAACATAGAAATGTATTTCTGTCCTGTTTGTTTATTTATTACGTATTATTTTTATACAAAAACAGAAATAATATTTAAAAGAAAATAATTTTTAACAATAATACCTACAATAAATATTCATAACCCAAAAACTCAAGGAACATATTTTTTATTTCTTAAGCTGTATAAAAACGAGTTCTTTTTAAGTTCTATTAAAACATTTGTCTTTTCTCAGACTGTATAAAAATGAGTATTTTTCACGAACGTCTATGGAATTTTGAGTACGGTTTTGACACTCGTGTCGCTACCCCTGGGAGACGCTAGACTTCCAGGATGCAGTGACCCTAGTATTTTTAATTACACTATCCAAAACCTTATGGGCGCAGCTTTCGTGTTCGTTTACGACAGAGACAATTTATTATTTTCTCTCTGGTTTACGAAGCCTGTGTCATGGGCCGTCACTGAAGAACAGCAGTTTCTATATGGGAGGACCCCCCAGAATAAAAAACTATATACGTGCCTAGCTTTTTTTAAAAGTAAAAAAATAATCACCACTTCAATAATTTGACCAGGATCCTGACTTAGTCAGATTTTTCTGGCAGATTTTAAAGAAATAATTTGACATTCCCTTAAAAATCCGTTCAAATATAACGGTGGCAACAGCGTAGAGCTAATTTTGTAGCGACCCTTCCACGACATGCAGTTAGTCCCTCTTTGTTAATTTTACCGTGAAAAACAAAGAAAGAAAGTAAACTTAGCTGACCTCATAAAGAAAACGAATAGGACTCATAAATTTGAAAGAAATGTGACGAAATGTGACGAAATTTGACATTTCAGTTTGTGTGGTTAATAGTGACTTTATTTACAATTTTTAAATTAAAAATTTTCAACAAATTACGGGTTTTTAATTAAAAACAAATATTATATCGTGACGCTACATCTATCAAAAAGTGGGAAATGGCCTTTTAGGTAAGTTTTTAAGTTTAAAAATTGCCTTTTAAACGAGAAATCTTAAGCGCCAGATTATGTCACATTTTGTCAAATTTCGCCAGATTTTTTGAAATGTAAAGAATTGACCCCTAGGTCCCTAATTACGTCATTTCGACAGTTTTTGCCTAAATACTTGCACATATTTTAAACGGATCAACCCTCTATCGCCGCAATATATCAGAATTTTGTTACAGACGTCAGTGGCGGAGTTATGAATTTTTAAATTTTTATTGAAGTGAATTTGGAGCTAGGGGGGCAATTCTTTACATTTCAAAAAATCTGCCGAAATTTGAAAAAATGTGACATAATCTGGCGCTTAAGATTTCTCGTTTAAAAGGCAATTTTTAAACTTAAAAACTTACCTAAAAGGCGATTTCCCACTTTTTGATAGATGTAGCTTCACGATATAATATTTGTATATAATTAAAAACCCGTAATTTGTTGAAAATTTTTAATTTAAAAATTGTAAATAAATTCAAAGCAGAAGACCATTAACCACACAAACTGAAATGTCAGATTTCGTCACATTTCGTCACATTTCTTTCAAATTTATGAGTCCTATTCGTTTTCTTTATGAGGTCAGCTAAGTTTACTTTCTTTCTTTGTTTTTCACGGTAAAATTAACAAAGAGGGACTAACTGCATGTCGTGGAAGGGTCGCTACAAAATTAGCTCTACGCTGTTGCCACCGTTATATTTGAACAGATTTTTAAGGGAATGTCAAATTATTTCTTTAAAATCTGCCAGAAAAATCTGACTAAGTGAGGATCCTGGTCAAATTATTGAAGTGGTGATTATTTTTTTACTTTTTTTATCTTTTATTATGCACGTATATAATTTTTTATTCTGGGGGGTTCTCCCATTTAGAAACTGCTATTCTTCAGTGACGGGTCATGACACAGCCTTCGTAAACCAGAGGGAAAATAATAAATTGTCTCTGTCGTAAACTAACACGAAGGTGTGCCCATTAGATTTTGGATAGGGAAATTAGAAATAATAGGGTCACTGCATCCTCGAAGTCTAGCTTCTCCCAGGGGTAGCGACACGAGTGTCAAAACCGTACTCAAAATTCCATAGACGTTCGTGAAAAATACTCATTTTTATACAGTCTGAGAAAAGAGAAATGTTTTAATAAAACTTAAAAAGAACTCGTTTTTATACAGCTTAAGAAATAAAAAATATGTTCCTTGAGTTTTTGGGTTATGAATATTTATTGTAGGTATTATTGTTAAAAATCATTTTCTTTTAAATATTATTTCTGTTTTTGTATAAAAATAATACGTAATAAATAAACAAACAGGACAGAAATACATTTCTATGTTAAAAGTTTATTAATAGTATATAATATATCAAGGGATAAAATGAAACTTTTATCACGATGTTTATACGCTATTTTTCGCACTGTTTAATTTATTTTCCAAGGTTTTTTCCCATTTTTTTGGGTGTTTTCGGTATTGTGGTTTTTTTTAGTACCTTTTTATTCCGAATTTTAAATTTTATCAAAAGACAAAAAATGCCCAAATACAGTTCGAGTTTTCGTAAGGTTCGGCTTAATTATTTATAATTTTATAGTACATTTCATCTAAATATCGTAATATTATTCTTCGAAAGCATAAACTTCGAAAATCATTTTCTTCAAACCAAAAATTGTTCTAAAACATATTCTTCGAACAAAAGATTGTTCGAAAACGTTTTCTTCAAACAGAAATTTTTCGAAATCATTTTCTTCGAACAGAAATATGTTCGAAAACATTTTCTTTGAACGGAAATTTGTTCGAAAATATTTTTTTTAAATGAAAATTTATTCAAAAACATTTTTTCGAAAACAAATTTTTCGAAAAAAAAAATATTTGACCTGGCTTGCCAAACTTAACACAACTCATACAGTTCGACTAATGGGGTTTTTTTCTAACAATTTTTGGAAACAAAAACTTTCCTGACTTCTTTCCCGGGATCCTAGAGGGTGTGAAACCAAACCGAACCAACCGAGACCTATTGTCGAAAAATGATTTCCCTAAATTAGCTTTCCGGTCCTTATTTTGGAAGGTTGAAATCGGTGTTACTCTAACCTTTCTTAATTGAGCACATCAGGAGGTATCTGGAACGGTTCGGATACGTTTGCGATCAATTGACAAAGTTTAGGAAAATACCAATTTCGACCTTCCAAAAGGAGGAAAGTAGACAAATTTTCAGAATGTTTACGATCCCGAAGTCAGGGTTTTTTTGAAAAAATATGTTAAGAATACCTTGCCGTAGTCAAACTATATGAATTGTGTTAGGTTTGGAAATCCAGGTCTAGAGCGTCTTTTATCGAAAAACTTGCTTTCGAAGAAAATGATTTCTATTCGAAGAAAATGTTTTTGAACAACTATTACTTACGAACAAATTTCCGTTCAAAGAAATGGTGTTCGAATAAATTTCCGTTTAAAAAAAATGTTTTCGAACAAATTTCCATTAGAAGAAATTGTTTTCATAAAAATTTCCGTTCGAAGAAAATGTTTTCGAACAAAGATCTGCGACCCGTCGTGTTGCTACCTTGAGTTTTTATTGGATGTTGATTTTTAAAAACTTTTCAATGAGTGTGTGTGTGTACCTGTGTGTCTCTTAATTCTACTTTGTTTTGCAATCATTACAGTGTAGCTACTTTCGATCTTTGTTTGAACCTTTTGTTTTTCAATCTTTTGTATTTTCGACCTTTTGTACTTTCGAACTTTTGTATTTTCGACTTTTTGTATTTTCGACCTTTTCTTCGCCGCCCGCTTTTTTTTGAACAATAATAAAAATAATAGTAGGTATATTATAAACCTGGGGCGTGCAGTGTTTACTTTTAATACCACGGCGGGAATTTTCATGCTCGACCGGAAGAAGGGCTATAATTTGCTAAGTGACTAAAAGGGACTTTAATGCCAAGGTTTATTTTTATATACTAAAAATAATAATCATAAACTAAATAAATAGGTATTAAACCACTTACCGTACTGTAGTTTTAGCATGTCAACCCCCCGTATATAAAAAAACAGTGGACAGTGATAGTTGTCATGGCATTACATTAGAGTCAGTCAGATGCTAACAAACTAAGGTCACTCATCGTCAAGCAAGGTAAAACTTGCTTGACGATGAGTGACCTTATAACAAACAATGTGGAAAAAATATTATTTATTTCATAACAGACTAATTAAGTTTAGTCGAGAAAAAGTTCGAATTACATTTCTCGAAGATGGAAAATAAAGCATATTCTTACTTTGAGATGGGCATGGAAATGATGCAATAAACAGAATTTCGAAAATTTCACAGTTTCCTGGTTTACAGCCTGGAGAAGTTAAATGCTTCGTTTATATGGAAGCAATATTCTATGCCTAAGGACACAATAACGATCAAAACGAACCAAGCCATCGGCAAAGTACAGTAAGCTTACGGCAAGCTGGAACAAAATAATCGGTATCGTGTATATATTCCTTTTTGTTTTTTGTATTATGATAAAATAAAATAATCCAAAAACCTATATTTTGCCTTTATGGTTTTAAAGAAATTACTTTCAATCACTGGGGATAAGAAATACTACCTTAGCCCATGAAAAAAGGGATTAAACGTACACCTTTATTCAGTAGAGAGCATAAAAAATGTATTAAATGATACAAAACCCAACATAATAGTTTTCTATATTTTAGAATATATATAAAACATGCAAACTATATTTTTGGGTTCCTTCGCTGTGTGGGTCCTAACACAGGGCCCTAATAAATTTGAAATCATAAAAAACTTAGTTTTTTTAGGTTTGTTTATTTGGACAGTAAAATTTATATACCGGATGTGACGGACAGTTCTTTACGTAACATTTGTAAACCATTTAATTTTTTTAAACATAAAAAAAGCTACGCTCCTGACAGTGTCAGATTTGCGTTTTACGTAAATGAGGTTATGTTTGGTGTCGCTACCCCTGGGAGACATGAGCGGCTAGTTCACAACTTGCATTCCGTTTGCTATTGGTCAAAATAGTCAGCTGACTTTTTGATGTTGAACGTTGCCGTTTAAGATTATTAGTATATTATATTAAGAGATGGTGCCACTAGTCAAGCATTTAACAAACTTTATGTTTACAGCTTTCGGCGTAAAATACGAATATATACTAGTTGTAAGTGACTAAAAAGTGTAGTGGTTTGTGCAGGACATACCTATTGAATTTAACTAAATCTATGCATATGCCGATGAGTTTTTTTCTATTGTTTTTTAAAAACATATTATATTTTTTTTTAATTAGCTTCCCTATCCTGTTTTCCTGTCGAAATCGGTGTTAACCTAACCCTGATAAATTATTCGACAACGTATCCTAACCTGTCCAGACACGCCCCGGTTATGATACGTTTCCCATCAATTGACCACGGTAAGGTTTTGTTTCAGTTTGGTTTAACACCGATTTCAACCTCCCAAAACGAGGACAGGAGAGTTTTAATTTTAAAAATCCCGCCTGACTATGTCAACCAATAGCAAATGGAATGCAAGTTGTGAACTATCCGCTCGTTGGGAGACGCCAGGCTTTCAGGATGCAGTGACCCTAAGAATAGTTTCTACAGTCGCCACCTGACGAAAATAAGTCGAAGGCGGAGTTTTTCAGGGGTGCCACGACCACGTGGTCACATTGTGCAAGGAAAACTTAAGTTTGCGACACGCTCCCTAGAGGGAGCTGCACATATAGGCAGAGAACTGCGTACAGCCGACCTAAAAATAGATTTCAAAATATGAATAAAATGAACCGGACCCAAGAAACAAACCTTTAAAACATAAATTTCAAACTTTCTATAAATTCGTATAATTAGAAATAATGTTTGTATAATTATGTAAAATTTCTTGTGTGCCTAATATTATAGATTTGTTAAAAAAATCTAATTTTCTACTTAGCAATAAAAAGTTGAAAATAGCCCCAAAAAACTACTATTTACGGATTAGATCAAATTTTGGTCCAGGAGGTGAGTTACAGGGTGATATCGAAAATAGTAGTAAATCTTAATAAAAATCACATTTTTAAAAAACAACTCTGTCAGGAGCTTTAGTTAGCAAATAAGAGTAAGAAAAACATTAAAAAATGTATCATGAACTTATTTTATTATTTTTAGATCCAGGACGTGAGAGACCTACAGGGTGATATCGAAATTAGAAGCGTAATTTTCTAAAAAACAAATTTTTAAAAAACAATATTGTCAAGCGCTTTCGTTAGCAAAAAATTATCTGAAACACGTTACACAATCATACCATTATCAGATTTTATCACCTTCAGGTCCAGGTGAGTTATTAGTGTGTGTAAATTTTCTAAAAATCACATTTTTAAAAAGCAAGGTTGTCCGGAGCTTTTGTTAGCAAAGTATTGTTAGGAATACGTTAAACATTCATACCATTAACTAACTGTATCACCGTTAGGTCCAGGAAGTGAGGTACAGGGTGATATCGAAATTAGTAATAAAATTTCGTAAAAATCACGTTTTTAAAAAACAACGTTGTCAGGAGCGTTTGTTAGCAAAAAATAGTTAGGAACACGTTAAGCAATCATACCACTTACTAAATTTCATTTACTTCCAGTAGGTAAGCTGTAGGGTGATATCTAAATAGCAGTAAAGATTTTGAAAAATCACGTTTTTAAAAAACAAGGGAGGTGGTAGGGTGAAATGAATAAATAAATCCAAAAATATTCACATATATTTACGTGAAAAACTTTTAGTATTTATTTGACAAATTTACAAGTTAATAAGATAAAATTTTGACATTAAAACTTATTAGTTAATATAACCAAATCAACCTAAGCCCCTAACTAACCTTGGTCAAAATAAAAGTTTACAAATACACATAAGAAATCCAAAAATCCCTACATTTATTTACGTAACAACATCTTGGTTCGTTGTTCTTTTACAAATTCACAAGTTAGTTTGAAAAAATCATGGCTTTATAATACATATCAAGTATAACCAAACCGAACCAAACCCATATAAATAAGGTTGGTCAATATAAAAATGTACAATAATTATTTACAGAAAAACCTGCCTGCGTTCGTTGTTAATTCACAAATTTACATGCTTATTTGACAAAAATTTTTCATTCAAAATATACAATTAATAGAATCAAACCGAACCAGTTGGCCAATATAAAAATTAACAAATACAAATAGTAAATCAAAAATTTTTTACAAATATTTTACATTTGTTTGATTTGTTAATTAACAAATTTACAAGATATTTTAGAATCTTGGCCCTAAAATATATATTTAATGTAACAAAACGAAAGCCTTCACTAGGCTTGCCTAATGTAAACATTTACAAACATACACGATAAATATAAAAATCTGCACATTTATTTACACGAAAAAACTGTCTTCGTTGTTATTTCACAAATTTGCATGTTTTTTAGGCAACAATTTGACACCCAAGTTATCTATTTAACATAACCAAACGGAGCCAAATCAAATCCTTATAATTATTAAGCTTGCTCAATATAAAAATATACAAATACACATAATAAATATTACATTTATTTACATTGACAAACAACAACCTGCACACAAATATTTTTGTCCCGTGCGTCGTTCTTAGTTTTATTTAATTACTTATATATAGACTTCTTCCAAAGTGAAGCGACTCAATATTTTGCATTTCTTTCAAAAAATCTGTTAATACGTGTACCGCTACATAGCTATTTGGTTGTCTGATAAAGGGATATATTTCTTTACTTCTTTAGCTATTTTTACTGAAAACTCCAAATCAACAAAAGCAGTAGTTTCATCCCACTTAAGGTCTTTTATCTTTAAATTTTAAATATCTTTTACATAAATATTTTTTGTATCGCTTAGGCTTTTAATTGTTTGTACAATAGTTATTTACCTAACAAGTGCGGAAAGAGGTACTTTTCCGCAGGCGACGGCAGTTGCACAAACGACGCGGAGCGGAGTTCGGGCAAGCCGTCAAGGATGGAAAAGATAGTTTCCGCCAGAATTAGGTACAATGTTTTTCCTACGAGTGTTTTTGTCTATCTTCTTTATCAAAAAACATGTTTTAATTCGCAAAGATTTTATAATAATGCTAGAAAATGATACGTAAGATAGAATAGTTACATAAATCATTTAATGAGTCCTAAATATCTTCATTTTTAACAAAACAAAAATCGTGCGGAAAAGAAATTTTTCAGCACTAGTGCGGAAAAGTAACTTTTCCGTACGTTTTTTTAACTTTTATTTTTATAATTGTGTATATGTATGTATGTAATTTAAATAAAACAGGATTTTTTTATTATGATATATTAAAAAGAAACTTTATGTAAATAACATTTAATTAACAATAACGAAAAAGATAACGATGGTAGATATTGAAATTGAAAGTGCACTTTCTGTTTGTTGCATGCTTCAATATACGTCAGATGCCGCAACATCTTGAATAACGTCGTTTCTTATTGGAATTTGATTGGTTGGTGTTTGGCCCACTACAGAAATGCCTTGATCAGTTTGCTGCTTAGAATTACTACTGTAGTGAATGGAGGAAGGTATATTGGTCTGAACAGGCTGTAACACATTACAGGATTCTTCATTCGGTGCTTCTGGTAGCATCGGTACAGCAGCACTTCTTGAAAATGAAACTTGTGTGTAGGAGGACGGGTTTTCATTTGAAAACGATTGTGGACAGGAAGGTTCTTGCAATTTGGACGTGCGGAAAAAAATCGTGAGGAAAGTAAAAATGATGCGAAAAAGTAAAATTGTGCGGAAAAGTAATTAACGTAATATTCTTTTAATAGATCGCTAAAGAAACACTAACTTATATGTTCTTGGTTTGTAAACAGTAAGGTGAGGCCAAAAGTTATTTTTAAAAATATGATTTATAAAAAAATTTACTACTAGTATCTTACCTACTGGACCTAAATGTAACAGTTAGTGAATGGTGTGGTTTGTTTACATATTCCTAACTATTTTTTGCTCACCAAAACTCCTGATAAAGTTGATTTTTAAAATTGTGATTCTTACAAAAGTGTTTTACTAATTTTGATATCACCCTGTACCTTACTCCAAGGACCTAAAGGTAATACAGTCAGTTAATGTTATGATTTTTTAACGTGTTCCTAAGCATTTTTTGATAACGAAAGCTCTTGACAACATTGTTTTCTAAAAATGTGATTTTTAGAAAAATACACTAGTAATTTCGATATCACCCACTTGCTGGCTCTAAAGGTAATACAATAAGTTAGTGATATGATTTTTTAAGGTATTTCTAACTCTTGTTTGCTAAGTAAAACTCCTGACAAAGTTGTTTTTAACAATGTAAATTGTACAACTATTTTTGATATCACCCTGTAACTCACCCCCTGAACCTAAATTTGAAATAATCCGTTAATACATAGTTTAACTTTTTGGGCTATTTTCAACTTTTTATTGTTAAGTAGAGAACTAGAATTTCTAAACAAATCTATAATAGATTTTAAGGTCACCCTGTAGCAGACCTGAACCTAACCTTTATAACCTGAGTTTGGCAGACTTTTTTTCTATCTCTTCTCATAGCTGATCATAAGAAATATTAGAAAAACATTATTTTTAATTATATGATAATAATAATAACAAGTTTGATATTTATATATTCAAAGGTTATTTTTTGGGCCACGGGTTGCAATAAATCCAAAAATTATTTTTTTTTATAAACTTATCAACCCTTATAGTTTTCTTTCCTAAAATTCATTTGATTACGTTAAAATAATATTACGTAGATTTTGTGGTCGGCTGTACTTAGCCATTCGGATTGGTTCGCTTTGCATGTTATGTTCGTGTTATTTGAATCCAACTTTAACGAAATAAGAAAAACGTCTCATGGTTTTGTTATTGTTTTTTTCCGGAAAAATACAATTTTTTAAGAAGAAAAATATTGAATTATCAGCAATCGAGTTTAAAGGTAGGTTTTAGATTATATTTTTCCTAATTTTTCGGTTTTTGACGCTGTACAAAAAACTGAAATTTACGATGTTGCCATGAATTAGGGCTAAAATTTGAGGCGTCAAATTTTTTCAGATTGTTTCAAATTATTTCAAATTTTAAAGAATTGCCCCCTAGGTCCCTAATTACGTCATTTCGACAGATTTTACCTAAATACTTGCACATGTTATAAAGAGATCATCCCTCTATCGCTGCTATGTTTCAGAATTTTGTTACAAACGTCAGTGGCGGAGTTATAAATTTTTAAATTTTTATTGAAGTGAATTTGGAGCTGGGTCTCTAATTACGTCATTTTGACAGATTTTGCATAAATACTTGCACATGTTATAAAGGAATGACCACTCTATCGCCGCTATATTTCAGAATTTTGTTACAAACGTCAGTGGCGGAGGTAGGAATTTTTTAATTTTATTGAAGTGAATTTGGAACTGGGTCCATAACTACGTCATTTTGCTATCGCTTCAATATTTTACTATTTTGTTACAAATGTCAGTGGCGGAGATAGGAATTTTTAAATTTTATTGAAGTGATTTTGGAACTAGGTCTCTAATTACGTCATTTTGACAGATTTTGCCGAAAAACTTACACACAATATAAAGGGATCACCCCTCTATCGCTGCTATATTTAACTATATTGTTACAAACGTCAGTGGCGGAGATAGGAAATTTTAAATTTTATTGAAGTGATTTTGGAACTAGGTCTCTAATTACGTCATTTTGACAGATTTTGCCGAAAAACTTACACACAATATAAAGGGATCACCCCTCTATCGCTTGTATATTTTATTATTTTGTTACAAACGTCAGTGGCGGAGATAGGACTCTAATTCCGTAATTTTGAAAGATTTTGCCGAAAAACTTGCACACAATATAAAGGGATCACCCCTCTATCGCTGCTATATTTAACTATATTGTTACAAACGTCAGTGGCGGAGATAGGAATTTTTTAATTTTATTGAAGTGATTTTGGAACTAGGTCTCTAATTACGTCATTTTGACAGATTTTGCCGAAAAACTTACACACAATATAAAGGGATCACCCCTCTATCGCTGCTATATTTCACTATATCGTTACAAACGTCAGTGGCGGAGATAGGAATTTTTAAATTTTTATTGGAGTGAATTTGGAGCTAGGTCCCTAATTACGTCATTTCGACAGATTTTGCCTAAATAGCTGCAAATGTTATAAACGGATCACCCCTCTATCGCCGCTATATATCAGAATTTTGTTACAAACGTCAGTGGCGGAGTTATGAATTTTTAAATTTTTATTGAAGTGAATTGGGAGCTAGGTCTCTAATTACGTCATTTTGACAGATTTTGCCGAATAACTTGCACACAGGATAAAGGGATCACCCTTCTATCGCTTCCATATTTCACTATTTTGTTACAAACGTCAGTGGCGGAGATAGGAATATTTAAATTTTATTGAAGTGATTTTGGAGCTAGGTCTCTAATTACGTCATTTTGACAGATTTTGCCGAAAAACTTGCACACAATATAAAGAGATTACCCCTCTATTGCTTCTATATTTCACTATTTTGTTACAAAATTTCACTATTTTGTTACAAACGTCAGTGGCGGAGATAAGAATTTTTAAATTTTATTGAAGTGATTTTGGAGCTAGGTCTCTAATTACGTCATTTTGACAGATTTTGCCGAATAACTTACACACAAGATAAAGGGATCACTCTTCTATCGCTTCCATATTTCACTATTTTGTTACAAACGTCAGTAGCGAAGATAGGAATATTTAAATTTTATTGAAGTGATTTTGGAGCTAGGTCTCTAATTACGTCATTTTGACAGATTTTGCCGAAAAACTTGCACACAATATAAAGAGATAAACCCTCTATCGCTTCTATATTTCACTTTATTGTTACAGACGTCAGTGGCGGAGATAGGAATTTTTAAATTTTATTGAAGTGATTTTGGAGCTAGGTCTCCAATTACGTCACTTTGACAGATTTTGCCGAAAAACTTGCACACAATATAAAGGGATCACCCCTCTATCGCTTCCATGTTTCACTATTTTGTTACAAACGTCAGTAGCGGAGATAGGAATTTTTAAATTTTATTAAAGTGATTTTGGAGCTAGGTCTCTAATTACGTCAGTTTGACAGATTTTGCCGAAAAACTTGCACACAATGTAAAGGGATTACCCCTCTATAGTTGCAGTATTTTACCATTTTGTTACAAACGTCAATGGCGGAGTTATGAATTTTTTAATTTTTATTGAAGTAAATTTGGATCTGGGTCCCTAATTACGTCATTTTGACAGATTTTTCCTAAGTACTTATTATTATTATAAAGGGATCACCCCTCTATCGCTGCTATGGGGTCAATTCTTTACATTTCAAAAAATCTGGCGAAATTTGACAAAATGTGACATAATCTGGCGCTTAAGATTTCTCGTTTAAAAGGCAATTTTTAAACTTAAAAACTTACCTAAAAGGCCATTTCCCACTTTTTGATAGATGTAGCGTCACGATATAATATTTGTTTTTAATTAAAAACCCGTAATTTGTTGAAAATTTTTAATTTAAAAATTGTAAATAAATTCACTATTAACCACACAAACTGAAATGTCAAATTTCGTCACATTTCGTCACATTTCTTTCAAATTTATGAGTCCTATTCGTTTTCTTTATGAGGTCAGCTAAGTTTACTTTCTTTCTTTGTTTTTCACGGTAAAATTAACAAAGAGGGACTAACTGCATGTCGTGGAAGGGTCGCTACAAAATTAGCTCTACGCTGTTGCCACCGTTATATTTGAACGGAATTTTAAGGGAATGTCAAATTATTTCTTTAAAATCTGCCAGAAAAATCTGACTAAGTGAAGATCCTGTCAAATTATTGAAGTGGTGATTATTTTTTTACTTTTTAAAAAAGCTAGGCACGTATATAGTTTTTTATTCTGGGGGGTCCTCCCATATAGAAACTGCTGTTCTTCAGTGACGGCCCATGCGGCTGAGTCCTTCGTAAACCAGAGAGAAAATAATAAATTGTCTCTGTCGTAAACGAACACGAAAGCTGCGCCCATAAGGTTTTGGATAGTGTAATTAAAAATACTAGGGTCACTGCATCCTGGAAGTCTAGCGTCTCCCAGGGGTAGCGACACGAGTGTCAAAACCGTACTCAAAATTCCATAGACGTTCGTGAAAAATACTCATTTTTATACAGTCTGAGAAAAGACAAATGTTTTAATAGAACTTAAAAAGAACTCGTTTTTATACAGCTTAAGAAATAAAAAATATGTTCCTTGAGTTTTTGGGTTATGAATATTTATTGTAGGTATTATTGTTAAAAATTATTTTCTTTTAAATATTATTTCTGTTTTTGTATAAAAATAATACGTAATAAATAAACAAACAGGACAGAAATACATTTCTATGTTAAAAGTTTATTAATAGTATATAATATATCAAGGGATAAAATGAAAATTTTATCACGATGTTTATACGCTATTTTTCGCACTGTTTAATTTATTTTCCAAGGTTTTTTCCCATTTTTTTTGGGTGTTTTTGGTATTGTGGTTTTTTTTAGTATCTTTTTATTCCGAATTTTACATTTTATCAAAAGACAAAAAATGCCCAAATACAGTTCGAGTTTTCGTAAGGTTCGGCTTAATTATTTATATTTTTATAGTACATTTCATATAAATATCTTAATATTATTGTTCGAAAGCATAAACTTCGAAAATCATTTTCTTTAAACCAAAAATTGTTCTAAAACATATTCTTCGAACAAAAGATTGTTCGAAAACGTTTTCTTCAAACAGAAATTTTTCGAAATCATTTTCTTCGAACAGAAATGTGTTCGAAAACATTTTCTTTGAACGGAAATTTGTTCGAAAATATTTTTTTAAAATTAAAATTTGTTCAAAAACATTTTTTCGAAAACAAATTTTTCGAAAAAAAAATTTGACCTGGCTTGCCAAACTTAACACAACTCATATAGTTCGACTAATGGGGTTTTTTTCTAACAATTTTTGGAAATAAAAACTTCCCTGACTTCTTTCCCGGGATCCTAGAGGGTGTGAAACCAAACCGAACCAACCGAGACCTATTGTCGAAAAATGATTTCCCTAAATTAGCTTTCCGGTCCTCATTTTGGAAGGTTGAAATCGGTGTTACTCTAACCTTTCTTAATTGAGCATATCAGGAGGTATCTGGACCGGTTCGGATACGTTTGCGATCAATTGACAAAGTTTAGGAAAATACCGATTTCAACCTTCCAAAAGGAGGAAAGTAGACAAATTTTCAGAATGTTTACGATCCCGGGAAAGAAGTCAGGGTTTTTTTGAAAAAATATGTTAAAAAGACCTTGCCGTAGTCAAACTATATGAATTGTGTTAGGTTTGGAAATCCAGGTCTAGAGCGTCTTTTATCGAAAAACTTGCTTTCGAAGAAAATGATTTCTATTCGAAGAAAATGTTTTTGAACAACTATTACTTACGAACAAATTTCCGTTCAAAGAAATGGTGTTCGAATAAATTTCCGTTTAAAAAAAATGTTTTCAAACAAATTTTCATTAGAAGAAATGGTTTTCATAAAAATTTCCGTTCGAAGAAAATGTTTTCGAACAAAGTTCTGCGACCCGTCGTGTTGCTACCTTGAGTTTTTATTGGATGTTGATTTTTTAAAAACTTTTCTATGAGTGTGTGTGTGTGTACCTGTGTGTCTCTTAATTCTACTTTGTTTTGCAATCATTACAGTGTAGCTACTTTCGATCTTTGTTTGAACCTTTTGTTTTTCAATCTTTTGTATTTTCGACCTTTTGTACTTTCGAACTTTTGTATTTTCGACTTTTTGTATTTTCGACCTTTTCTTCGCCGCCCGCTTTTTTTTGAACAATAATAAAAATAATAGTAGGTATATTATAAACCTGGAGCGTGCAGTGTTTACTTTTAATACCACGGCGGGAATTTTCATGCTCGACCGGAAGAAGGGCTATAATTTGCTAAGTGACTAAAAGGGACTTTAATGCCAAGGTTTATTTTTATATACTAAAAATAATAATAATCATAAACTAAATAAATAGGTATTAAACCACTTACCGTACTGTAGTTTTAGCATGTCAAGTATATAAAAAAACAGTGGGCAGTGATAGTTGTCATGGCATTACATTAAACAAAAGTCAGTCAGATGCTAACAAACAAAGGTCACTCATCGTCAAGCAAGGTAAAGCTTGCTTGACGATGAGTGACCTTATAACAAACAATGTGGAAAAATATTATTTATTTCATAACAAACTAATTAAGTTTACTCGAGAAAAAGTTCGAATTACATTTCTCGAAGATGGAAAATAAAGCATATTCTTACTTTGAGATGGGCATGGAAATGATGCAATAAACAGAATTTCGAAAATTTCACAGTTTCCTGGTTTACAGCCTGGAGAAGTCTAGAAAGTTAAATGCTTCGTTTATATGGAAGCAATATTCTATGCCTAAGGACACAATAACGATCAAAACGAACCAAGCCATCGGCAAAGTAAAGTAAGCTTACGGCAAGCTGGAACAAAATAATCGGTATCGTGTATATATTCCTTTTTGTTTTTTGTATTATGATAAAATAAAATAATCCAAAAACCTATATTTTGCCTTTATGGTTTTAAAGAAATTACTTTCAATCACTGGAGACAAGAAATACTACCTTAGCCCATGAAAAAAGGGATTAAACGTACACCTTTATTCCGTAGAGAGCATAAAACATTTATTAAATAATACAAAACCCAACATAATAGTTTTCTATATTTTAGAATATATATAAAACATGCAAACTATATTTTTGGTTTCCTTCGCTGTGTGGACTGCTGGACACAGGGTCCTAATAAATTTTAAATCATAAAAAACTTAGTTTTTTTAGGTTTGTTTATTTGGACAGTAAAATTTATATACCGGATGTGACGGACAGTTCTTTACGTAACATTTGTAAACCATTTAATTTTTTTAAACATAAAAAAAGCTATGCTCCTGAGAGTGTCAGATTTGAGTTTTTCGTAAATGAGGTTATGTTTGGTGTCGCTACCCCTGGGAGAGCGGCTAGTTCACAACTTGCATTCCGTTTGCTATTGGTCGAAATAGTCAGCTGACTTTTTAATGTTGAACGTTGCCGTTTAAGATTATTATTATATTATATTAAGAGATGGTGCCACCAGTCAAGCATTTAACAAACTTTATGTTTACAGCTTTCGGCGTAAAATACGAATATATACTAGTTGTAAGTGACTAAAAAGAGTAGTGGTTTGTGCAGTACATACCTATTGAATTTAACTAAATCTATGCATATGCCGATGAGTTTTTTTTTATTGTTTTTTAAAAACATATTATATTTTTTTTTAATTAGCTTCCCTATCCTGTTTTCCTGTCGAAATCGGTGTTAACCTAACCCTGATAAATTATTCGACAACGTATCCTAACCTGTCCAGATACGCCCCGGTCAGGATACGTTTCCCATCAATTGACCACGGTTAGGTTTTGTTTCAGTTTGGTTTAACACCGATTTCAACCTCCCAAAACGAGGACAGGAGAGTTTTAATTTTAAAAATCCCGCCTGACTATGTCAACCAATAGCAAATGGAATGCAAGTTGTGAACTATCCGCTCGTTGGAAGATGCCAGGCTTTCAGGATGCAGTGACCCTAAGAATAGTCGCCACAGTCTCCATCTGACGAAAATAAGTCGAAGGCGGAATTTTTCAGGGGTGCCACGACCACGTGGTCACTTTGTGCAAGGAAAACTTAAGTTTGCGACACGCTCCCTAGAGGGAGCCACACATATAGGCAGGGAACTGCGTACAGCCGACCTGAAAATAGGTTCATAATATGAATAAAATGAACGGGACCCAAGAAACAAACCTTTAAAACATAAATTTCAAACTTTCTATAAATTCGTATAATTAAAAATAATGTTTGTATAATTATGTAAAATTTCTTGTGTGCCTAATATTATAGATTTGTTAAAAAATTCTAATTTTCTACTTAGCAATAAAAAGTTGAAAATAGCCCTAAAAAACTACTATTTACGGATTAGATCAAATTTTGGTCCAGGAGGTGAGTTACAGGGTGATATCGAAAATAGTAGTAAATCTTAATTAAAATCACATTTTTAAAAAACAACTCTGTCAGGAGTTTTAGTTAGCAAATAAGAGTAAGAAATACATTAAAATATGTATCATGAACTTATTGTATTATTTTTAGATCCAGGACGTGAGAGACCTACAGGGTGATATCGAAATTAGAAGCGTAATTTTCTAAAAAACAAATTTTTAAAAAACAATGTTGTCAAGAGCTTTCGTTAGCAAAAAATTATTTGAAACACGTTACACAATCATACCATTATCAGATTTTATCACCTTCAGGTCCAAGAATTGAGCTACATGGTGATATAGAAATTATTAGTGTGTGTAAATTTTCTAAAAATCACATTTTTAAAAAGCAAGGTTGTCCGAAGCTTTTGTTAGCAAAGTATAGTTAGGAATACGTTAAACAATCATACCATTAACTGACTGTATCACCGTTAGGTCCAGGAAATGAGGTACAGGGTGATATCGAAATTAGTAATAAAATTTCGTAAAAATCACGTTTTTAAAAATCAACGTTGTCAGGAGCGTTTGTTAGCAAAAAATAGTTAGGAACACGTTAAGCAATCATACCACTTACTAAATTTCATTTACTTCCAGTAGGTAAGCTGCAGGGTGATATCTAAATAGCAGTAAAGATTTTGAAAAATCACATTTTAAAAAACAAGGGAGGTGAGCTACAGGGTGAAATGAATAAATAAATCCAAAAATATTTACATATATTTACGTGAAAAACTTTTACTATTTATTTGACAAATTTACAAGTTAATATGATAAAATTTTGACATTAAAACTTATTAGTTAATATAACCAAATCAACTTAAGCCCCTAACTAACCTTGGTCAAAATAAAAGTTTACAAATACACATGAGAAATCCAAAAATCCCTACATTTATTTACGTAACAACATCTTGGTTCGTTGTTCTTTTACAAATTCACAAGTTAGTTTGAAAAAATCATGGCTTTATAATACATATCAAGTATAACCAAACCGAACCAAACCCATATAAATAAGGTTGGTCAATATAAAAATGTACAATAATTATTTACAGAAAAACCTGCCTGCCTTCGTTGTTAATTCACAAATTTACATGCTTATTTGACAAAAATTTTTCATCCAAAATATACAATTAATAGAATCAAACCGTACCAGTTGGTCAATATAAAAATTAACAAATACAAATAGTAAATCAAAATTTTTTTACAAATATTTTACATTTGTTTGATTTGTTGATTAACAAATTTACAAGATATTTTAGAATCTTGGCCCTAAAATATATATTTAATGTAACAAAACGAAAGCCTTCACTAGGCTTGCCTAATGCAAACATTGACAAACATACACGATAAATATAAAAATCTGCACATTTATTTACAGGAAGAAACTGTCTTCGTTGTTATTTCACAAATTTGCATGTTTTTTAGGCAACAATTTGACACCCAAGTTATCTATTTAACATAACCAAACCGAGCCAAATCAAACCCTTATAATTATTAAGCTTGCTCAATATAAAAATGTACAAATACACATAATAAATATTACATTTAATTACATTGACAAACAACAACCTGCACAGAAATATTTTTGTCCCGTACGTCGTTCTTAGTTTTATTTAATTACTTGTATATAGACTTCTTCCAAAGTGAAGCGACTCAACATTTTGCATTTCTTTCAAAAAATCTGTTAATACATGTACCGCTACATAGCTATTTGGTTGTCTGATAAAGGGATATATTTCTTTACTTCTTTAGCTATTTTTACTGAAAACTCCAAATCAACAAAAGCAGTAGTTTCATCCCACTTAAGGTCTTTTACCTTTAAATTTTAAATATCTTTTACATAAATATTTTTTTGTATCGCTTAGGCTTTTAATTGTTTGTACAATAGTTATTTACCTAACAAGTGCGTAAAGAGGTACTTTTCCGCACGTGACGGCAGTTGCACAAACGACGCGGAGCGGAGTTCGGGCAAGCCGTCAAGGATGGAAAAGATAGTTTCCGCAAGAATTAGGTACAATGTTTTTCCTACGAGTGTTTTTGTCCATCTTCTTTATCAAAAAACATGGTTTAATTCGCAAAGATTTTATAATAATGCTAGAAAATGATACGTAAGATAGAATTGTTACATAAATCATTTAATGAGTCCTAAATATCTTCATTTTTAACAAAACAAAAATCGTGCGAAAAAGAAATTTTTCAGCACTAGTGCGGAAAAGTTACTTTTCCGTACGTTTTTTTAACTTTTATTTTTACTTGATTTTTTTTATGCACGGAAAAATAATAAAACAGGATTTTTTTATTATGATATATTAAAAAGAAACTTTATGTAAAGAACATTTAATTAACAATAACGAAAAAGTTAACGATGGTAGATATTGAAATTGAAAGTGAACTTTCTGTTTGTTGATTGGTTGGTGTTTGGCCCACTACAGAAATGCCTTGATCAGTTTGCTGCTTAGAATTACTACTGTAGTGAATGGAGGAAGGTATATTGGTCTGTACAGGCTGTAACACATTACAGGATTCTTCATTCGGTGCTTCTGGTAGCATCGGTTCAGCAGCACTTCTTGAAAATGAAACTTGTGTGTAGGAGGACGGGTTTTCATTTGAAAACGATTGTGGACGGAAAGGTTCTTGCAATTTGGACGTGCGGAAAAAAATCGTGAGGAAAGTAAAAATGATGCGAAAAAGTAAAATTGTGCGGAAAAGTAATTAACGTAATATTCTTTTAATAGATCGCTCAAGAAACCCTAACTTATATGTTCTTGGTTTGTAAACAGTAAGGTGAGGCCAAAAGTTATTTTTAAAAATATGATTTATAAAAAAATTTACTACTAGTATCTTACCTACTGGACCTAAATGTAACGCAGTTAGTGAATAGTATGGTTTGTTTACAATTCCTAACTATTTTTTGCTCACCAAGACTCCTGATAAAGTTGATTTTTGAAATTGTGATTTTTACAAAAGTGTTTTACTAATTTTGATATCACCCTGTACCTTACTCCAAGGACCTAAAGGTAATAGTCAGTTAATGTCATGATTTTTAACGTGTTCCTAAGCATTTTCTGATAACGAAAGCTCTTGACAACATTGTTTTCTAAAAATGTGATTTTTAGAAAAATACACTAATAATTTCGATATCACCCAGTAGCTAACTTGCTGGCTCTAAAGGTAATACAATATGTTAGTGATATGATTTTTTAAGGTATTTCTAACTCTTGTTTGCTAAGTAAAACTCCTGACAAAGTTGTTTTTAAGAATGTAAATTGTACAACTATTTTTGATATCACCCTGTAACTCACCCCCTGAACCTAAATTTGAAATAATCCGTTAATACATAGTTTAACTTTTTGGGCTATTTTCAACTTTTTATTGTTAAGTAGAGAACTAGAATTTCTAAACAAATCTATAATAAATTTTAAGGTCACCCTGTAGCAGACCTGAACTTAACCTTTATAACCTGGGTTTGGCAGACTTTTTTTCTTTCTCTTCTCATACCTGATAAGAAATATTAGACAAACATTATTTTTAATTATATGATAATAATAATACAACAAGTTTGATATTTATATATTCAAAGGTTATTTTTTGGGCCACGGGTTGCAATAAATCCGGGTATTATTTTTTTTTCATATCATAACTTATCAAGCCTAATAGTTTTTTTTCCTAAGATTCATTTGATTTCGTTAACATAATAATACGTTTGATTTTGTGGTCGGCTGTACTTAGCCATTCGCTTTGGTCGCAGCCTTCGTAGTTACGAAGGCTGTGTTTTGATTCGCTTTGCATGTTATTTGAATCCAACTTTAACGAAGTCAGAAAAACGTCTCATGGTTTTGTTATTGTTTTTTTCCGGAAAAATACAATTTTTTAAGAACCTGTGCATCATCAACAATCCCGGAAAAATATTGAATTATCAGCAATCGGGTTTAAAGGTAGGTTTTAGATTATATTTTTCCTCATTTTTCGGTTTTAGACGCTGTACAATAAACTGAAATTTACGATGTTGCCATGATTTAGGGGTAAAATTTGAGGCGTCAAATTTTTTCAGATTGTTTCAAATTATTTCAAATTTTAAAGAATTGCCCCCTATATTTCAGAATTTTGTTACAAACGTCAGTGGCGGAGATAGGAATTTTTAAATTTTGTTAAAGTTAATTTGGAGCTGGGTTTCTAATTACGTCATTTTGGCAGATTTTGTGTTAAAACTTGCACACAATATAAAGGGGTCACCCCTCTATCGCTTCTATATTTCACTATTTTGTGACAAACGTCAGTGGCGGAGATAGGAATTTTTAAATTTTGTTGAAGTTAATTTGGATCTGGGTTTCTAATTACGTCATTTTGACAGATTTTGTGTTAAAACTGGCACACGTTGTAAAGGGATCACCCCTCTACCGTTGCTGTATTTTACCATTTTGTTACAAACGTCAGTAGCGGAGTTATGAATTTTTAAATTTTTATTGAGGTAAATTTGGAGCTGGGTCCCTAATTACGTCATTTTGACAGATTTTGCCTAAAAACTCGCACACATTATAAAGGGATCACCCCTTCATAGCTTTTATATTTCACTATTTTGTTACAAACGTCAGTGGCGGAGATAGGAATTTTTAAATTTTATTAAAATTAATTTGGAGCTGGGTTTCTAATTACGTCATTTTGACAGATTTTGCGTTAAAGCTTGCACACGTTGTAAAGGGATCACCCCTCTATCGTTGCTGTATTTTACCATTTTGTTACAAACATCAGTGGCGGAGTTATGATTTTTTTACTTTTTATTGAAGTGAATTTGGAGCTAGGTCCCTAATTACGTCATTTCGACAGTTTTTGCCTAAATACTTGAACATATTTTAAACGGATCACCCCTCTATCGCCGCTATATATCAGAATTTTGTTACAAACGTCAGTGGCGGAGGTAGGAATTTTTAAATTTTATTGAAGTGATTTTGGAACTAGGTCTCTAATTACGTCATTTTGACAGATTTTGCCGAAAAACTTACACACAATATAAAGGGATCACCCCTCTATCGCTTGTATATTTTGTTATTTTGTTACAAACGTCAGTGGCGGAGTTAGGACTCTAATTCCGTAATTTTGAAAGATTTTGCCGAAAAACTTGCACACAATATAAAGGGATCACCCCTCTATCGCTGCTATATTTCACTATATTGTTACAAACGTCAGTGGCGGAGATAGGAATTTTTAAATTTTTATTGGAGTGAATTTGGAGCTAGGTCCTTAATTACGTCATTTCGACATATTTTGCCTAAATAGTTGCACATGTTATAAACGGATCACCCCTCTATCGCCGCTATATATCAGAATTTTGTTACAAACGTCAGTGGCGGAGTTATGAATTTTTAAATTTTTATTGAAGTGAATTTGGAGCTAGGTCTCTAATTACGTCATTTTGACAGATTTTGCCGAATAACTTGCACACAGGATAAAGGGATCACCCTTCTATCGCTTCCATATTTCACTATTTTGGTACAAACGTCAGTGGCGGAGATAGGAATATTTAAATTTTACTGAAGTGATTTTGGAGCTAGGCCTCTAATTACGTCATTTTGACAGATTTTGCCGAAAAACTTGCACACAATATAAAGAGATTACCCCTCTATTGCTTCTATATTTCACTATTTTGTTACAAAATTTCACTATTTTGTTACAAACGTCAGTGGCGGAGATAAGAATTTTTAAATTTTATTGAAGTGATTTTGGAGCTAGGTCTCTAATTACGTCATTTTGACAGATTTTGCCGAATAACTTACACACAAGATAAAGGGATCACTCTTCTATCGCTTTCATATTTCACTATTTTGTTACAAACGTCAGTAGCGGAGATAGGAATATTTAAATTTTATTGAAGTGATTTTGGAGCTAGGTCTCTAATTACGTAATTTTGACAGATTTTGCCAAAAAACTTGCACACAATATAAAGAGATAAACCCTCTATCGCTTCTATATTTCACTTTATTGTTACAAACGTCAGTGGCGGAGATAGGAATTTTTATATTTTATTGAAGTGATTTTGGAGCTAGGTCTCCAATTACGTCATTTTGACAGATTTTGCGTTAAAACTTGCACACGTTGTAAAGGGATCACCCCTCTATCGTTGCTGTATTTTACCATTTTGTTACAAACATCAGTGGCGGAGTTATGATTTTTTTACTTTTTATTGAAGTGAATTTGGAGCTAGGTCCCTAATTACGTCATTTCGACAGTTTTTGCCTAAATACTTGCACATATTTTAAACGGATCACCCCTCTATCGCCGCTTTATATCAGAATTTTGTTACAAACGTCAGTGGCGGAGGTAGGAATTTTTAAATTTTATTGAAGTGATTTTGGAGCTGGGTCCCTAATTACGTGATTTCGACAGATTGTACCTAAATACTTGCATATATTACAAAGGGATCACCCCTCTATCGCTGATATATTTCAGAATTTTGTTACAAACGTCAGTGGCGGAGTTATGAATTTTTAAATTTTTATTGAAGTGAATTTGGAGCTAGATCCCTAATTACGTCATTTCGACAGTTTTTGCCTAAATACTTGCACACGTTATAAAGGGATCACCCCTTTATCGCTGCCATATTTCATTATTTTGTTACAAACGTCAGTGGCGGAGTTATCAATTTTTAAATTTTTATTGAAGTGAATTTTGAGCTAGGTCCCTAATTACGTCATTTCGACAGATTTTGCCTGAATACTTGCACATGTTATAAAGGGATCACCCCTCTATCGCTGCTGTATATCAGAATTTTGTTACAGGCGTCAGTGGCGGAGTTATGAATTTTTAAATTTTTATTGAAGTGAATTTGGAGCTAGGTCTCTAATTACGTCATTTTGACAGATATTGCCGAAAAACTTGCACACAATATAAAGGGATCACCCCTCTATCGCTTCTATATTTCACTATTTTGTTACAAACGTCAGTGGCGGAGATAGGAATTTTTAAATTTAATTGAAGTGATTTTGGAGCTAGGTCTCTAAGTACGTCATTTTGACAGATTTTGCCGAAAAACTTGCACACAATGTAAAGGGATCACCCCTCTATCGTTGCAGTATTTTACCATTTTGTTAGAAACGTCAGTGGCAAAGTTATGAATTTTTAAATTTTTATTGAAGTGAATTTGGAACTGGGTCCCTAATTACGTCATTTCGACAGATTTTGCCTAAATACTTGCAACTGTTATAAAGGGATCACCCCTTTATCGCTGCCATATTTCATTATTTTGTTACAAACGTCAGTGGCGGAGTTATCAATTTTTAAATTTTTATTGAAGTGAATTTGGAGCTAGGTCCCTAATTACGTCATTTCGACAGATTTTGCCTAAGAGCTCACACACATTATAAAGGGATCACCCCTCTATCGCTCCAAAAAACTGTTTTCAAGGTTGATATAACGTGGAGTGTGCTAATGGGCTAGGAAGGTATCAGATCCGTCATGGATCTATTTATTTAATTCCAAGACGCTTGTTTTCCTTAAGGTGTGGTTTCACACAGAAAAACTACAAAACTACTAAATACTTAGAGAAAATTAAAACAATCCTATGAAATTTTCGTTTGAATGGTTAATAATGCTAAAACTACAAAACTACTAAATACTTAGAGAAAATTAAAACAATCCTATGAAATTTTCGTTCATATAACGAATTGGATAAAAACCTAAAAATTCAGTAATTTTCGACGATTTCTGTAAATCACCCACATATATGGATGCCACTGGGCCGCTAGGAATAAAGTTATTCCTACTAAGTGATACATAGTTAAAATGGAAATTTTATTGTCTAAGAAAATTGGTTCAAGTTAAAAATTTTGCTGTATTTCTTTTGAATAGAATGTGCCAGAATTTAGCATATTACGTACAGCTGATTTTAAAAAAATCTGATACGACTGGAAAAACTCGCTTTCTATTTTAAGCAGCAGTATATATTATATTATATAGGGTTGGCGCCGTCGTGGTCTAGTGGTAGCAATGTTTGTTTCCCACACCGGCGGTCCGGGTTCGATTCCTGGCGAGGTACTTGGTTGTTTGTGTTTGTTTAAAGATACTGTAACTTTGCTAAAACTCTGTGAAACTGGGCGATTGATCCTGATTGGATAGAAAGTCCCAGTATAAACAAAAAAAAAAACAAAAAACATATTATATAGGGTTGACATTTACATTTTATAGTAATGTTATGACCGTTTATTGTCTTTTGTATGTTTATAAAATAAATAAAATACAACTTGATAAAAACTAGATACCCTGTATGTGTGACATATTGTAAAAATATGTCATACATACAGGGTCTCCAATAAAAACCAGCTAGAAATATATTTTTGGTCGTTTTTAGAAATAACGTGCTAAAAAAGTAAGTTCGGTCTTTGTTGCTGCAGTTCGGCACCTGAGGTTTGATGATTAAATTCTACGGCAAACGGTGCTTGACTGCCTGGAAACTGTGAAAAAATTCTTGCATTATTTTCTCTCTCGAAAGGGTCATTTTGAGTACTCGAAGTAGCGCCTGATCTTCCTGAACTTGACCTACTTTTGGCCTGCCAGATTGTCCTTGTTTCCTTTCAAGTAATTTTTCTTTTATGTACCTTTTATTTATAGAACAAACTGTGGTTCGGCTTACGTTAAAATGCTGGGCTACCGCTGTAAAGGACCTACCGTTTTCTAACTCAATAACAATTTTTGGCTTTAAGCTCTTTGGTCGTATGTAACGCCATTTTAGGATTAAATACCATGTTTATCTATTTATTTTTCTGAAACTGATGACAATGTTATTATTTTTTTACTTGTCATTGACAGTTTTGATATTTGTTAAAATACTGGGGTTCTGATAAAGCTGATGGTGGCTTAGAATACACTGCACAAATTTTGGAAAAAGTTGTATCAGATCTTTGCAACGGTAGTGCTTAGGTACCTCGCAGATATCTCCTTCGATAGGTCTTTTAAAGAGCTTTATATTTTCTCTCCACAGATTTTCTCAAAAGTAAGTACTTTCTGAGTAAAAGGCTATTAAAGGAAAAAATAGTCAAAAATCCAAGATGGCGGCGCCATTTTGACCATGTTCCTGAGGGGAAGGGTGTCGGGGCTTTTACTATATTTAATGGGACTCCAACAGCTACTGAATACGCCCAGCGTTGGATTTATATTTTTTTTAACAATTTTTAAAAAAAAATTTATTCCCTAATCGGCCGCCATCTTGAATATCTCAAAATGCTTAAGGGTGCCAGAGTGGCATCAACTGGATCTTTAAAGATGAGTTCTTGGGCTATAAGAATCAGCAATAAAATCCAGGTCCTTTGAAAATCTTCCTAACTATTGTAGGTCAACAATAATAAGAAAATATCGACCGTAGATCATGATAACTATGTAAGGGCGTACTTCAAAAAATCATATCTTTTATAATGTAAGATCAAATGTAACGAATCAAGAATCAGTTTACTTAGAAAACCTTACTCTTATAGAAAAAAATATACCAGAATTGTTTGGTAGCCATACTTGTTTTAATCCGCGATTAAATTCTGATTTTGTTAAAATTTGCAAACTACCCCCCAACTAAAGTAAGGCAAAAACTATTCGTCGGAGCGAAAGAATGCATAAAACCAAAGTTGTGGGCAATTTTGTTCTCCACATATTTTATTTAAACTTTTTTTATATGCTGTTTTCCTCCAAGCGCCGCGATTTTTCATCCCCCCCCCCCTCGAGCGGCTACCCCCCGAGGTATATATGTCTACCATCCCACCAAATGTCTACCATCCCACCAAATGTCTACCATCCCACCAAATTTCATTTCTGTTCGACCTTTTGCAAATAGAACCCGATATTTTGTACCCAACGCTTGGCCTATTATGGTCACAGATTTTTCCTTTCTAGGAATTGCAACCAACAGGCGTAGCAAACTCGCGCGTATCTTCAAGAGTAATTAGTGTAAAAGGGTTTTCCTTACCAATAAACATTTATTTAAATTGATAGGGGGTTCCTTTCAAATAATCAATAAAGTATGTTTAAACAGATTTCTCAGTAACAAAATTATCAAAAACAAATTGCACAATAAATAAATTTTCTAAACTTATATAAGTGAACCTTTCTACCCCCCCCCCCCCCCTATTTAAAAAATCAGAAAAGTTTGAAATCTGCCAGAATTAATGTTTACAAAAAATTATTCAAATCCATATTTAGCTCAATAAAATTTAAAAATTCATAACTCCGCCACTGACGTTTGTAACAAAATGGTAAAATACAGCAACGATAGAGGAGCGATCTCCTTACAACGTATGGAAGTGTTAACGCAAAATGTGTCAAAATGACGTTTTTACTGAACTAGCTCCATATTAACATCAATTAAATAAAAAAAATCCTACCTCCGTCTCTGACGTTTGTAACAAAATTCTGAAATAGCAGCGAATATAATATGTGCAAGTATATAGGCAAAATCTGTCAAAATTACATAATTAGGGACCCAGTTCCAAATTCACTTCAATAAAATTTAAAAATCTCCGCCACTGACGTTTGTACCAAAATTCAAAAATATAGCGGCGATAGAGGAAAGATCCCTTTATAATGTGTGCGAGTTTTTAGGCAAAATCTGTCAAAATGACGTAATTAGGGACCCAGCTCCAAATTTACTTCAATAAAAATTTAAAAATTCTTAACTCCGCCACTGACGTTTGTAACAAAATTCTGAAATACGGCAGCGATAGAGGGGTGATCATTTTATAATGTGTGCGAGTTATTAGGCAAAATCTGTCAAAATGACTTAATTAGGGATCCAGATCCAAATTTACTTCGATAAAAATGTAAAAATTCATAACTCCGCCACTGACGTCTACAACAAAATTCTGAAATATAGCAGCGATAGAGAGGTGATTCCTTTATAACGTGTGTGAGCTTTTAGGGAAAATCTGTCAAAATGACGCAATTAGGGACCTAGCTCCAAAATCAGTTCAATAAAATTTAAAAATTCCTATCTCCGCCACTGACGTTTGTAACAATATACTGAAATATAGCGGCGATAGAGGGGTGATCCCTTTATATTGTGTGCAAGTCTTTCGGCAAAATCTGTCGAAATGACGTAATTAGGGACCTAGCTCCAAATTCACTTCAATAAAAATTTAAAAATTCATAACTCCGCCACTGACGTTTGTAACAAAATTCTGAAACATAGCAGCGATAGAGCGGTGATCCGTTTATAATATGTGCAAGTATTTAGGCAAAATCTGTCGAAATGACGAAATTAGGGAGCCAGCTCCAAATTCATTTGTATAAAATTTAAAAATTCCTATCTTCGTCACTGACGTTTGTAACAAAATTCTGAAATATAGCGGCGATAGAGGCATGATCCCCTTATAATATGTGCAAGTATTTAGGCAAAATCTGTCGAAATTACGTAATTAGGGACCTAGCTCCAAATTCACTTCAATAAAAATTTAAAAATTCATAACTCCGTCACTGACGTTTGTAACGAAATTCTGAAATATAGCAGCGATAGAGGGGTGATCCCTTTATAACACGTGCAAGTATTTAGGCAAAATCTGTCGAAATGACGTAATTAGGAACCCAGCTCCAAATTCACTTCAATAAAAATTTAAAAATTCATAACTCCGCCACTGACGTTTGTAACAAAATAGTGAAATATAGCAGCGGTAGAGGGGTGATTCCTTTATAATATGTGCAAGACTTTAGGCAAAATCTGTCAAAATGACGTAATTAGGGACCCAGCTCCAAATTCACTTCAATAAAAATTTAAAAATTCATAACTCCGCCACTAACGTTTGTAACAAAATTCTGATATATAGTGGCGATAGAGAGGTGATCCCTTTATAATATGTGCAAGTGTTTTGAGCAAAATCTGTCGAAATGACGTAATTACGGACCCAGCTTCAAATTCACTTCAATAAAAATTTAAAAATTCATAACTCCGCCATTGACGTTTGTAACAAAATTCTGATATATAGCGGCGATAGAGAGGTGATCCCTTTATAATATGTGCAAGTGTTTTGAGCAAAATCTGTCGAAATGACGTAATTACGGACCCAGCTTCAAATTCACTTCAATAAAAATTTAAAAATTCATAACTCCGCCATTGACGTTTGTAACAAAATTCTGAAATCTGAAATATAGCGGCGATAGAGGGGTGATCCCTTTATAATATGTACAGGTATTTAGGCAAAATCTGTCGAAATGACGTAATTAGGGACCTAGCTCCAAATTAACTTCAATAAAATTTAAAAATTCCTATCTCCGCCACTGACGTCTGTAACAAAATAGTGAAATATAAAAGCTATGGAGGACTAATCCCTTTATAATGTGTGCGAGTTTTTAGGCAAAATCTGTCAAAATGACGTAATTAGGGACCCAGCTCCAAATTTACTTCAATAAAAATTTTAACATTCATAACTCCGCCACTAACGTTTGTAACAAAATAGTGAAATATAGCAGCGTTAGAGGGGTGATCCCTTTATAATATTTGCAAGACTTTAGGCAAAATCTGCCAAAATGACGTAATTAGGGACCCAGCTCCAAATTCACTTCAATAAAAATTTAAAAATTCATAACTCCGCCACTGACGTTTGTAACAAAATGGAAAAATACAACAACGGTAGAGGGGTGATCCCTTTACAACGTGTGCAAGTTTTAACGCAAAATCTGTCAAAATGACGTAATTAGAAACCCAGCTCCAAATTAACTTCAATAAAATTTAAAAATTCATAACTCCGCCACTGACGTTTGTAACAAAATGGTGAAATACAGCCACGGTAGAGGGGTGATCCCTTTACAACGTGTGCAAGTTTTAACGCAAAGTCTGTCTAAATGACGTAATTAGGGAGCCAGCTCCAAATTCATTTTTATAAAATTTAAAAATTCCTATCTCCGCCACTGACGTTTGTAACAAAATAATGAAATAAAGCGGCGATAGAGGTGTGATTCCTTTATATTTTGTGCAAGTTTTTATGCAAATTCTGTCAAAATAACGTAATTACGGACCTAGCTCCAAATTCACTTTAATTAAATTTAAAAATTCCTACCTCCGCCACTGACTTTTGTCATAAAACGATAATGTATAGCGCCGATAGAAGGGTGGTTTCTTTACAACTGGTTCAAGTTGCAAGTCAAAATTCCAAAAAATAAACGAGTTCTTAATATTTTTATTGTTCCTGTATGGTTTATCTGGTCCACTGTAATTTTGTGTATGGAGCTCACGGTGGGTGGATAGAATAGACCGGTGTTCGGATCTTATATATATTATGTCGACTTTTCACGTCACTGGTGGTCCAGCCATAGAGAAAATAATAAAAGAGTGCTTAATTCTATGGTTCAAAAGCGGCAACAAGTTTACGCTAGCGCCACCCTTGGCTACTGGAAGAATTAAGAATGCGCGGGCGGGCTCGGCGGGCTTTTTAAATGATTTTTTTCTTAGTAAAGGTGTTATTTTTGAGGTCAGGCTAATTTCATGTATGCGAAAAGAATTTGGATATCAAAAATATATTAATTTTAGTCATGTAAACCTGTAAGATATCCAAACTTTTTCCGCATATATAAAAATTTGCATGACCTCGAAAATGTAATACTTAAATAAAAAACAATGTTTTTTTAAAAATGTAATATTTATTTTTTTAAAAATGAGAACTGTTTTAGAAAAATCTAAAAATATTCAACAAATATAATGTTTTTTCTTAAATGTATAAACTAGTTATTTATATTACAAAAAACTGTGGATTTTTAGAAAACCTAAAAATAGTTAAACATGTACCACCTAATAATCCTTAATAAAACCAATATTAAAAAAATAAGAACACACTTTTACAGTCTTCAATTTTCTAATTTCTAGGTTTATGTGGAATTGCTCAAATGTTGTAATGTAATTTTCATATATTCTTCACAATATCCATTCTCCAATCCATTTTTTAATAATAAAGGTGGCCACATAATGATGTTATCCCATTGTTGATTGTTGCGTTGGATAACTAAAAAGTAAAAAAAAAAGCTGCCAGGGGACTCATAATAGTAGGTATTTTATACAGGTGTTAATAAAGTATGTCGCCAAACTTCAGACGATTATCTTGAGTGATTTTAAGAAAAAAAACTTTGTATAACCATGCTTAGTTTTTGAGATATGGGTTATTAAAATATTAGTTTTTTTGTTTGCTTTTTATTTATAACTCGTGCAGTTATTGATTTGAGATATTTAGCTCAAATCTGGAACATGTTGTTGTTGTTTTGTTACAAGGCATACATCATTAAGCATGTCAAATACGGTCTAGGACAACTGGGCGCCGCCAACTCGGCGCCGCCAACTGGGCGCCGCCAACTCGGCGCCGCCAACTGGGCGCCGGGCCAACTGGGCGCCGGGCCAACTCGGCGCAGCCAACTGGGCGCCGGCCAACTCGGCGCCGGACTAAAAATTTTTTTTTTGATATAAAATGTGTAGATGAAAAATAAAATATTTTATTTATATAAAAACATCTTTAAAAAATCCTTTACTAACTAACTATCTATCAAATTTTGTGAAGCGTTTTTAACACACTTTCCATTATCTGATTTGGATGAACTTTGGTACACACGTAGTGGTCCCATGACAATACAACATTAAGAAAAAAATATCCTACCATCCCTACCCCCACCCCTTCTATAGAAAAATGTGTTTTTGACACACTTCCCGTTATCCGATTTGGATAAAATTTGGTATACACATAGTGGTCCGATGATAATACAACAATAAGAAAAAAATATCCTCCCACCCCTACCCCCACCCCCTTCCATAGAAAAATTTGTTTTTGACACACATCCCGTTATCCGATTTGGATGAAATTTGGTATACATATAGTGATCCGATGACAATACAATATTAAGAAAAAATATCCTCCCACCTCTACCCCCACCCCCTTTAATAGAAAAATGAGTTTTTGACACACTTCCTTCCCATTATCCGATTTGAATGAAATTTGGTATTTACATAGTGGTCCGATGACAATACATAAAAAAAAAAATATCCTCCCACCCCTACCACCACCCTTTTCCATAGAAAAATTTGTTTTTGACACACATCCCGTTATCCGATTTGGATGAAATTTGGTATACATATAGTGGTCCGATGACAATATAATATTGAAATAAAAAATCCTACCACTCCTACCCCCACCCTCATCTATAGAAAAATGCGTTTTTGACACACTTCCCATTATCCGATTTGGATGAAATTTGGTATACATATAGTGATCCGATGACAATACAATATTAAGAAAAAAATATCCTTCCACCTCTACCCCCACCTCCTTTCATAGAAAAATGAGTTTTTGACACACTTCCCATAATCCGAGTTGGATGAAATTTAGTATTCACATAGTGGTCCGATGATAATACAACATTTAAAAAAATATCCTCCCACCCCTACCCCCACCCCCTTCCATAGAAAATGAGTTTTTGACACCCTTCCCATTATCCGATTTGGATGAAATTTGGTACACATATAGTGGTCCGATGACAATACAACATTGAAAAAAAAATCCTACCACTCCTACCCCCACCCTCATCTATAGAAAAATGCGTTTTTGACATACTTCCCATTATCCGATTTAAATGAAATTTGGTATACATATAGTGATCCGATGACAATACAATATTCAGAAAAAATATCCTCCCACCTCTACCCCCACCCCCTTTCATAGAAAAATGAGTTTTTGACACACTTGCCATTATCCGATTTAGATGATTTTTTTTAAAAGAGTAAAAAATCATGTTCAGCGACGTTAAACACCACAAAGTTCTAAATTTATTATAAATCGATCCCTAAGCACTGCAATCTTTCAAGTTTGAGACAAGTCGGTTAGTAAATAAAAAATCTGCCATTTTGGATCCGCCATTTTGATTTTTTTAAGTTTGAGTAAAAAATTTTCGTAAATGACCTCAAGCAGGTGGTAGACGCTTTTACTCATTGGGCGTCGACCGGTGAGATACCACCATGTCAGAAGTGAGTAGCGCTAAGTGGTATCACCACGTTCCGCTACTGCGCTGGCAGTCCGGTTCCAACAATGAGTAACAGATAGCATGATGGCGCCTCCAGGATCAAAATATCCCGGAGGTAAAATACCCGACCACTCGGATCTCCGGGCGTCGGGTGATCCTGGGGGTCCTTCATGCAAAGATATTAAAAGAAGACCAAAAACTCAACTTAGAATTGATTTTAGCAATATAAGAGGATTAAGTCCCAACATGAATTCAGTTCATCAACATCTTGAAGAACAAAGACCTGACATCCTTGTTCTCACTGAAACTAAAATCAGTTCTGCAACACCTATTGTGAACGATCTTTATCCCGGCTATGACCTACACCACCGATTTCGACATAATTTTGGGATCTGTGTGTACATTAAAAATGACCTGTCATGTCATCGAGAGGAGAAGCTAGATCCAGCGAACCTCGATATCATATGGCTCAAATTCACCTCAAAGTCATCGACCAAGTTCATTTGCTGCCTCTACCGACCGCCAAGTAACACCGAGTATCAAAACATTTTTGCGACATTATCCGAAAACTGTGATAGTATACAGTCTAACTATCCACATGCGGAAATTGTTTTTTTAGGCGATTTCAACGTCCACAATATACCCTGGCTAAAACACCACAACAAAACAGATAATGAAGGCAGGGAAGCAGAAGCTTTTGCCATAAGTTGTGGTCTAACGCAGCTTGTCGATGAACCTACCCGTATCTCAGAAAGGGGTGAATTTGCAGCGCTTTTAGACTTGTTCCTCACTACAAATCCTGACTTGTACACAATTCAAGTAGATCCCCCACTTGGTTCATCCGATCATAAACTTATAAGAACAAAGTGCGAAATGTTCATACCGCAAAGCCAACAATCACTTCCTCGTAAAATGTGGCACTACAAATCGGCAAAATGAAATGACCTTAAACAGTTTTACCTGGATTTTCCATGGCAAGAGGTTTGCTTTAAAACAGCTGATCCCACTATTTGCTGTAATGAAATAACAAAAGTAATCTTATCTGGAATGGATGCATATATCCCACATACAATAAAACGCAGAGCTAATGCAAAACCTTGGTTCAACAGCCAGTGTCAAACGGCTGTACAGAAAAAACACAGAGCATATAATCTCTGGAAACGACAACAAACCTCTCAAAACCACACAGAATTTATAGAAGCCAGAAATAGTTGCAAAATTACTATTGACGCCGCCAAAGAAACATACAATCAAAGAATAAAAAACAGGTTGCTGAATTGTCCAAGTAGTTCTAGGTCCTTTTGGTCTATTGCAAAGGCCGTTGGATTAAACTTCACCAAGTCATCCATACCACCACTTACAGATAAAAATACTCACTTAGCCACAACATAAGAGGAAAAAGCCAATATGCTGGCCAAAATCTTTTCCTCCAACTCAAACCTAACAGTGCCAAATGGAAAAACTCCACCGTTCATTGAAAGGGTTTCCTACAGTATGCCAGAGGTACCCTTTTGTCACAGAGAAATACGGAAATCCCTTAAAAAGTTGGATACAAACAAAGCAATGGGTCCAGAAGGCATTCCCGCGATAGTACTCAAAAATTGTGCTAGTGAACTCACCCCAACTTTCGCAAAATTATTCAATTTATCTTATAGGCAAGGAGTATATCCATCATCATGGAAGTCTGCCGCAGTACAACCCATTCCAAAGAAAGGAAAAAAGACAGATCCGTTAAACTATAGACCAATTGCTTTACTTCCGGTGATATCAAAAGTAATGGAAAGAGTTGTGAACAATCACCTAACCAAGTACTTGGAAAAGTACAAAATTATCAACGACAAGCAATACGGATTTCGAAAATATAGGTCAACTGGCGATTTACTTACATACGTCACTCACTTATGGCAAAAAGCGATTGAGTTGCGAGGTGAAACAAGAACAATTGCCTTAGATATATCTAAAGCATTCGATAAAGTCTGGCATGAAAATCTGCTCAACAAGGTCAAAGCAACGGGATTGTCGCCGAGACTTTGCACTTGGTTTGAAAGTTACCTTAAGGATAGATCCATTTATGTTGCACTGGATGGCCGGAACTCCAACTCTTACCAAATAAATGCTGGTGTGCCACAGGGAGCAATCCTTTCGCCAACACTTTTTCTGATGTACATAAATGACCTCATAGATAAAACAGTAAATCCACTTTATTGCTTTGCAGATGATGGCAATGTAGTCTCCTCAGTCATACCACCCACATGTCTCTCCGCACGTGAATTCCATTACCTTAGACTAACTGAAATATCACAGATAAATAACGACTTGGAGATAATAGAGGACTGGGGCAACAAAAACCTTGTACACTTCAACGCGCAGAAAACCCAAGCAGCCCTGTTTTCAAAAAAGACCAGCACCGGTGAGCCGAACATCATGCTATCTGGAAGTGCTGTCGCATTGCAGAGCCAGTTGAACATCTTAGGAGTCACTGCAGAGACCAACATGTCTTGGCACAGTCACGTGGCAGCTATAGCTAAAACAGTGTCCCAAAAGCTTGGGGTGCTATTTCGTACAAGACATCTGTATACACCAAGCCAACTGCTGACACTCTACAAAGCCCAGATTCGACCAACTATGGAGTACTGCTCACATATATGGAGTGCGGCACCCAAACATACCTTAATGCTTTTGAACACCGTGCAAAAACGAGCTATCAAGCTGATCAATGACCCCGCACTTACCCGTAGCTTGGATAGTCTCGAACATCGAAGAACTGTGGGCGATCTATCTCTCTTCTACAGGTATTATCACGGAAAATGCTCTGAAGAGTTGGCACGTATGATCCCCCCGGGAGTAGCACCTACTAGGCGAACACGTCAAACAGACGGTAACCATCAATTTATTGTCAAAATAGAGGCACCAAGAACCTCATTATATCAGAATTCATATCTCTGGAGAACAGCATCGCTGTGGAATAAACTCCCTGCGGCAGTTTTCCCTGCAGGTTACAACCTGAACCGTTTCAAAACCAACACACACCAACATTTCCGCGCACTTGCCGCTTCTCGAGCGTGATAGGGATCTCCTTGCGAGTGCGCATACCAGTAAAAAAAAAAAGCATTTTGATTTTTCGATCCGCTATTGTTGTAATAAAAAACGTAAATTGTAGTATTACCAGGTTACCAAACACTACAACTACCAAGATTCAACAGTCGACTTAATGGATTTAACTTTACTTAACAAAAACAGATTTCAAATAAATTAGTAAAAAAATTTTCTTAAGTCACAAGCTTTCATAAAATGCACTAAAAATTAAAAAATAATTTTCTAACATTCTAATATTGTCATAATAATAAAAGCGATGGCCGACTCATGGAAATTTTGAGGATGTTAGCACGATAAGATATCCGTATCAATTAAATATTACTATTTGCAAGAATCAATCTAGCAGAAAAATGCAGGTAAGGTAAATAAATAAAGAAGAGTATATTCTAGATTATAATGAAATCGCTGATCGTAAGTTGTTTGGAAACTCATTTTTCTATTGGGGGAAGGAGAGGGTGGGGGTAGAGATAGAAATATATTTTTTGTTTGGGCTGTATTGTCATCGGACCTTTATGCATATACCAAATTTTATAAAAGTCATTTGAAGCGAAGTGTGTCAAAAACGCATTTTTTATGGAAGGGGGTGGGGGGTAGGGGTGGGAGGACATTTTTTCATTATTGTTGTGTTGTTATCGGACCACTATATGTATACCAAATTTCATCCAAATCGGATAACGGGAAGTGTGTCAAAAACACATTTTTCTATATAAGGGGTGGGGGTAGGGGTTGTTTGGATATTTTTTCTTAATGTTGTATTGTCATAGGACCACTACGTGTGTACCAAATTTCATCCAAATCGGATAATGGGAAGTGTGTCAAAAAGGATTTTTTAAAGATGTTTTTATATAAATAATATATTTTATTTTTCATCTACACATTTTGTCAAAAAAAAATTTTTTAGTCCGGCGCCGAGTTCGCCGGCGCCCAGTTGGCGGCGCCGAGTTGGACCGGCGCCCAGTTGGCCCGGCGCCCAGTTGGCGGCGCCGAGTTGGCGGCGCCCAGTTGTCCCATTCCGTGTCAAATATTAGGAAAAACTACAGGGTGATATTTTTTCCGCGGTCATGCCCCCTTTTTTCTCCAGAACTTTTTTGCAGTAAGTTATTGGCAGATTTAAAAATGTAAAATGAATTCCTTGTTTTATTCAGAAAGTTTTTGATCTGCAATATTTTTATCTCTAACCATTTTTCAGAAAAAAAAAACAAAATAAAATAACTTATTATCTTCAATTGCTATTTAGAAATTACATAAAACTCGCATAAAATTAAAATAATGCAGAGTACAAATTTTCCTTTTTTGTCTTTTCTTGGAAACAGAGTTACAAAAAATTGCAGAAGATCAAAAAGTTTCTGAGGAAAGGTGGCTGTTGCCTCCCCCACCCCCATAAGCCTTCGTGTCGACTCTGTCTGAAATATGTGTTTATATGTAATATAATATCAGGGGCTAACCAAATTTTTAAGGGGGAGCTTAGCTCTTGAAGCTCTGCCCTAAGTACACTTTGGGCCTATTCTTAAATTATGTAATTGACCCACCTCCACCGTCTGTACAGAATTTTCAAGAAACAAAATACATTTAAAAAAAGTTATGTGTAATACAAGGCCAAACACTGCTACCCCTTTGAGCATTAATTTTGAACATATAATTATTATGTTAAATGGCATTATGTATTTTAAGAATAGGCCCTAGTATGGGTGTGGAAAGAGACAGAACTTATTAACCAATATTTCTCTATTACTTACCTAAATGAAAAAACATTTGCAACCAAGCAGTGTGTACTCAATGTGATTGTAATGATCCATACAAATCCATAATGGCTGTGTACCTAAAAAGTAAAAGCAGCTAGAATTATGTTCAAACACTAAACTAAAAGACAGAAGCCTAAGGATTTTTAGACATTTTCCATATATTTCATGAATAAAAAAATTAAATAGGTGAAGATATGGCATAACTGTGTCTCGGGTCCCCCAAAGACCTATTCTTGGGTGCACTACTGACTAAAATATCTACTAAAACTAAAAATGGAAAATGCCGAAAAGGCAATACATCAATAATAATAAAATTATTTGGACAATGACCCATAAGAAGGTGCGGATCTATGGGAGGGGAAATTCCCCCCCCCCAAATCTCAAACTATATTAAGTTTTTACATACAGAATACACATCCTGATCACAATGCAAAACTGTTTTATGCAATATTTATTATGATATCTACCCCCCCTAAATAAAGTTCCTAGATCCACCCCTGCCATAACTGAGGGGTGAACAGCTGAACAAAATTTGTACACCATCCTACAGGACTCAAATAAATTCTTGGTCCTGTAGTGTATTTTAGTGTCCTGTGGAGTCCTACACAGTCTTGTTAAAAAAATTTGTATACCTGCTGTGGACAGATGATCACCCCTCCCAAACACACAATGCACCAATACTAAGTTGACACATTTTATCTAAAACCAATGTATACGTTCAGTGTCAATCTGTATAACAAGTATATAAATCAACCCTAACTTCAATAACATAAATTATCTTTCTTACCTTGTCTTAGTCACAAAACAAGACCAGTTTTGTCTGATAACACGCGCTTTAACACAAAACAGATCTCCTTTGTAGTGAAAAAGTTATGGATCGTTCATACTCGTCTTTTGTCTAGTCTTTTGTCTTGGTTTAGTCATATGTCTTGTCATAAGAAAGTTAAAACCACTGTTTCTTATGGGAGTGTTCACACAATGCTTTTGCTTTTGTTTTTGATTAGTCTTTGTCTTAAGAGTTGCCAACTTTCAATCCTTAGGACAACGACTAAGACGAGTGACAGACATCAGCTGATATTTGTTGTTTTTTTTTACAGGGTGTCCGAAGAGCGCAAGCGCGCGGCCGAAATTTTGAATTTACCGCCATTAATCATGTTTTTAACAGAAAAACTCAACATAACCTCAAAACTTTATTTGTTTTTATTTATTTTTTTCGCTTTTGTTCTTTCGTGTCTGTGTTTCGTGCACAAATTAGGTTAAATAAGATTGTTTTGTGTAGAAAATGACTTTTGAAAAGGGGCATTTTTATGGAAATTGAATTTTTTTTTCAGTGGGTTATGACTAAGACTAATCAAAAACAAAAGACGAGTATGAACAGCCGATTTTGTTTAAGACAGCTAAGACTAATCAAAGGACAAAGACTAATTAAAAATAAAAGACTAAGACGAGTATGAACAATACTTTATTTCGTAGCAAAATTTTTGCATCCGAAAATTCCAGAAAAACAAACCAAGAATTTGAGGTTAGGTTTGACTCGACTGCGTTTACAATATACTTGCTTTTAAAAATGACAATTTGTAATATGGGTAGAATACTTGTATTATTTATTTATTTTTTTGGTTGCAACTTCTATTAACATTGATTGATGAATGTTACAGATGTTCATACCTATGCAACAACGAATAACAGCAATTTTTATTTAAACAGTATAAATACTGAATTAGGATATAAGTCATTGTTTTATAAAGGAAGCATATTGTATAACAAATTACCATTAGACATTAAAAATTGCAAATCAAATAATATGTTTAAGAGAAAAAAAAAGAAGTACTTGTTGCCTAGTCAGCCTCAGTGGCGTATATTGAAAAAAGTTTCGGGGGGGGCCCAGACCTTATAAAGACGTATTTTATACTATTTTATATTTGTATTTATGAAATATGTGGAAAATATCTTAAAAAATCTTAGCTTCGGGGGGGGGGGGGGGGGGCGGGCATATATACGCAACTGGTCAGCCTGATTGTTTAAGTAAACCCTTGGTATCATATTATATTATATTATATTTTTTATTTTAGTCTCTATATTATTTTTTTGGTGTATTTTAGTTTAGTAACCTTTTCTCATAAAGAAATATGGTAGCAATTTTTTTTTTAAGGATAGGATTAAAAACATTTTACAGTACAGTGTAAGTACTTGAGAAAGCTGTGTGTTACTAGATTATTCTTTTAGTAGGTAGGTATAGTTAGTTCTGTTGGGAATGATACAGGAATGCTTGTAATGATTTTTCGGTATTATTAGAGAAATATAGCCAGGCTATAATTGTGCCAGGCACTATTTTAACACATTTACATTGAAAACTGACAGTTAATCGTTCAAAATTCATACCAAAATCGAATTTAAAACTATCGTCGTTTATTTTCAATTAATAAAAGAAGGCACTATTTATTCCGGTTCATATAGTAAACAAAGGCCATGTGTTGAAAGATCACAGCTGATATTACAATGTGAAGGTGTCAAAATTGTGCCTGGCACAATTATAGCCTGGCTATATTTCAATAATTCTCTAATAATACCGAAAAACCATTGCAAGCACATTCCTGTATCATTCCCAACAGAACTAACTATACCTATACCACGGATCACCTACCTACTAAAAGAATAATCTAGTAACACACAGCTTTATCAAGTTCTTATACTGTACTGTAAAATGTTTTTAATCCTATCAAGGTCACTATACTAAAACACACTAAAAAAATAATATGAAGACTAAAATAATAAAATATAATATAATATAATATAGTACCAAGGGTGGTTTACATAAACAATCAGGCTGACTAGGCAACAAGTACTTCTTAAGTTTTCTCTTAAACATATTATTTGATTTGCAATTTTTAATGTTTAATGGTAATTTGTTATACAATCTATTCCTTTATAAAACAATGACTTATATCCTAATTCAGTTGAATAAAAATTGCTGTTATTTAACCTGGCTTTATTTCAATATTTTTTTTTTACGGTGCGCACTCGCAAGGAGATCCCTATCACGCTCGAGAAGCGGCAAGTGCGTGGAAATGTTGGTGTATGTTGGTTTTGAAAAGGTTCAGATTGTAACCTGCAGGGAAAAGTGTCGCAGGAAGCTTATTCCACAGCGATGCTGTTCTCCAGAGATATATTATCCATTATGTAATAATAAGAAGTAAATAGTTATTAGTATTATAAGTTTGGATTTGTTTTGTTATAGAAATACTGGTGTATGTATTAACATTTAAATGTATTTTTTGTATTTATGTTTGTAATTTGAAATAGCATGATTTGCTAATAAAGATTTATTCAATTCAATTCAACATAGTAAACCATTTCTAACAACAAATGGCATTAGGAAAATACTAAGCGTTATGTGAATTTTCTCGAAGTTTTACGTAATTTATGAACGACCCCAATCGAACAGAATAAAATTAGTTTTAAATACAAATAGAAACATAGTCCGCGATTGCAGCGCTGTGCGCTACTGGAACTTGTTGGCTGCGCGGCCCTATCTTTTCGGCAGTCTCTTTTTGTCTCTGGGTCCAGCTGATTTTTGTATACAAAAGTTAGATCTGTTATGAACAACGGAACAACTAATATTTTTTGAAAACTAAGGCCATTTTTCTACTGTTTTCTAGTACATCCTTATAAAATGTAATTTTCTAGATGTATTGTCGTTATTTTTTTTAGCTCGCTTTATTTTTTATTACACAAAACTTAAACTACAAGTCAAACTGAATGTGATCGTTTAATATCAAAGGTGAACCGAGGACTATTGCGTAGTAAACAAAGAGTATGTCAGCGGATAATTTTTGAAGCTGAAACGAACACATTCATTTCTTCGAATTTTAGTTTTTGTGTAATGAGAAATGCAGCGGGCTAAAAAAAATAACGACTGGTATGTCTGAAAAATATTATTTTATAAGAATATACTAAAAAATAGTAAAAAAATTGCCTTAGTTTTCAAAAAAATTAAAAAATATTAGTTGTTCATATCATATCTAACTTTCGTTTCTAAAAATCAGCTGGACGACCAGTGACAGAAAAATTCGACATATATTTATAAGATCCGAACACCGGTATATTCCACGGTGGATAGAATAGACCGGTGTTCGGATCTTATATATATATGTCGAATTTTCCACGTCACTGGTGGTCCAGCTGATTTTTGTAAACAAAAGTTAGATCTGTTATGAACAACGGAACAACTAATATTTTTTGTATTTTTTGAAAACTAAGGCCATTTTTCTACTGTTTTCAAGTACATCCTTATAAAATGTAATTTTCTAGATGTATTGTCGTTTTTAGCTCGCTTTATTTTTTATTACACAAAACTTAAACTACAAGTCAAACTGAATGTGATCGTTTAATATCAAAGGTGAACCGAGGATTATTGGGTAGTAAACAAAGAGGTATGTCAGCGGATAATTTTTGAAGCTGAAACGAACACATTCATTTCTTCGAAGTTTAGTTTTTGTGTAAAGAGAAATGAAGCGGGCTAAAAAAATAATGACCGGTATGTCTGAAAAATATTATTTTATAAGAATTTACTAAAAAATAGTACGAAAAGCCTTAGTTTTTAAAAAAATCAAAAAATATAAGTTGTTCATATCATATGTAACTTTCGTTTCTAAAAATCAGCTTCAATTTGACATATATTTATAAGATCCGAACACCGGTATATTCTATCCAAGAACTGTAGAGACAAAGGACTGCTTAGTTCCATTTAACCTGTGTTAACAAATTGTACGGGGTGAGGAGAGCGGCGTGACGTCACCACTTGTGCTAAATCATTCGTTTACGTTCGTTGTATATGATGTTATTCGTATTTTCAAGAGAGTTTTGTTGATATTTCGCTGAATAGTTTATGTTTTTTGGATTGTTTCAGTGCAGTGCTACTAAGAAAAGACATATAAATAAACATTTTCACGTTTGGTTTGTTAACAGTGTGTAAAGATTCGATTCAGGGGTACGTTCAGATAGAAACGTCGGGCGAGACGTCTTGCCGAGCGAATGACGTCATGGGTAAATCGCCGGACGTCTTGCCTTTGTGAACGGTATGGATGTAATAAACATAACCTTAAAATACATTTTTTTTTAATTATTGATAAATTTGATCAGATTTAAAAATTTGTTACAGTTTATTTAGTAGAGTTGTGTTTTCTGTAAATTTATTTTCTTTGTTGTACAAGCAACACAGGTTTTAAGTTCCTCTGCTCAACACTTTCAAAGGAAATAAATAAATTTGAAAATGAATAGTTATATGTACATACATGTGCAATATAATATAATTACAGTAAGAATGCGAAAAAATTCTCAAAGTGTTCGCTGGGGCGTTGAGAGATCTCCAATTACATTATATCAAACCTCTTTATATGGTTACATTATCTACTATTACTTAACATAGTTTAAATGTCTTTTATTTTAATTTGAAAGCACAAAGTAATATCTAGGTATAATATTGTTTATATTCCTATAACAATTTGTCCAAATAAAAATCCATTCTCTACATTCTCCTAAGTAGAAACTAAACAGTCAAAATGAAATTTTGTAAAGGATCTATTTGCATCTGAAAGCGTGAGTTATATTCACATAATATTATTTTTATTATATTAGATAAGCATTTTTATAACCACACGTGTTTGCTAACTTTGCACTTTTTTACTATTATATGAATTGTTAGGAGAAAATTAAACCATTCCCAGCAAAGCTTCTGTAGACTTAAGATCGTACTATTGTTACTTTAAAGTTACTACGCAAAATAAAATTTTTTAAAAACAATTAACTCTAAAGTTAATACTTAACTGGCGCAGTCGTGCGGATGCGTTTACTATCGGTTAAAAAACAAAAACTTTAATCGGTTCGTGAGTTTCAACTCTTTAAAACGCAAAAAGAACTTTAACAGTGACAAGTCGCAGTTCTCTGTTGGTGAATCGGGGAAGGATTAATTTGGGCCACAGCGATAAAGCAACCACGACGCAAGAAGACCACAAAAATCGTAAGTGCCAAATTTTCCTTTTCGCCTCTTCCTAGATCGTGTAAGATTTCGGCAGAGATAATTTTAGGGCGTGATTAATTGCAATCAATTAATTTTAGGCAAGATCAATTGGGATCATTAGTTTAGGCAAGATCAATTGGGATCATTACTTTTAGGCAAGATCAATTGGGATCATTAGTTTAGGCAAGATCAATTGGGATCACTATATTTAGGCAAGATCAATTGGGATCAATAGATTTAGGGCAAGATCAATTGCGATCAACTAGGTTAATAATAGAATAGGAAAAACAAAAATAAATAAAATTCAACAAAAATCGAAAACTGAATTTTAGAATTTTGAAAAAAGAAATTAGTATTAAAAACATTTAAAAATTTATTTTTTTTTGTAATTTTTATGAGCTCAGACAGTGATTCTGATTCGGATTCTTTAAGTAGTTTATTTTCGAATCAGTTTAAATCAAAAACAGAGAAAAAACAACCGAAACATTTTGAATATCGGTTTCAAAATTTTGCAAACGTTATAAGACCGTCAAAAATGGCAAATCAAGAAGGTAATGTTATGCCACTACCTCAACCACCACGTATAGAATGGGATTTATTAAGGGCAAGGTTAAATACTTTAAGACCTTATGATGGTAGTTATGAAACTCTTAATATTTTCTTAAACAAATGCGATAGGTTAGTACAAGACTATTCAGTTGCACGAAATGAGACACTTAATGCATTAATTTTTGATCACATCCAAAGTAAATTGACAGGTAATGCCGAAAAATTGGTAGGCAATAGAAGTGATATACAAAATTATTTCGAATTAAAGGAAGCTTTAAAACAATGTTTTTCTGATCGAAGAGATAAAGAATGCTTAATTCAAGATTTAGCTCGCACCAAACCTTTTAAAAACGAAGATCTTTTTTCTTTTGGTACACGGCTTAAGCACCTTACAAACGCAATCAATCAAATGGTTCGACAAGAAAATCTACCCCTCGAAACATTTGCTATTTTGAAAAATGAATATGAAAAAACTGCATTAAATACTTTTATCGCAAATTGCACAGGTAAAATCCGTGACAATATGTTTTTCAATAAACCCGATTCGTTAGAAGAAGCCATGACTAAAGTCAACGAATTCGAAAATTTCGAAAAATTATACGGTTCTCAAAATAATCACAATTTCCCTTCAAGTTCAAAACAAGTACCTAATAGAAACATTTTTAGCTCACCAAATCAACCGTTTAACAATTTTCAAAACCCAGGTATTTTTCAACAAAGTCAACCGTTTAATAATTTCCAAAGACAACCTCAAAATTATTTTGGTCAAAACTCAAACTTCTTTCAGCAGCGACCTCAAAATCAAAATTTCTCTAATCAAAATTTTGCTAACCAAAATAGGTTTCCTACTGGTCCAATAAATATTCAACCACGACCAATGCCACCAAAAAAGTTTTTCACAGGTGAACAAGTTTTCGGTCCCAAACCAGACGTATTTAAACCAAAAAATACGCCACAAGATCAATTACCAAAACCTACCCCAATGTCCGTGACATCTAATAATACATTTAGACGCGTACATAGCCAACAAAGTCAACTACCACAACACTGGCAACGTTATCCTAAACCACCTCAATTTCATTTCGAAGAATTACACATGAATGATGTATCTTCTCAAAATAATTATAGCCATGATTATAACCAATACAATGACTATGATTATACCCAATACGATGACCATGATTACAGCCAATATAATAGCTATGATTATAATCAGTACGATAGCCATGATTATAACCAGTACCATAGCGATGATTATAACCCATACACCGATCAGTCATATGAAACTAATGTTTATTACCAAAACCAAGGAAATGAAATGCAAAATCCCGGAACTTCAACTCAAAATTTAAGTATCTCGGAAACTAAAAATAAAACCGAAAATTTTCAAGAGGTCAGCTCCAAACAAAATCAAACCTAGTAGAAATAAATAGCTCTGGCAACAGCGCACTTCCTTATATCGAAATTAAACATCCAAAATGTAAATTATTAATCGATACAGGAAGTTGTCGTTCGGTTCTTCGACCATCAATCGCTGAAGAATTTTTTCCAAATTGTATTTTTAGAAAACAAAATAAAATTAAAACGGCAACAGGTTGCACAGAAACGCAGTTTGAAGCAGAAATCCCTGCGTTCGCAGAATTTAATTGTAACACATATATTAAGTTCGTTTTATTCGACGTCCACGATTTTTTCGACGGTGTAATAGGTATAAACGACCTTAGACAACTTGAAATCAACCTGGACATCATTAACCAACAATTGATTGGATCGAATGTAAAAATACCATTCATATATCGACAAAATTTTGACACAAGCTCAACAGTAGCATTAGGACCCAAGGAAAAAGCTTTAAAATTAATACCCGTTTCGATAGACGAGGGCGAAATATTAACGAATGGAAATAAAATTGGTAATTTTTTAATACCGCCAATAATAACAAATGCCAAAGATGGATGGGCATGCGTAGAGATTCAAAACCCCACTGATCAAAATTTATCCCTTACTTTCGAACAACCCCTAAGAGTTCAACCCTTCGAAGAAAATTATTTTGAAATGTTTACATTTGAATCGGTCATTAAAAATTACAGTCAATCAGATCAATCAATGCCAATATCAAACCAATCAATAAAAAAGGAAATAGATCACTTGATTAGAACAGATCACATGAATATAGAAGAAAAAAGAGAAATTACCAAATTATGTCGAGAATTTTCGGACATCTTTTATAAAGAAGGAGAAAAACTATCTTTCACCTCCGCTGTAAAACATGAAATAAAAACCAACGATGAAATACCGGTACATACAAAGTCATATCGCTACCCATACATACACAAAGAAGAGGTCAGACGACAAATTCAAGAAATGCTTGACAAAAATATTATTAGACCATCATGCAGTCCTTGGTCATCTCCAATATGGATTGTTCCAAAGAAAATGGACGCCTCTGGAAGACAAAAATGGAGAATTGTAGTAGACTACCGCAAAATCAATGAGAAAACAATTACAGATCGATATCCAATTCCCAATATATCAGATATACTCGATAAATTAGGTAGAGCTCAATATTTCACCACTTTAGACCTCGCTAGTGGTTTTCATCAAATAGAAATGCAATCAAACTCTATTCAGAAGACAGCCTTTAACGTAGAAAATGGCCATTACGAGTATTTGAGAATGCCTTTCGGACTTAAAAATGCACCCTCTACTTTCCAACGAGCCATGGATGAAGTCCTCAAAGACCTCCAGAACAAAATTTGCATGATTTATATGGATGACTGTATTTGCTTCAGTACAAGCCTCACCGAACATATAAATAACCTAAAATTAATTTTTCAAAAATTCCGAGACGCAAACTTAAAAATTCAGTTGGATAAATCAGAATTTTTACAGAAAGAATGCGAATTTTTAGGTCACGTTGTAACAACAGAAGGAATAAAACCAAATAAAAAGAAACTAGAGGCAATAGCAAAATTTCCAATACCAAAAACCCAAAAACAAATCAAATCATTCCTAGGTTTATTAGGCTATTATCGAAAATTTATTAAAAATTTCGCGAAAATCACAAAACCAATGACTAATTGCTTAAAGAAAAATAATAAAGTGGAACACACAAAAGAATTTGTAGACTGCTTTAATATTTGCAAAACTATTTTATGTTCAGAACCAGTACTTGCATATCCCGATTTTACTAAACCGTTTGAAATGACGACAGATGCATCGAATTATGCGATTTCGGCCATTTTGTCACAAAATGGACATCCAATTTGTTATGCATCAAGAACATTAAACCCTGCAGAGATTAATTTTGCAACGATCGAAAAAGAATGTTTAGCAATAGTATGGGGATGTAAATATTTTCGACCATACTTATTTGGTAGAGAATTCACCGTGTATACCGACCATCAACCACTTACTTGGCTTATGAACTTAAAAGAACCAAATTCGAGACTCGTACGCTGGAGATTAAAATTAGACGAATATACCTTCTCAATAAAATATATAAAAGGTAAATCCAATAACGCAGCCGACGCATTGTCTAGAAACCCAGTAGACCTCAATGCCTTGGAAACGGCTTCAGTACAAAATAATGCGGGAGATTCCGATGATGTCATACAAGAATTTTTAGACAGACCAGAAAGCTTTGTAACACCGCTAGAACCTGAAAACCAACCAGAAGAATCACCCAGTACCAATAATAATGACAATAATCAATCAATATCAAATCAATCAAAGAGAATATCAAAAAATCAATCAAATCAATCAAATAATCAATCCCAGGATGAAAATTCAGATGGAGAAACTGTTCACTCATCAGCTGAAGAACCAATATTGGCAATACCAATATCGGAAAGACCTCTAAATCAATATAAAAATCAAATAATAATGACTATTAGCGATACAGATAAGATGCAATGTAAATTTGACAAAGTCTTTGAAAATACGAGATATTACGTCACACTAACTGCCAATGATGCACAGCAAGACATAATTAAATTTATAAAAGAATTTTTAGAACCAAAACAACGATACGGTATTTTCTTTAGAACCTCAATTTTGGCCCCATTATTTACAACAACTGTCCAAAATATCTTTAAAAATGCATCTTACAAAATAATACATTGCCCAAAATTATTAGTAGACGTAGAGGTAAGAGAAGAGCAAAAAGAAAAACTCACCCTGTATCATACCACAAAAACATGTCATAGAGGCATTAACGAAATGAAAACATCAATATCTTCAAATTTTTATTGGCCTAAAATGATCGAAGACATTACTGAATATGTCAACAACTGTGAAACATGCCAAAGGAATAAATACGATAGGGATCCTCCAGTGATTAAATTTAACTTGACGCCCACGAGTTCAAAACCTTTTGATCATGTACATGTTGATTCATTTCGCATATCAAAAGAAATATTTTTAACGTTGTACGACACATTTTCTCGATACGGCCAGGCGTACCTTTTAAAGACCTTGACCGGTACATCAGTCACAGACGCATTACTGACCTTCTCAAGCCATCACGGCTTACCTTTAAAAATAACCGTTGACCCAGGAACTGAATTTAAAAATAAGGACGTTCAAGATTTTTGCAAATTACACAAAATCCAACTTCACATAGGAACCGCCAAAAATTCGAATTCAAATAGCCCCGTGGAAAGATTCCATTCTTCCATTATTGAAGCATTTAGATGTTTAAAGGAAGATAATCCAAAATCAAGCGCAGAGCAACTCATGCAACGCGCATGCCTTGGTTATAATAATTCGATTCACTCTGTACATAAATTTACCCCCTTTGAAGTGGTAAAAGGGCACATAAGTAATATCGACCCCTTTAGCATATCGGACGCAGCCATTGTTTCAGACTATGTCCAAAAACACAAAGAAACAACTCAAAAGTTATACGAAAAAATAAAAGAAACAAACCAGCAAGTTAAAGAGAAAAATATAAACAAGGTAAACGAAAAACGATCGGACCCCCCAGATTTCTTAAATCATTCTGACGCCTACATACAAACGAAATCGAGATCAAAAGATGCCCCCAAATTTACAAAAACCGCAGTAAAGAGACAAACTCCTAAAAAGATTTTCACCACAAAAGGCACTTATCATAAATCGAGTGCGCGAAAACCAAAAACTAAAAAGAAATCTTCTTTACAGGTTCAAAATGACACTCCCCAGGAACGCCCTCATAGTAGCAGTCATAATGACGTCACTAATAGTAGTCAGCAGCAATGATGACGTGCAAATTACGACCTTAAATAACCCCCTTCTTCCTATCCAACTAGGTAGCTCAAAACAAATTTATACAAAACATACTTTTTTGCATTATATTGATCTTCAATCAATAATCGATCAATTTTCAAAAATTAAAAAATATTTCTCAATGATTAAACAAAACTTTTTAAAAGACAATAATACAAATCCGATATCTTTAAACAGTCTTTCCGAAAGCTCACTTTTGAGAACGGAATATTTAATACAAACCACTCAAAATAAAATTTTAAATTTGCACCCTGTTATCAGGAATAAACGAGGTTTAATTAATGTTGTCGGAAAAAGTAATAAATGGCTTTTTGGAACCCTTGATTCCGAAGATGGTGAACGTTACGAACAAGCAATATCTCACTTACAGAAAAATCAAAAAACCATTGTTCAAGAAATGAATTTACAAATCTCGTTATCAAAAACCTTAATTCGAGATTATAACAAAACCTTAACAGTTCTTAGTAGTAACCAAAATAAATTAGAAAACAGTTTAAAAAGATTACAAAATTATATGGGAACAACAATTCGAGATTTAAATATCTATTTGACTTTCCAAAATTTGTTATCACAAATCAATTTAGATTGCCAAAATCTTATTACTTTTGTCGATAATTTAGGAGATGCAATAATGTTTGCAAAATTAAACACTTTGCATAACTCAATTATTTCAGGCACTGAACTGATTCGAATGATGGAATATTTAAAGAAAATTTACAAACCTAGTCAAATTCCAAGTTTTAATAATGTCTTAACTTACTATCAATTTTTGGGTACACAAATAACTTTTTCAAACTTAAAATTAATTTTTGCAATTCATGTCCCAATTATTGAACCCGAAACATATACATTTTACCAATTAATACCTACTATCCAAAATAACCAAATTTTCGTACCTCGATACCCTTTTTTGGCACGAAGCTTACAGAAAAATCAGTTCCATGAAGAAGCCTGCCCACAATTAGAAGAAACGTACTACTGCCAAGAACGATTCACCACCGATGACAATTGCACCCTTAGACTCACAGAGGGCTTTCAACCACAAAACTGCCCTGTATTTAACATCAATCTGCAAGAATCAATAATCGAACAAATCGCACAAGACCAACTACTGGTGATGCCAGCCAAAACTGAAATGGTCCACACAAAATGCCGCACTAATCAATATATTGGAACTAGTAAACCGATTTTAATTAGAATTCCACAGTCATGTGAAGTAACAGTTGCAAATCGAAAATACAGAAACGAAAACCAATTAATAAAAGGAAGACCACTGATCTTACCAAATATTGAATTCCAAAAATTTAAGCAACCAGAAATTTTGGAATCAACAAATTTAACAAAAATCGATATTGCCAATATCTATAAATTAAATGATATTGCCAATAAATTAAAACCAATCAAGATTCAAAATGAATTTCATGCCAGCCACATCACGTCTTACGTTACTTCAGTTATCATTATGATTGCCATAGCCATGATGATATTTTACTTTTGGAAAAATGGAGTTTCACTGAAGTCTTGCCGACACAAAACGTCAAGAAAAACAGTGGTAAAGCAACCACCTGATGAAGAAGCAAAATCCAGCCGCAACTCTGAAGTTGAGCCTGAAAACAACTCCGTCTTCAACTCCGTGATTTTCAGACCTAAGGAGGGAGGAGTTATATTCACATAATATTATTTTTATTATATTAGATAAGCATTTTTATAACCACACGTGTTTGCTAACTTTGCACTTTTTTACTATTATATGAATTGTTAGGAGAAAATTAAACCATTCCCAGCAAAGCTTCTGTAGACTTAAGATCGTACTATTGTTACTTTAAAGTTACTACGCAAAATAAAATTTTTTAAAAACAATTAACTCTAAAGTTAATACTTAACTCGTGTTTTCCTAAAAGGAGTGCCGCTGCAAGAGGATTCTACTTGAAAAACTGCTTGATACTCTAAAAACAACTCACACTGCCAAGGGTTATTCCGAAGGCAATTGACTTCATTGCATGGAGCTATGTGAAACCTGTAACCAATACAGTTTTGAGGGTCGATTTACACAGCAACATAAGAAAAAATTGAATTTTAGGGTTAATTTTGGTATTTTCGGTTTTTTTTTCTGCCAGCTGATTATTGTAAAATGGAGCTTTAAAACAAGGCATTAACTTTATCCATTGTGCTATGTTACTATGGGTAAACCATCATGCATATCCTAGCAAAAGTCCCACAAAGAAAAATACTCTGTCAATCTATGGGCACCTAAGCTCACACTAGGTACTATAGTTATAGTGTGCGTGTGAGCTAATACAACTAAAAACTGAAATATATTACCTTTCGTTTGATACCACACAAGCCATGTTTTGACTTAAACTCTAATTTTTGAAATCTACCTTCACCATTTTTAAAAAAAAAACTAAAATGTAGAATGTTTAACTCCAGACTTAATTACCTTTTGTTTGATATCACACAATATCACTCCCACCCTTTTATTTGACTTGCGTTCAGTGGATTTTGTTCATTTTTAAATGGGACCATCTCGACCGAAAACCCAGCCTAGGTACCAAATTTCATTCAAATCGGGCAAGCGGTTTCTGAGTTATGCGCGTTGGTCGGTACAGACAGACAGACACACAGCCCGATAAAAAAGTTTCAAAATCATCTGAAACGCAAAGAAATATAAAAAATTTTTAACTCACACTACTATAGTATAGTAGTAATGTGAGCTAATAGGTTTAATGTTTTCTATACGGGATATAAAACAAACCCAACCATAACAAATTTGGCTTCTACAATCTTTTGAAAATAGGAACTTTTGTGATGTTTTTATGTGGGTTTCTTGTCAGTCATGTTGAATGGTCTCGAGTTTATAAATGGGACTTAACCCTTCTAAAGAAACTTAGAACTCACCTGTCAAAAGTCAAAGTGTTTTTTGCGTTCAAGAAAAAGTAAAATTTTATTATTTATTTATGGAAAATGCCACTTTTATGTAATATGTTTTCGAAAATATAAAACAAAAAATAAAAAAATTGGGGGGTTGGTTTATATACCTACTGCGCAAGTCGAGCGTTTGTCACCCACCTCAAGTGTAAAAGGCGATTCGCCCGACGTTATTTTCGGCCAATATGAACGAGAGTAACTTTCACCCAGTATGTAATCTGAACGGAATTGAGCGCGCCCGACTACTTCCGACGTGCTATATGAACGTACCCCAGGACAGAGAAGAACGTTTGTTCACAGGTTAAAAAAAATGGCCACGATTTTCTCAGCAAATGGCTTCTTGTTTAATAATATCTATCAAGAAAATTACAAAAGATTGTGAATTGAAAAGGACTATTTTTTTAAATTAAATATTATTATTTATATTAATATTTTTAATTTATTGTATGTATCTGTACTTCTCTGTTTTTTTGTAAAAATGTAATAATAAATACTTTTTTTTATGTTCTATATTCCCGTTTTTTAATTATTTAATTAATACTTTCTTAACATGCTTTAAAGAGCGGTTGTAATAATTAAACTATACATTATGTGCATTTTTTTTCTCTTCGTTTTTTTGTCTATTTGTTATATAAATCAATAAACTTTTCGTCTACCTATATTTCCGTTTTTAATTATTATCTTTACACACTTTTAAAACAATTCGACAAATTATACAGGGTGTCCCATAACTTGGGGACCATAGTGCAGCAGGTGATAGCGAGGAGGTTATTTCCGAAAAAAAAGTTTTATATAACATGGGATCAACACACATCTCTTTTTAAGATCTAGGATTTTTAATGTTAGAGGGGTGGGGGGAAAAGGGTTTTGTAAAAAAAAGAAAATCTATCATAGACAGCTGAATACTCAGCATATTGTGATAAAAAAATATGATACTCCTTGTTTTAATAAAATTACAAGTTAAGAAGATACAGGCTGTCAAAATTACCTCCAAAAATGTATAAAAAATAATCTTTTTTTTTTAATTAATTTTTGCTTACCTATTCTTTTAAAAAATATCAATAATATTTTATTTATTATTATGTGTCGCTAAAGGTTTGTTTTTATTAACAAAAAATTGCGTTTAATATGGCATTTATAAAAGTTTATACCAAAAAAATAGTTTTTTTTTTTTAAATTGACAGACTAATGTTTTTTAAAATAAGTTTTATTTCAATTTATTGCTCTTGTTCTGATACACGACTTTACCCAATTTCATATTTTTACTGCGTTTTTTGAAAAAGTTATTATCAAAAAAGTTAAAAAAATTGCCAACTTTGATGCTCTGTATCTCTACAAAGAAAGAGTTTTGACCTACGCATTATAGGAACTTTTTTATCAGACATGACCTCTATCACCTGTTGGCCTAAATTATGGGACACCCTGTATAGGTACTACGACATTATTATGTAGTTTTTTTTTTCACGTTAAGTATTTAAATTTAATCTATTTAACAGATATTTCAAATATAAAATCATTTATCATCCCTGTAAAGACAATATTTTTAAATGTACAATGCCTCAATTTTGCATATTATTTAATTTGCATAAAGAAAATAGCTCTAAAAGCATATAAAATCCAATATAACGATAGGCGCGCTTTCTGTCCAGCACAAGTGGTGACGTAACAGCGAGTTTGACCTTGAACATCGATTGCAGACAAATTCGGCAAACTGAGCAATCCTGTCTAGTGTATAATCGTTGTATTCTATCCACCGTGGGTATATTCTATCCACCGTGTATGGAGCTGGCTCCATGGAGCTACTTTCACAAAGGTCGAACACCGGTCTATTCTATCCACCGTGATCAAAAGGGTCAACAAACCAATTATTTGTTTTTTCTGTCATCTGTCCATTTTCTCTATGATCTGTCCACAATTTTTTTTCATTGGATGTTTGGTGTTCTGTGATTGGATGTCAGTGTCTTGAGTTGAGAGTAAGTGTAGTTTTTTAAATGTGTGTTTTGTAAGGGCCTGTTTATATACTTTTCTCTTCTTGAGGCTACCTAGAAATGCCTACATTTTAACTCAAATATTCATCAGTATCTCAGCTATCAGTGAGTGTCCTTTTTTAGACAAGGCCCAGATTTTGAAATGTGTGTCAACAAACTAAGGTTAGTGCTTTTTCTTGTTTTGTACATACATAGGTGTTTTGTCAGGGACTGGAGACACAAAGTCTGCTGCAGTTAAATTATTTTATTCAAAAATGGTTTTTGTCCAGCTTTTCTTTAAAAATCTGGCATGATGTGATACAGGACAGACAAAGTCTAGCTTTGAGTTCATACAAGAGTTTGCAATAGCCAGGGGTGATCAGCTGCCCACAGTAGGTGTGCAAATTTTTCTACAGGACCCCACAGGACTATACAGGACTTTCACAGGACTTCCACAGGTGTATACAGGACCCTTTGCATAAAAATGTAAAAATGATTTGATGGCAATAAAGATTAAACAAACAAACTGGCGCCTAAGGGGTGCCCTAAGCATAATTTATTACTAAAGGCCAGCAAAGGCTCTAAGAAAAACGAGACTTAAGATGAGATAACTTTTTTTTTGTTTGCGAATTTTTTTTTGGGCACCTTTTCAGCCACAGGTCTATACAGGACCCCACAGGCAGGACTATACAGGACTTGTACAGGACCAAAAATAAGTCCTGTAGGACAGTGTACAAATTTGGTTCAGCTGATCACCCCTCATGCAATAGTCAAGTTCTTGGGGGACAATTGTCTCAAGTTTTCTAATTGAATAACCAATTTTTGATTAAGATTTGTTTTACAGTTTTTCTCATAGATCATCAAAATGTCACTCTCTGTGACTCCATGTAAATCTAGTAAAATCAAGAAAATACTTAGAACCTGGGTTTGAGCAACTTAACAACCTGAAAATCTCAAAATCAAATCAACTATTTTACTGCATAAGACTATGAGTACCTGGGCAGCTAGGATGCATCGCCGGGCTGCCACCTTTGGAAATGTTGTCACATCATGTGGACATTCCTCTGCTCCTTATCCTAGAAGATTGGAGAAAGTGAAATTTGGGGTGTCTCTGGAGGAGGTTTGCAAGAATGATATTCCTGGACCTTTGCTGGTAAGATTAACATTTTATTTATTTATAAACAGAATCCACTTACCTACAATACAGAAATTTAACAAAAGAAACTATAAAATTATTTTACAGGTCACAGTCATCACAGTTTCAATACAGACAAGGGATATTTATCGAGAAAACATATTTTTTAAGTGATTTTAAACAACATTATTTTTAGCTCACACATATACTATACTATAGTAGTGTGAGCTATGGTGATCCTAATTTTTTCAAGAAAAAAAAAGTTGCTCCGATTTCAAAAATTTTTATATATCTGTTTATATCTGTTTCAGATGATTTTGAAACTTTTTTGTTGTGCTGTCTGTCTGTATGTCTGTCTGTCTGTCTGTCTGTCTGTAATGACCAACGTGCATAACTCAAAAACGGCTTGGCCGATTTCAATGAAATTTGGTACCTAGGCTGGGTCTTGGGTCGAGATGGTCCCATTTAAAAATGAACAAAATCCAAAAAAAGGGTGGGGATAGATTTCAAAAATTAGAGTTTATGTGAAAATATGGTGTGTGTGATATCAAAGGAAAGGTAATTGAGTCTGGAGTTAAACAAAATACATTTTAATTTATTTTAAAAAAAGGGTTGGGGTATATTTCAAAAATTAGAGTTTAAGTGAAAATATGGCGTGTGTGATATCATACGAAAGGTAATTGAGTCCGGAGTTTAACAAAATACATTTTAGTTTCTGTTTTTTTAAGGGTGGGGGTGGATTTCAAAAATTTGAGATTAAGTCAAAACATGGAGTGTGGAGTTGAATAAAATATATTTCAGTTTTTAGTTATATTGGCTCACACGTACACTATAACTATAGTACCTAGTGTGAGTTCAAAAGTAATCTGTAACAATTGTTGTTGTGTTTTTATTGGTTGATTTTGTCCATTTTAACTGTGTTTAATAAAGTCTAATTACCTAAATTTTATAAGGGCATGTGCCCTTTACGTCTGGACATGTGAGTGAACACAATAGCGGTCTTTAAATCTTTATAAAGCGTAATCTTCGGAGGTGAACTTTTGCAATTTTTTATAACATAATTGACACTTTGCATTTGTTTATAAAAATTTTTCCCACATTTTCAAAAACACTTAAAAGTGGGGTTACAACAGAACACCCAGGTGACGCCGTGCAAACGTTTTTGGATGCTGCTGGTAGGCTGACACATGCTGACCCTGGCTGACGTGAAAACTAGGCCATCAAACAGATTGAACACACGAAACTCGTGGCAAAAGGACTCCTATTCTTAAATTCTTTAAATCTTTGCCATTTTATTTAACTATTAGTCAAACCCCTTTATAATACCTAATTATGTCTCAACAACAGATGAAATGTTCATTATGTGACTCCGAATGCGTTTTTAAATCAAGACCAAGAGAAAATGAGCTCTTTGGATCTAAATGTGACCAATGCAGTGCTTGCTTATGTCGCAACTGCGCTGGTGTTTCCACAACGGAGTGCCACACCATTGCTCTCAGCCAAAGAGCAGTGATCTTTTACTGCAAAAACTGCAAGGATAAACTAAACGTGACAGCTGAACAAATAGCTTACTTGGAGGAACTGGTGCTTAAACTGAAAAATGAAGCTGCTCTTAAGGATGCCACATATGAACAAAAAGATATAGATGACGAGAAAAGAATGGAAAACTTAGAAATCCAAATAAATACACTGAAATGTGAGTTAAAGCAGAAAGATAACCACATCAGAAGGCTTGAGCGTGGTTCAAGGGCCTTAAATGAAGAAGCAGAGGAGATCGAACGTGATTGCAATCGCAAGATAAACGAGGCTTTGAAAACAATTGAAGATCAACGAACCCAGATTGTTAACTTAAATTCCCTCAAAAAAAGTCTAGATAAATCCATACTGGACTACAAAAAAGAACTGCAAGAACTCTCTGCGTAAAATCTTAATATGTTTTCGAAGATAAGCTTTCTTGAAAAGTGCAACAACGAACAGCTTATTCAAATAACTAGCCTTCGAGATGAAAAGAAAAATTGCACACCAAACACTTATCGCGACGCAGTACGGCAGCCCCAAATAAACCACACACCAACACAACATCACGTCGTACTAGAACAAACTTCTAAGAAGAACAGAAAACTGCTCATTCTATCTGATGATCATGGAAAAAACCTAGATCGTAACATCCTTAAGCATCTAGAGTGCACTGATCTTACGATAGAATCAATTGTTAAACCTGGAGCTCATTTGAACAATGTCTTGTTAAATCTGGAAAAAAAAGTGGCGAGCTTTAACTCAAGAGACTATGTAGTTGTCATCGTTGGATCCAATGATTTGTTGAATGAAAAACGACCTAAATTCCATTTTATTCACGATATGTTAAAAAACTGTGTGCATACTAATTTTATTTTTCTTGCATGCCCTATATTACCAAAATACAGTAACAAAGACCACATAATTCAGTTTAATAGTAATCTTTAAAAAATTATAAATGCTTTTAACAAAACATCAGAGACTAGTTTTGAATATATTGATATTAATACTGACAAGGGGTTTAAGGCTAGAAACTGGCTGATCGGCGGGATGGTTACGGAGTCAATCCAGGTTAATTGCCTACAAGGTACTTTGCTTAGTGATACACTATTATGTTCATCGACAGAAACTAATTCAAAACTTACTAGTTTACTATCTCCGGCAACCGTTTTGCCCTCAGTCAGGCTGCCAGAGGCCTCTATTAGTAGTCAAAACTTTGTCATAAGCCAAAATTTGTCAAATAGTTCCCTTCAGCCTATGAGTTTACTTGATGAATTAAATATGAGCAGTTGTAGTGGAAGCAGCCTGAATCCAAGTTCTCCTCATCATTTTTTAGAGAAGCGTCTCACCAAAACAATCAATCTTTAACTGATTTTAATCATGTGTCAATAATGCTTCTTAACATCCAATCAGCAAGAAGCAAGGCTGACGAACTGTTCCTATTTCTTGAAAGTGAAAACTTTCCAAATCTAGTTCTTCTAACAGAACACTGGCTGAAGGATGGGGAACCCTTCTACGTCCCAAACTATCAAACATTATCTAAATTCTGCCGCACTTCTTCTAATAATGGAGGCACCTCTATCCTTATAAATTCCAAATTCTCATCAATTTCCGACTTTTGCGACTGCAAGAGGTTCGATTTCATGGTCACTGAAAAATCTTTTGAATTTTCTCTTCTGTATTCAAAATGTCTTAACATCTACATCTTGTGCATTTATCGGTCTCCAAATTCTAATGTATCTGATTTCTTGGATAGCTTTGAGCTACTCCTATCCAACATACCTGCTAATTCCAAACTAGTAATTGCTGGCGATTTTAATATAGACTATGGCAATCTCGAAGCTTACTCCACCATGCTTTTGCTTAACCTTCTTCAAGCTTATGATCTTCAAATGCATGTAAAACAGCCTACAAGGATTACTAATGCTACATCAACTACAATAGACTATATCTGCTCAAATCTTAGTACCGATATTGACTGTAATGTTGTGGACTCTGCGCTCTCGGATCATCATGCAATCTTAACCCTACTACCCCTAAAAGCCAAGAAACTTAATAAACTAAAAAAACTAGGGCGAATTTTTAGCAAAAAGAATTTTACCAAATTTAAACAAACCTGCAATAATACTTCGTGGCAGCCCTTGCTTGTAAAAGCCAATCCCCTTGAAGCATTTCATATCCTTTTAAGTGATATTGTCAGCAAATCCAAAGCACTATGTTGACAACTTATTTATTCGGGAATATCACGCTAACTATCGAAAACTTTATAGGAAACTGATTAACTCAGCTAAAAATTTGTTCTATTCTAAACGTCTAAATAATGCAACCAATAAATCCAAAGAAACGTGGAATATCATAAAAGAAATAACTGGGAAAACAAACACTACACCACATGAAATTGAACCGGAGATTTTAAATAACTTTTATTGCAATGTTGCTGAAGATCTTACCACAAAGATTAGCTCTGATATTGATCCCCTAACCTATGTAGAAAACTTACGAGTAAATGATTGTTTTACAATTGTACCTACTGATACACATGAAGTCAAATGTGTCCTTAAATCTTTTAAAAATCAAACATCAGCAGGTTCTGATGGTATATCATCTAAAATTCTTAACGAACTTCCAAACCAGGCCCTCCATGTTCTAGCTGAAGCGATTAATCTTTCCTTTTCCTCAGGTATTTTTCCATCAACACTAAAAAAGGCACTTGTCGTACCGATTCATAAAAAGGGCAATACAAAGACCCCACAAACTATAGGCCAATATCGCTACTTTCAACTATTTCCAAATTAATTGAAAAACTCTTCAAAAAAAGAATGATGGATTTTTTAGTAGAACATAATATCCTTAGCTCGGCTCAGTTCGGATTTCTTCCAAAAAAAAGCACCCATGATGCTATGTACCGGGTAATTGGACAGATTTTTAGGCACTACAACAATGGCTATTCCACTGCGGGGGCTTTCTGTGACTTGTCTAAGGCCTTTGACTGTGTGAGTCACAGAACGCTCCTGCGAAAGCTGGAGGTCTATGGTTTTCGAGATACAGCTCTTGACTGGTTCCGTTCGTACCTATCATGTCGCAGCCAGCGTGTCACCGCGGGAGGTGTGAGTTCTTCAGAGCAACATATCAAGTATGGAGTTCCACAAGGCTCAGTTCTTGGACCAGTATTATTCCTCGTCTATATAAATGATTTTTTAAATTTGGACGTCTCTGGAGATCTCACGGCATTTGCGGATGATGCAACGGTGGTGTGGTACAGCGAAAAACCGGAAGACTTAGTAGAAATCATGTCCAATGACATGCAGAAGATCAAGCTATGGTGCGATTCCAACGGACTGCTGCTGAACTTTACCAAAACCCAAATAATGGGATTCCAATGCAATATAAATGACATCAACTTCGATCAAGTCATTATTAACTCTACAGAGAACACAAGTTTTCTTGAACTTCAAATAGATGACGACCTTAAATTTGAATCCCATATAACTACTCTTAATAAAAAACTTTCATCTGGTTGCTATTGTGTGCGGGCTGTGTCCCGGAATCTTAATCTTTCTATTGCCAAATCTGTTTACTTTGCTGTCGTTCAGTCGCATCTTAGCTATGGTCTTCCTTTTTGGGGTTCCTGCTCCGATTATCTCTTTAAATCTGTGTTTACAATTCAAAAACGAGCAGTTCGTTTTATAACTGGTGCCTCACCAAGAGATTCTTGTCGACCATTGTTTCCTAGTCTTAACATTCTAGCCCTAACATGCCTTTATATACTCGAATCAACAGCCCTAATTCATAAACATAAAGGCTCATTTCCAGTTCAGGAAGCTACATACATGACGCGTCAAAGAGACAATATTCCACTACCTATCCCTCATTCATCTTTGGTACAAAATTCCATTATCTACAAAGCCATCAAACTATTTAATCATCTTCCAGCTGACCTAAAGAACGTTTTAGGTACATCTAATTTTAGAAAACAAAAAACCTACTAATTAAACACGCATTCTACACTGTCGACGAATTCTTCTCTCATTCTTTCTAAAACGATAATTGTAACCCCAAATATTGTCTCTGTTCTAAATTCTTTGCTACCATTACTATTCCCTCTACTCTAACTGTATTTATGCTGTTTCCCCTACAATAATAGCTCACCTTATCTTTATTTATTTTATTTTATTTTTTTCTAACGACTCTAGTCAAATAACATGTTACTTACATAGCTGCAACATATCTGTTTTATATATCATTTTAATTAGTACGTTTATTTATGTTTCCTGTTTTAATTATCATTATCATTATTATTTTTTTTTTTTAATTACATTGACTGTTGCTGTTTTATCTTTACAATTTGACGTCCCATGTGTTTTAATAGATTTTATTTAAATTGCTTCTATATTATATTATATTTTATATATATTTTTTATATTAACATCCTGTATTACCTTCATATGTAACCATAACTGTACCTGCTATATTTTTTATATTGAATGTATCTCTTTATATTCTAGGTTGGTTTACTCATGCCAATACTTTTTTTTAAACTTTTTTACTATTATTATTACTTTTTTTTTAAATTATTTTGTTTGTTTGTCTGTTTTTTTTTAACTTTAGACTTATGCCTTTAACTTAAGAATACCTATCAAGTTGAACTAAAATTAAGTAAGTTTTCAATTTTTCCTCTAGGTTAAGTGCTCTATATTAGCTCACACATATACTATACTATAGTAGTGTGAGCTATGGTGATCCTAATTTTTTCGAGAAAAAAAAAGTTGCTCCGATTTCAAAAATTTTTATATATCTTTGCGTTTCAGATGATTTTGAAACTTTTTTGTTGCGCCGTCTGTCTGTCTGTCTGTCTGTCTGTCTGTCTGTATGTCTGTATGTCTGTCTGTCTGTCTGTATGTCTGTCTGTAACGACCAACGCGCATAACTCAAAAACCGCTTGGCCGATTTTAATGAAATTTGGTACCTAAGCTGGGTCTTGGGTCGAGATGGTCCCATTTAAAAATGAACAAAATCCACCGAACAGAAACCAAATAAAAGGGTGGGGGTAGATTTCAAAAATTAGAGTTTATGTGAAAATATGGCGTGTGTGATATCAAACGAAAGGTAATTGAGTCTGCAGTTAAACAAAATACATTTTAATTTATTTTAAAAAAAGGGTGGGGGTATATTTTAAAAATTAGAGTTTAAGTGAAAATATGGCGTGTGTGATATCAAACGAAAGGTAATTGAGTCCGGAGTTTAACAAAATACATTTTAGTTTTTTGTTTTTTTTAAGGGTGGGGGTAGATTTCAAAAATTTGAGTTTAAGTCAAAACATGGCTTGTGTGGTATCAAACAAAAGGTAATTTAGTCTGGAGTTGAATAAAATATATTTCAGTTTTTAGTTATATTAGCTCACACGTACACTATAACTATAGTACCTAGTGTGAGCTTAGGGGCCCATATATTGGCAGAGTATTTTTTTAAGTATCATAATGACCTTATCTTACATACTACATTTATTTTTAAGTTTTTTTTTCTATATAGGTATTTAAGCTTTGTTAATAAGAGTTTATATTCTTGAACAATAAAGCATGTTTGAACTGAACTGAACTGAACTTAGGGGCCCATATATTGGCAGAGTATTAATTAATAGTATAATATTCATATTTTCAAGAGAGTTTGCATCATAACTTTCTATTTCTAAATCCATAAATATACATATGGGTGAATCTGTGGAAAGTGTGCCTTTTGAGGAAGACAACCCACAACTGCTTGTAGAAAATAGATGTAGTGGTAAATATTATATTTCTACAAAGCTCATGAAATTATAACTTAACTGACAATACAATTTTTTTTGGGTATGGGTATACAGTTTTCAAATAAATTAACTTCAAATCCCAAAAAATGACTAAAATTCTCATTCCGCTGGCTGTCCCAAACACAAATTTTATGACTTGATTGAAATTTTTAAGTACATAAGATTTAAAAAAACTTTTAAAAAAAGTTTTGATGTACTATTACACAATCAATCTAAACATTTATCAAATAATTTTAAAAACATCTTGTAGGATGGACTTTGCGAAATTCCTAAAAAATTAAGTGTCTCAGATTTCATCACTTCTGTTTGCAACTGTACATATTAGTAAACAAAATGCAGGGGAATCACAGTCCCGCTCGAACCGACATGTCAGTGTATAGGTTAAGTTTTAGTCTTCCTGATTAGGAGTTTTAAAAGAGGTGTTTATTCATTTGTTTCTTTGAATTTGCTTAAAGAATATGTGCAAACGGCTGTAGCAAGCTGATTTATCATTCCCATGGTGAGTAAAATATGATTAAACCCTTAATTGTGTCTAAATGTTTTAAGGGTCTTGTTTTTTTTTTTTTTTTTGTTAAACACACTGTGTTTATTGTATTACAATCTAGTCAGTAAGACTAATTAGCAATTTTGTTTTAACTTAATTTACTAGAAAAGTCAGATTTAAACTTAGGGTTCACTCAACAGTTCTCCCCGCTTTGTTTAGTCTGTAACTCACAATTGTGTTGTGTTTGTAGCATTATTTTGTTTTATATAATTCACTTAGTTTACTAGCTCAAACGGCTTCACTCTTTTTAGTCTTCGAACTAGCAGAGTATTGTCTAGAAGCTTTTTTTTTTTTTTGTTAAGGGCTTAGTCAGTGCAAGCACTGAAAACAAGTGGTCCCTTTGAAATGCATGTGCCCCCGGAACCGGTTTCTAAACATTACATCAGGTGGCACAGCAGCAGTCTTTCTGTGTAGTCACTACATCTCCCTTCCGCTCTGGCGATTAGGAGTTCGTGCATATCATCTAATTTCTCTTTGGTACTTTATTTTGTCGTGCTCCTTTACTCTCATTACTGACTAAAACTTCTTTTGGAGACTTCTAGCAATACTATCAAGCCATTTGGTATCAAACAATTTCAATTTTACTCTAGTATTATTGTTTGCTCTGAGTGTTCATCTTTACTTTTATTATCCATTATTTCTTTCATAAATTGGTTTCCTACCTTCCAATTATCTTTGTTTTTTAGCATCTCATTTATGATTTGTTCTGGTAGTACATTTCCTTGTTCTATATGTAAGGCTTCTAGCAAAATGTTTCGTTTTTCTCTAAACGTTGGGCAATGAATCAGTGTATGATTTGCGGCCTCTATGCCCATACAGTTCATACGTCTATCGCTTATTGTTTTTCCTATGCGTTTTGTGTATACTTTAAAGCACCCATGATTTGTTAAAATCTGCGTTATTTGATAATTGACATATCTATGTTTACATTCCATCCATCGTTTTATATTTGGTATTAGTCTCTTTGTCCAAACAGCTTTTCCGGTATCTTTTTCCCACCTTTCCTGCCATTTTTCAAGTGTAACCTTTTTAGCCCTCTCTTTCTGTTCTTCTTTGTTGCCGTTTCTTTCTAAAATTAATCTTTCTTCTATTACAAGGTCAATAGGCGGTGTTCCTGCTATGACCTGTAGGGCTTCATTTGATACAGTGCGGTAGGCATTTGCTACTCTTAGTATCGCTTTCCTTTGCACTTTAATTAGAATGTTTTTGTATTTGTTTCTTTTTACCACTTCTCCCAAATGGGTGTACCATATAGCAAGGTGGATTGTATTACACCATAGAGCAGCTTTCTTTTTGCAGTTGATGGTCCCTTCTTATTTGCTTTATATTGATATTGGTGGTTTTTTCTGATGCTTTTTGTATTATTCTTTTAACATGCTCTCCAAATGACATATTCTCTCCAATCAATATTCCTAAATATCTAATTGCCTTTTTAGGAACAATTTCAGTTCCATTTAAATTGAACTTTACATCTTTTCGGTCTCTTTTTCCACAGAGTATGACTGATTCAGTTTTTTCTGGAGCCAATTCTAATTTATTATGTTTCATCCATTATTCTATTTCGTGCGTGCGTCGTTTGCTTTTTCTGTTAAGTCTAAAAGCTGAATTGCTTTCACATTCACATGCCGATGAAGTCTATCTTCATGGCTTTTTGCGTACTTTTTTATAGTCTCTGCTACAGTTTCAATTTTTTGATCTTGATGAAGGTCACTATTTCGAACGTACCAAGGTGCATTCACAATGTTTCTTAATACTTTATTTTGAAATCTCTGTAAAACTAGAATGTTACTCTCTTTAGCACAACCCCATAGTTAAATACCATATGTCCGTACTGGTTTCAGTATTTGTCTATAAAGCAGTAACTTATTATGAATTGTTAAATTGGACTTCCTTCCAATTAGCCAGTTCATTTTTCTATACCTTATGTCAAGTTCTTTTTTTTTCTTAACATGTGCTTTCCAGCGCAATTTGGCATCAAGTGTTATACCGAGATATTTTGCCTGATTTGAATATGGTACCGAACCGAACCGAACCGTACGGGAATGTTGTTTTTTTTTTATTTATTATTAAAATATAACTATCAGTTACATAGTCTTACTTATTCTAAAATGGTACATTTAAGACACAAAAAGTAGAAACTTACTTAATTTCACTTACTTACAAAAACAAATTACAGTGGTATCTACTTAACATGAAAATACGAAAATACTTTTTACATATTATATATTTAATAACTGTAGTTATAGAAATAAAATTTCGGACTTCCATTGTCTTTATTTATTTTAAAACACGACGTTTCGGTTACTAAGTATCTCTAACCGTTATCAAGTGTAAACTAAACAATCTAGTCTCTAGGCTTCTACTTATACTACTTGGTGTGCAGTCAGGTGTGACGGCCCGCCCCCTTTTTAATCGTAAGATGCCTGTTTTCCTTAAGGAGTGGTTTCCATATGTTTGGTATGTCCGTGCTTGGTTGACTGAAAACTTCTTTATTCTGCATTATAAACGCAGCTTCAATAAACTTTCGTTTTCGCCAATGCGACTCCTTATGTAAAACTTTAGCTTCTGACCACTGAATCCTGTGATCATTTGACCATGCATGATCTGCTAAACCGGATTTTTCAATATCCCCTAATTGGGTACTTTTTAGATGTTCATTTACTCTAACCTGAAGAGGGCGTTTCGTTTCACCTACATATGATTTACCACACTCACACGGGATTTGGTAAATACATTCCTTATTATTTGAGGGATTGTCTGGTTTTGTTTTAGTTACAAAACTTCTTATCATATTTCCCGAAGAAAATACTGTTTTTATATTATAGTGTTTAGCTATTCGTCTTATGTTTTCTGAAATCCCTTGAACATATGGAATGTTAATAACACCTAACGGATTATTATTTTGAGAATTTGGTACATTTAGTTTGTTTTTAATTTTAAATATCGTTGAGTTTATTAATTTCTCGGAATAACCATTCTGTTGTAAGTCCTTTTTAATGTTGTTAATTTCTGTGGTTTATTCTTCATTATTACTACAAATATTTACGGCTCTTAAATACAAACTTCTTATAACTCCTTGTTTTGTTGCAAAAGAATGATTAGACTTAAAATTTAGGTACTGTCCCGTGTGTGTAGGTTTCCTATATACAGTGGTTTGAATGTTTCTGTCTAATCGTTTGACAAGAACATCCAAAAAAGGTAAGGCCGAATCTTTTTCAATTTCCATGGTGCACTTGATTGTTGGTCGAATACCGTTTAAATGGTGTAGAAAATTTTATAGTTCGTCATCATTTTCCGTCCATATTGTCACGAGGGGGTTTTATCGTGACGAACACAGTTTAAGTTAGGTGTAATGGTTTTATTATAATACTTATATTTACTACTTACATTGTACTTAAATACATCTTGTCTACAAATCTTCTTTGATAGGCTTAACTTCTTATACTTGACTAAAGTACTACTTGTTCACTATTAACTAAGCCTGGGCGTTAGGTTCTCAGCGTACAACTAACTGCTAAACTCTTTTGGAGATGCTTTTATTACAAACCGTTTGCCATTGATAGGATATCGAGATGTTTTGTTTCCTGTATAAACATCATCGAAATCCCATTAGCCACGTTGTTTATAATACTTCTATATACAATTTATTACTTTTAATACAATTTGAACTATATACAGAAGTTCATTTCCTTAGAATGTTTAGGGTTAATGTGCACTTGCTTATAAACGTAACTTGTGTCATTCACTTAATAGGACATTATTTTCTATCCTGACACATCCCCCTTGCTTTTGAAAAAAATCTGTCCCCACAGATTGTCTACTAAACTATTTTTCACAAAAAAAATATAACAGTCGTCTGTACCTAATAAATTATAAAACTAATTAACTAAAATAATTGTCTATCCATTCCCATCTACTCGTTCCGATTGTTTTGCATTCTTCAGGTGACGCAACCTAGTCCAATGTAGGTTTATAAAGAAGTATCAACCGCAGTGTTGCCGTGACGAATTTGTGGGTCTTGCACGCTGCCTTGAAAATGTTCAGATCTCGCTTTGTTGCCAACTGTCCTTATCTCGTTTTGACTTGTGCGGTCCATTCCCTCAGGAAGACCTGGATGGTAGGTCCTTTTTTCTGTTCGTAGTGTTTGATTTGGCGGCACGACTGGCGGGGGTTTAGAGTTGGCTCCCCCCGGTTTTTTCATGCTGCGCTCTGGGTAGCTGTCTTGCCTTGTGGTATCGACTGTTGCCTTGTGGTATCGGCTGTTGCCTTGTGCTATCGGCTGTTGCCTTGTGGTATCGGCTGTTGCCTTGTGTTATCGGCTGTTGCCTTGTGGTATCGGCTGTTGCCTTGTGTTATCGGCTGTTGCCTTGTGGTATCGGCTGTTGCCTTGTGTTATCGGCTGTTGCCTTGTGGTATCGGCTGTTGCCTTGTGCTATCGGCTGTTGCCTTGTGGTATCGGCTGTTAGCTCTGTCTGGGTTGACTACTTGGTGGGTTGGCTCTATGGCGATTTGTCTGCTGTACACCACTTTTTCGTCTTTTGCATTACTTTGGTTGATCTTTTTGGCCGCTTTGCTAGGCCTTTTGTGACGTCTTGGTTATGTCAGGTTGTCATCATTCTTCCATGTCTTCTTTCTTCATGTTGGGAACGAGTAGAATAGGTGGATCTAAAAAATTAATGTACAGACGATGTTAGGACATAATATATATTTACATATGTTTACATTGAAAAGAGACAAAAATTACAAAATGAGAAAAAATTATTTAATTGTTCTCGGTTCATTTTAGAATTGTTTATACCCTGGCAACCCTGCTTATACTTATATCATTTGATAACATTCGAAAAAATATGTTTAATTTAATACACCTTTGTATGTATACATTCCACAATTTGTTTTATTATACATTCAAAACAATGTGTGCGTTTTGCACCTTTTAAGACATTATAGAAATTATTTAACTAAGTTTAAAATATTATGTATGCCATACATTTATTTTTTTTTTCTATGGTATACGCCCTTCATTATAATTTATTCCCCTTACATCTCTCAATCTCACTCCTGTGATTCATAAAAATTATTAACATTGTAATAATATACAATTATACTTGGCGATCTCTTCTATGTGGCTAGCTTGTCGGCAAATGGGTTAGCTCCTATCATTTACTATAATATTTCTTCAATAATCTTTTCGCGTAGACTTTGACATGAAATATCACGGTAAAAATGAGTTCTTCCATTTGCGGACTACGACGCGCAGTGCAGGTCGTAAACATTTATAAAAATTATTTATTATACAAAACTACCGGCATAGTATACGGTTATGTAATCTATGCGGTTTTTATAATTACATTGAGCACGTGTATAAATAAAATATACCGGCATTTAATTATACGACGAATTTTTTATTCGCCGGAGCCACAATTGACAATGTTTGCATTAACTTTTTCGCCGATTTGAAGGGAGAATAAATCTGTTTGTTCTTTCAATTCGATTTGAAACTTTGTGTGACCGTAGTTGATTACGATTTCGGGTGTATTTTCTGTTAAATTTAGTGACGCCGATTTTTTTGAATGTTTTTTGAGAAGTTTTATACTTACATAGGTTAAAAACAAAAGCAGGGCAAGGCACGTGACACCGAATAATATGTCATATTCGTAGTGTATCTGTGTTGTGTTTAAAATATTTTGTGCGTTAGCAACTTGAACTGGTGATGCTGCCAGACTTACAATCGGATGATGAAAAAATAGGTATGCAGTCGACACTGAGAGCAGAAAATTCCATAGCAGAAAAATTCCGTGACTTCCCATACCGTATTTATCGCTGAAACCGTATGTTTGCGGTATCATAGTGTCTATTGGTATTAAACGGTATTCGACCAACAATCAAGTGCACCATGGAAATTGAAAAAGATTCGGCCTTACCTTTTTTGGATGTTCTTGTCAAACGATTAGACAGAAACATTCAAACCACTGTATATAGGAAACCTACACACACGGGACAGTACCTAAATTTTAAGTCTAATCATTCTGTTGCAACAAAACAAGGAGTTATAAGAAGTTTGTATTTAAGAGCCGTAAATATTTGTAGTAATAATGAAGAATTAACCACAGAAATTAACAACATTAAAAAGGACTTACAACAGAATGGTTATTCCGAGAAATTAATAAACTCAACGATATTTAAAATTAAAAACAAACTAAATGTACCAAATTCTCAAAATAATAATCCGTTAGGTGTTATTAACATTCCATATCCAAGGGATTTCAGAAAACATAAGACGAATAGCTAAACACTATAATATAAAAACAGTATTTTCTTCGGGAAATACGATAAGAAGTTTTGTAACTAAAACAAAACCAGACAATCCCTCAAATAATAAGGAATGTATTTACCAAATCCCGTGTGAGTGTGGTAAATCATATGTAGGTGAAACGAAACGCCCTCTTCAGGTTAGAGTAAATGAACATCTAAAAAGTACCCAATTAGGGGATATTGAAAAATCCGGTTTAGCAGATCATGCATGGTCAAATGATCACAGGATTCAGTGGTCAGAAGCTAAAGTTTTACATAAGGAGTCGCATTGGCGAAAACGAAAGTTTATTGAAGCTGCGTTTATAATGCAGAATAAAGAAGTTTTCAGTCAACCAAGCACGGACATACCAAACAGGCGTCTTACGATTAAAAAGGGGGCGGGCCGTCACACCTGACTGCACACCAAGTAGTATAAGTAGTAGCCTAGAGACTAGAATGTTTAGTTTACACTTGATAACGGTTAGAGATACTTACTAACCGAAACGTCGTGTTTTAAAATAAATAAAGACAATGGAAGTCCGAAATTTTATTTCTACACAATCATTGTCTACGAGTTTCAAACAACTGTAGTTATGCCCCAGATCAGCAAGGTTGCTGGTTTTGGGACTAGCCATTTAGGATAGCACAAGTTTTTTTTTAAATACTTATGTAATTTAGAATGTATTTTTATCAAGTACCTATCTTTTGAGGTTTAATGTTTAGTATATGAATTACTAGGAGTTAAATTTAGATTCTAAGTATTGTTTTAATTCCTTTACAAATTTAGAGAAATTTTGGTTTTTAATATGTTCAGGTATTGCATTGTAAATTTTAATTGCTTGAGTTAAAGGATTGTTTAATGCTTTGTTAGTGCGTAGTGAAGTTATGTGTATATTATTTCTGGCTCTTGTATTGTAATTGTAGTGTTCGACATTTTGGGTAAAATCTGTATTGCATTTAAGGGTGCTATTTAAAATTTTGTAAATCTGTTTACATTGGGATAATTCTAGTAGATATTTTAATGGTTTAGCTTGGGTTTCAATGTACAGAGTTTCGGTTGAGGTTCGATAATCTTTCCGATAAAGGACTTTTACGCTTTTATTTTGTAATCTTTGTAGTTTTTTAAATTGTATGCTTCCACATGTTCCCCAGATGTTAATCAAATAAATAAAATTACTAACGATATAATTAATTGTTATTTGTATGTGATTTATATTTTTGTTTGTAAAATCAACATAAATTGATTTGGTTTCATTTAATTTTATTCGCCACTTTTTGGTCCAACTGTGAACTTCGGTGACTGCATCCTGAAGTTTTTCTATGCATTTTTCAATAAACCAGTATCATCTGCAAATGTTGCTAAGTGACAATTTTCTGGCTTTGGGATATCGCACGTGAATAATAAGTATAGATAAGGGCCTAGTACGCTACCCTGGGGCACGCCTGCTTGAATTTCTCTTAAATTTGAGTATGAGTCTTCTTGGCAGAAACCGTTTTAGTTTAAAAGTAAGGCCTTCATGCCACACTTTGTCAAATGCTTGTGCTACATCTAGAAAAACTGCAGAACAAACTTTTCCCTCTTCTGGTGCTTTTTCTATTATATTAGTAATTCTATGTACTTGATCTATCGTGGAATGCTTGTCTCGAAAATCAAATTGATGAGATGGAATAATTTCTTGTCTTTCGACCCAACTAACATTTATAGTAGCGGCTACATGTTCTAAAGGCTTTGCTACTTTCTTATAGTAGAAATGTGGTGATCCCAACCAAAATTTGTTACTTTTTAGTTCTAACTACTATTTAGTATCAGGAAATAGTAGATGTTTCGTAAAAACGACCCTCTAAACTACTTCTTAGGATTGTTTCTTGATAGTCGATTCTGATAGTCTTTTCTACCACAATAGGACGTTGCTAAAGTTTTACTTTCTTTTTAGTCGTTATTTCGTAGTCGCCCTGAGTTTTATATCCTACTTAATTACCACTAGAAAGTTAAGCTTCATTGGAGTCCCAAACAAGTGTATCCGACAACTACATTATAACTTTAATTTTTACCACAAAAGTTTGTGTCATCATAGTAATTTGTGCTGTGGTTTGTGCCAGGCTTTATTGCAATAGGTCCCTAATATCTAATTTATGCACGGCCCCTAAAATAACCTCTGGGATATGCTAGACTTCATTGCTGTTTGCGGCTAATAAAAAAACAACTTAGATATATCGTGGTTACATGCGGATTTCTAAGCGATCTAACAAGTCTCAGAGATTGTTTTTTTACTTATAAGGCTTATAATAATAAAAATTACTGAATATTGACAATGCCAAAATATCTAAAAACAGTAAAAAATACTACATACGAATTGTGAGAGCAATGTGTAAATAAAAAAAGTAACAATAAGTTGATTTCATTGATGTGAATACGTTCTTTTAGTTCCTTGACCAACACTTCCTAGAAATTCTAGAATAGGGATCATGCTCTCGACTGCAACATACATTTTTAAAAAACACTTTTTATTGGCACTTCATTCATTGTTCTAATGGAATTTAATTTATCTTGTTTTTGTTTTAAAACCTACCACAAATTCACGCTGGTACAAAACCTATAAGCAGTGGTGCTGTTGTTGACAGAAACGGCAAATGACAAGTGGCGACACCCCAATAACTTGAGGGTTGTAGTTATACTTATCGCGTGGTTCCTATCACTCTGTAGACGTTTTCTAGTGGCGAAAGCTAGTTAATAATACGTTTCTGCAACGAAGGAGTAGAAATTCGAGTGTGTTATCTAGAACTAAAAAGGAATGCCGACATAAAAGTCGTAAGTGACACGTTGCCGTAACTTAGGCTTACTTTCAAGTAACCCTTTCTACTATCAGGGAATATAGTTTGCGACGCCATGTTTTTATGTAAGAAAGGAAATTTAATATTTTTGTTGTCGTTTTATGAGCTCATATTAAAGAGCTATACTATTTTATAAACAAATTAGTTGAAGCTTACGAAAAATGCTCTTCTTAAGCACCATTTGTTGGAGTTAACTGTCGATTATGAAAACATAACCTCCAAAATCACAACACAAAAATTCCATCAGCTACCAGAAAACGGCTCAATTTTACGGGCGCACCGGTTTTTTGCAATATATATAATGCATGTTATACAAAAAACTTTGCGTCGCACTCGAATTTTGATCCTCTGCTCGTAAATTCTCACACTTTTGGATAACATAGTACATATTATAACCATAACCAAACAAAAAACCTAAGCGAGTCTGTTTACTGTTGTGTCCACCATATTGTGTAACAATTCTACCAAAAAGAAACGATTATATTATTTGCAACTACATCGCCTACGACGTAGTAGATACCTGGCTACGACGTAGTAGTGTAGTTACTACAGTGACTTTAAACACTTGGCCAAGTAGTTATAACCAGAAATTGGTTCCCCACTTAGGGAATTATAACGTCGCTGTATGGTATACTGAGACGTAGCGGGAGTACGTTGCGGTTACTTTTAAGAAATTCTTTCTAGTTGGGGTTTCGTCGTTACAACTTTAAATGTTTGTTGGGTCTATGATGGGTTTTATTCTTTTAAGCAATAATTTCTCATAGAGCTTGGATATAATTGGCAGCAAAGATATTGGCCTGTAAGATGACACATCATGGAGTGGTTTTCCCGATTTTGGGATCATGATAACTTCTGCAACTTTCCACAGTTTAGGTACATACCTAAGCCTAAAGGACGCATTAATTAGGTTGCATAGTTTTACGATAGCTTTTCTGGGGAGTTGTTTTATGACTACCCTGTTAATAGGATCATACCCTGGGGCTTTTTTCGAATTGATATTTTTGATTTCTGTTAATATTTCTTTTGGTGTTGTAAGCTTAATATGGTCTTCGATTTGATGGGGTTCATTTAATTGAAAGTTTTCATCTGGTGTTTCGTGGGGCTGAAATGTTTTTTCTAAATGACTTGCAAAAATATCTGCTTTTTCTTTGTTACTCCTTGCCCACTGGTTGTTAGATTTTCGTATGGGTGGAATTTGGATAATTGGTCTTTTAAAATCTTTGGTTGCTTTCCAAGGGGAATAGTCGGTATTTTTATCATATGTAAGTTCATTAAGAAAATGGTTAATAGATTAATTTTTTATTACTAGAATTTCTCGCCTAATGCGCTGCGTCATGTTGTTAAGATTTGTTTTGTCCCGAGGATCACGGCTTTGCTGCCACTTTCTTCTTAGTTTCCTTTTTCCAATATAAGGTCTCTAATTTCCTTTGGATAGTTTTTTCCCTTAAAAATTCTCTTTGGTTTTGGACTGTTTTCCCAAGCTGCTTGTTGAATATTTGTAACAAAATATTCAACTCGCGATTTACTCGTTTTTGTGTGTTTCTATTATTTGATGTGATAAATAAATAAGTAAAAACCATTCAATTCTCATTCCGCTGTCTTCTCATTCCGCTGTCGAAATGTGACAGGAAAATGAACTAAAAACTGAAATATATTTTATTCAACTCCAGACTCAATTACCTTTCGTTTGATACTACACAAGCCATGTTTTGACCTAGACTCTAATTTATAAAATCTACCCCCACCCTTTAAAAAAAACTAAAATGTGTTTTGTTTAACTCCAGACTCAATTACCTTTCGTTTGATATCACACACGCCATATGTTCATTTAAACTCTAATTTTTGAAATCTACCCTCACCCTTAATAAACTAAACTGTATTTTATTTAACTCCAGAGTTAATTACCTTTCGTTTGATATCACACACGCCATATTTTCACATAAACTCTAATTTTTAAAATCTACTCCCACCCTTTTATTTGGCTTGCGTTCGGTGGATTTTGTTCCTTTTTAAATGGGACCATTTCGACCCAAGACCCAGCCTAGGTACCAAATTTTATTCAAATCGGGCAAGCGGTTTTTGAGTTATGCGCCGTGGTTGTTACAGACATACAGACAGACATACAGACGGACATACAGACAGACCGACGGCGCGACAAAAAAGTTTCAAAATCATCTGAAATGCAAAGATATATAAAAAATTTTGAAATTGGAGCAACTTTTTTTTTTTTTAATTAGGTTCACCATAGCTCACACTACTATTAGTAGAGTAAATTTGTAGGGTATTTCAATAAAAAGCTGCAAAAAGGGTATATTTTTTATATTTGGCATGGTAGAAGCTAACATCAAAAGCTAAATTTTCACTCGAGGATCCCCTGATTTCCGGCATCGGAATCCAAGATGAAAAATGAATTCCCTGTTTTAAGACAAATTAAATTAATTTTAATAAACTTACTTAATTCAAAAATGTAAAAAAAAATTACACCTGTCACTTTAAAACAAAATGGCGGCTATATTTATAAAAAACCGTTTTTCTTCGATATTTTATTTATTTTTTGCGCGATATGCGATGAACCGAAAGCTCTTTAAACCTAATGAAAAAAAGTTATTAGTTTCTCAGCCGACACAAAGATGGCGTTTAATATGTCAAAAATAAAAGAGACCTTTATAACCTGTAGACCAAATTAAATAAAAAAAAAATTTTTTTGGTTTTTATTTTTTTATAGTAAGCCAAGTTTTGTAAAAATTTTTAAAAAATTACAATTTGACATTAAAAATTTTAAGATGGCGGCCGAAATTCAGATAAAAAAGTTATTTTTTTGTTCTTGTTTGACAGAACTAGTATTGCCATGTAATATATCGATTTATACTAAATAGGGGTCGCGGATTTTAAATATTTCATCATAAATGACACATGTCTATTATTAATCAAGATGGCGGCGTTCAAAATATAAAAACAACATTATCTTCTTGGTTTGGTAATTTTTTTACGAAGATATGTAGTTTTATATTACTCTTAATTAGTTTTAAGTCATAATGTACAAAAATAATATAATTTATTAGATAGATAGATAGATATTTTAAAAATGTCAAAAAAGTTAACATATGTCATGTAGGTGATTTGATTGAATTGACCATATTTTAGTTAATACCTATCTCCGTTAATATTAATCTAACAGTAATGTTTAAATAAGCAAAGTTAAATAATTTTTTCTAAATCATCAGAATCTGATGTCAAAAATGACATATGTTATACACCTGTCAAACTTTTGACATTTTTTTAATAAAAAAACACCCTGTATATAATATTTTTAGTTGATAAGACTCGTTTTTCTGATTTCAAAAATATATAATATGTTGACATTTAGACCAGCCGTTATTGAAATATTTGCATTTTAATAACCTTAATAAACAATAAGGATGTTGCCATTTTGTTAATGAATATAATTTTTAAAATGCAAATTTTAACAACGGCTGGACTAAATGTCAATATATTATATATTTTTGAAATCAGAAAAAGGAGCCCTATCGATTAAAAACATTATAAACAGGGTGTTTTTTTATAAAAAAAAATAACCATATGTCAAAAGTTTGACAGGTGTATGACATATGTCATTTTTTACATCAGATTCTGATGATTTAGAAAAAATTATTTAACTTTGCTTATTTAAACATTACTGTTAGATTAATATTAACGGAGATAGGTATTAAGTAAAATATGGTCAATTCAATCAAATCACCTGGTATGTGACATATGTCAACTTTTTTGACATATTTAAAACATCTGTGTTTTGTTTAACGAGATGTTTTGGTTTTATCAGGTTTTTTGTTAAATCTCGGCCGCCATCTTTAAAAAATAAATAAATTCTATTTTTTTGTACATTACAATTTAAAACTAATTAAGATTCATATAAAACTACATATCTTGGTAAAAATATTTACTAAACCAAAAAGATACTGTTGTATTTATATTTTGACCGCCGCCATCTTGGATAATAATAGACATATGTCATTTATTATGAAATATTTACAATCGGCGACCCCCATTTTGTATAAATCAATAAATTACACGGCAATACTATTTGTGTCAAACAAGAACAAAAAAAATATTTTTGTATCTGAACTTCGGCCGCCATCTTAAAATGTTAAATGTCAAATTGTAACTTTTTATAAATTTTTACAAAATCTGGCTTACTACTGATAAAATCCAAAAACTTTTTTTGTCAAAATTTAATTTGGTCTACTGGTTGTAAAGGTCTCTTTTATTTTTGACAAATTAAGCCCCATCTTTGTGTTGGCTGGGAAACTTATCATTTCATTTAAGCATGTTTAAAGAACTGGTCAGTAGCTTTAATATGAGGTATTAAAAATAAATATCGCACAAAAAATAAAGAAAATATCGAAGAAAAATGATTTTTTTTAAATATAGCCGCCATTTTGTTTTGCAGTGACAGGTGTAATTTTTTTTACATTTTTACATTGAGTATATCCCACTTAAAGTAAATTTATCAAAAAAAAAATTAATTTCTCTTAAAACAAGAAAATCATTTTTTTTCTTAACTTTGGCAGCCGCCATCTTGGATTCTCAGGCCGGAAAATCGGGGATCCTCGAATGAAAATTTAGCTTTTGGTGTTAGGTACTACTATGCCAAATATAAAAAAATATACCCTTTTTGCAGCTTTATTTTACAAATGTACTCTACTATATAGTATAGTCAACTTGTATAACTTTTTGCTTTTTATTTCTTTATTATTCTTATTTTTGCAAAAAAAATTATTAGAATAAAACAAAACAAGGCCTTTTTATCATTCCGCTGCATGCATCCTCATTCTGCTGCCTTACTTACTTTAAAAAACTCCTATATTTTAAAAAAATATACATTAATAAGCTTGCTCATTAATAGATATCAACAAGGTACATATAAACAACTAAAAATAATCTGTTTGTCTTAGTACAGGAATTACTTTATAAGAAGTCAAAAATTACTTTTAGCACACTTTCCGCGGATTCACCCATATATAATATAATAATATAAAATAATATCCAAAAAAATAGAGAATCAATGTCAAGCTTCGCTTCATATAAAGCTTGCCTTTACAACGAGTGTCCTTAATATGCACCCCCACTTGGCAGTATCTCAAAACCTAAAAACTAAAATGGAATTTCCTAATTTCTGTTGTTATAGAGAATTCATAGCAGAATCAAAAAAAAATAATCAAAAGAGGTCAACAAATTTAGAAAAATTAAGGACATAAAAAATACTTGGCAAATTTTTGATGTTAGGACACTTTTTTTGGTACAAAGGATCTTTAGGCAATCTTATTTCATCAGTTTTTTGTTTGAAAATTCTTAAGCTAAAAACAAGCTCTCCAGATGTGTCTGCAGGTATAAATGATTGCACTGTACACATGTGCTCATAAAAAACAGGGACACATATTTATTATACAGTAAAAAGTGACACCCTATATTATTCAAAGTTTATTTATTTACAGTAAAAAATGTTGCCAGAAAAAAACCCAAAAGTTAGCATTTTTTTGTTTTATATTTTGACAAGGTAGGTAGTATTTTGACTGTCAGGCTATTTTTAAGTTTAGTGCTATTGTGATTTTTGCACTGGTGTGAAAGTGTCAGGCAGAGAAAACAGATATTTTTATTGTTTATGATTGTTTATGGTGATTAGATATATGTATATGTTGGCATTTTTACATATGATATCCAAATATGTCAACATACAGGTAATCTAAAAAAAAAATGAGAAGTAGAAAAGTTATTGACAGAACCGAGGTATGGATATAAAAATGACAGGTTAACATTTTCCAATATCAGGACAAATTTAATGGCTTCAATGCTAATCATAAACATTTCTGGTTTTATTTTACTTGTATTAGGTATACTCTACTGTTGGCTGAACTTATTTTTAAAGAGTTTTGAAGATAATAAATCAATGATTTTTTACCTTTATAGCCCGCGCCGCTAGGCTAGAGAAGGTATTATTTTCAATGAAGAAAAAATTGAGAAAACTGTGAAACTGTGCTATTTGGGTGTATTTGGACCTATCTTAGCAATTGTGTCATGATGTCTGTCCATGTATCTGTGTTTCTGTCTGGCCCACTATTAATGTCACTAAATCATGAAGTTCCTTCTACCTCGTGATCTAGTGACCTTACCTTCGATAGCTCCGGAAGAGCTGGACCAATTTGATATAGCATGGAGTTTACTTGGAGTGTGCTAATGGACTAGAAAGGTATCAGATCCGTCATGGATCCATTTATTTTCATTTTTGAGGCACTATCTATCTCCAATAAGTCAAATTGTATTCCAAAAGGCAAGGGCTTTCATCCTTTGACGTAAAATAATGGAGGTCACCAAGACACTGGATAGTAATGATATAATAAAATTTTTTAGATTTTTGACGAAAGCTGTAATTTTAAGAGAAAAATGGTTTGGTAGTGTTTTTGTAGAGCTTTAAACTACCTTTCCTTTAAGGTTCCTAGAGGTTGCCCTAAGCTATAAAAAATGGATCCATGACAGATCTGATACCTTTCTAGCTAACCTATTAGCACACTTCAAGTGAAGCCATGATAACATATTATTAGCCTTGAAAACAGTTTTTTGGAAATATCTTAGAAACTATAGCACACAACAACAACTATAGTCTTTCTTTTATTCTTCTCTTCTTTTCTTTTCTTTTATTTGCATTCGATCTTTTCATTGATCGATATTGTATAGCAGTGTTTTTCCCTGCTTTTGGTTTTTTGTTTCTCTCGTATCTCGGTAGATGGCGCCTCTTGCTATAGTTCGCTCACTAATTACATTTAATTAGAGACAAAACCGTCTGATTAACTTCGCAAGATTTGTCACTTGACCAGCAGTGTTCTGAGGAGTCCCATAAGGACGAAACGGTTAACTGTCAACACTTATTAGGTGTCCATTAGATCTTGGACCCCCGTGAGGTTAAGCTTTCAAGCTACCCACGGAAAAATATAAGGGAAACAAAAAACACCTTTTTGCCCGATTAGCCATGAAACTTGTTTGATTTTTAAATTCACGGGTATGAAATTTCACGTTTGACAACCAAATAACTTTTTCGTCGAAAATAATACCTTTTAAACCGTCATATTTGGCAGAATATAGACTACAAAAAATAAAAATATAGGGTTTAAAAACTTTTATTTTTATGAAAAAGTTAAATTTTGGTGTCTATGGGAACCTCCCCGCCAATTTGGTAGTTTTTTGAACATAACTCGAAACCTTTAATAATCATAATATACATCATTTTTGTATCTTGTAATTTTTATGTAAAATCAGCAGTTTTTCTATGGCGGTAAAGATATCAGTGGATTTGTGGCAAGCCTAAAGTGGCCCCAAATATAGTCAGCCCACTCTTTTTGCGATCCACTTTTTTAGTATTCCGAATTATATTTTTTTGAGGCCGATTGTCGACTAGCCGACCTGGCTAGTCTGGGCCTGCTCAAGGGAGTCAATTTTGGGCAAAATTGGAATTTCTATAGGTCACACCCCTTTCAAGGGGTGAGTATCACCCTCAGAATTTAAATTGGGAAAGGGTCAGGTTATAGCTTCTTTTACAGGGTTTTCAAATAGGACCTTTACAGGGATGTCAACATTTTTAAAAATTGGTTGCAAATTTTATATTTAAATATCGCAAAATAAAACTTTTGACACCCCTTTAAGATATTTAGAAGAGCTTAAAAAGAGGCATCATTCGACCCACTTTCCCTATTCAATTTCTGAGGGTCAAATTCCAATTTTGCCAAATATGGTTCCCCTTAAATACAAAAGCACCATGTCCAAGGGTTTGTTTAAAATCGAGCAATAAATATCCTAAAACGCATCTGTTTCCATATTCGTGGAACATACGGTATACAAGGCGCGTGCTTTGCAATTTTTAAAAATATTTTTTATATTTCTTTAATTTAGTTGTTTTTTACCAAGGTCACTTAGAGGTAATAAAATGATTCCTGATTTTTTACCTTACCCGCGCAGAAATGGCTAGAAAAGGTATTTATTATTTTTGGCAAAAAAAAAAATTTTTTTTTAGATAACCCAGAAAATGTGTTATTTGGGTGTTTTTTGACCGATCTTAAAAATATTGTCGTGATGTCTGCTTCTGGGTGTGTGTGTGTGTGTGTGTGTGTGTGTGTGTGTGTGTGTGTGTGTGTGTATATGTTTGTCTATTCGTAACACGTTAGCTCCTAAACCGCTGAACCGTAAGGAGCTGATTAAATTTTGGTCTAAATCTATTACATAATGTTAATGACAGTTTTTTGACAATTAACTTTTTAACGGAGCATCGCATTAATATGCGATATATATAGGGAAATGGTAGACCACATTTTTCTCAATAAATTGTGTCATATCCAAAAACTTCGTAAGAGCTTTTGTTTTTGAGATATTTAAAAAAAAACTGTTTTCAAGGCTGATATATCATGATAATTCACTTGAAGTGTGCTAATAGGAAGGTATGAGATCCGCGATGAATCCATTTATTTATTTGGGCGTGGGATAACTTCAACTAAATATGGGTTGCCATATGTCCGTTATTTTAATGGAGATTCCATTATTTTAAGGGAACGTCCTTAAATTACGTAATGCAAAAATTCAGGATTTTCAACCCCCCCCCCTCCCCCCTCGCGCACGCATTTTCAAGAAAAAACACATTAAGAAGACATTGAGTATAACGCAAGGCCAAGGCCCCCCTCCCCCCTAGAGCGTTACGTAATTTAAGGATAGGCACTAAGGCCGTCCGTTTGTCCGGTCCGTTAAACCGGCCCGTCCGTTATTTTTATGTTTTTGTATTAAGGTGCTAGTAGGTCGTTAATCACATCCCGACTAATTTTTTCCAAGGCCAAAAGCTTCTCCTAAAAATGGTGAAAATAAATTTTGGATAATAGATATTCCGGACCCAAAAAGTACCCCCAAAAAGAGTGTTAAAATAGAGTTTCGGATAGAAGATACTTAACCATGGCATTTCTTTGTATTTTTTTATGCTGAATCCAAATCCAAGGTAAATGATTTAGATTCCCAAAATTTACTCCCGGACTCAAAAAGTACCCCCAAAAAGAGTGATAAAATAGAGTTTCGGATAGGCAATCCCATGTATTATTCGACATTGAATCCGAATCTCAGGCCGAAAAAAATTCCATTACTCCTGAAATTCATACCCTGCCAAAAAACAACCCCTAGAGAGTGGTGAAAAATTCAGACCTGTAGAGCCTTTTTAACTGAGAATTCAGTGTACTTCGTTTCTTAAATACATACAAAAAATGTTTGTTTATTGCTTACAAAATTCCGGAGACTGAGTAACAATATAGGTACCTAATAACGTTATTATTAGGCATACAAGGAATTATAATCAAATTAAATTAAAAGCAACTTAATTCCAGTATGTGATTATGTATTCTTATCACATGGCACATAATGAGTCCTAGAGGCAATGACCACAGGCTATGTGGGTCACACAATGCAGCAAACATGTAGGTAGGTGGATATGATGTACACTCAACACCCAGTTTTGTTTTTTGTTTAATATTTGGTAGGTAGGAGACGTTAAAATAAGAAAAAAAGTGGAAGAAATTCGACAGCTATATAACCTAACATTTAAAATTTGACATAAAACTATCTATTTTTTCAATTCTCTAGAATTGTCTACGGACCTACTTAATTAAAACATATCTTGTCTTGTTTTTTTTAAAAATGTTATTGTTGTTTTTACCAATTGCAGATTTAAAAAAAATATAATAAATAGGATGTTTTTAATTACAACAACGAACTTCAAAAGCATTTAGGACGGATCTTGACTTCTAAAAAATAAATTAATTCAATTATAACAAAACCCAATTTTTGCCTTCCTAGCTCGCGTAGCAATAGCTAGAGAAGGTATTATTATTTTCGAGGAGAATTTTTTTTTGATAACGCCGAAATAGTGTTATTTTGACCTAGCCTAGCCATACCGTCCTGATGTCTGTCTGTGTGTATATTTTTTTTCTGTCCGTAACACGATAGCTCCTAAACCGCTAAACCGATTTTCATAAAATTTTTAGGTAAAATAGTGTTCGATACTTTAACGAGCTGATTAGATTTTGGTCAAAATCCATTAAGGCCAATGTTTTTTGACAATTAAAAAATTTCAACACTTTTTAACAAAGCATCTCATCAATATGCAGTTTTCGGAATATAGTAGACTACATTTTGCTTTAGTTTGTGTTATAACCAAAAACTTCATAAGAGCTTTAGTTTCTAAGATATTTACAAAAAACTGTTTTCAAGGCTGATATATCATGGCCTCACTTGAAGTGTGCTAATAGGCTAGCTAGGAAGGTATCCGATCCGTCATGGATCCATATATTTTTATTTTTAAATTAAATTGTTTCGAAAAATTGTTTCGGTAATCCTCGGGAAAATTAGATTTAAAAATTTAAAACACCAAACCATGACCTGCATGAAGTTTGATTGGTGGACAAATAAACAAAATTAACTTTTTATATTGTCATACATCAGTACTTAGGTGTATGCAGTTTTAAATAGTATATTTCAGATCTTTTGATCAAAGAGATCAAAGAAGAAACGAAGGTGATTTAATATAACTTCGCGCTCTTTTAGCTATGACCAGCGAACATATTTCGCTGCTATGGCTTAGTTGAGGCTATAGTTTGGGTATTATAAGCAAAGCTACAAAAAATGTACATATGTGACAAATATTAGAAAAGCATTACCGGATAGCTCTATCTGTACCTTAACTAATATACAGGAAGAGTCATAAGTAGGTGGACAAATGAAGAAGGGTGATTCCTTGGCTTATTTTAACTAAAATGTATATGAACATGGGTAGATATCTGAAAAGTAACAGATTTGGAGCAAAAATTGTGGCCATACATGAAACTTGATATACAAATAAAACAAATCAAAGAAAATAGTACCAAATAACATGTTGCCATGGAAAAACGTTCAAATTTTAAAATATTTTGTTTTTTTTTGGCCATTTTTTAATTTTTGCAAATCAGTTTACTGATGCACTTCACAGGTAACTGATAACCACTAATAAACTTCAAAAATGTTGGAATAAAATATAAAACTAACCTTTAATATTTGATTTCTTTTAAAAATAAGTATATTGTTTTATTTTTTCTTTCAAAATTAATAGCTTTTGCAATACAGGTAACTGACAACTATAACAGGTAACTGATTATAAGAACAAACCTCAGAGTTATATTATTATTACTCTAAGGAACAAACAAAATTATTTAAAAAAATGTTTTAATTAAAAAAAATTCTAAAATTTGTATATAAAAGTCACAAACGCATTTTTTTATGGAAGGGGGCGGGGGGTAGGGGTCGGAGGACAATTTTTTATTATTGTTGTATTGTCATCGGACCACTACCCACGTTTATATCATATATGACAACAAGCTTAATAGGTTATTTATTAACGTTATAAAAAATAACGTTGCTAAAAACTGCGTTGTAATAACGCCATTATCAAATTAAAACAGCAATGTCTTTACGTTATTTTCAGGTGATTTTTATCAACGTCAAAATCACATTATTTTCACGGCTTTTCTACACGAATTTTAAAACGCGACTTGCATGGCCTTTCTACCGAATGTTTTTGAGTATAACCAGCAGCAGCGCCACCTATTGTCGGCATTTTTCCCTTTGACGAAATCTATCAGGGAGTTCTTTGGCCTCTTCACTCTAAAAACCTGTTAAGGACCTGATCCCTGATCCTTTACGATCAATACGCATCAGTCATTAACCTGATAAAGACACATTAATACTCTGTGAAAGTGTTTACTGTTAAAAAATCTTGTTTAGCTTTTAAAAAAAACATAATGTATGTATAGATATTTTATCTTGCCTTGAGCGTTATCTTTAAAATTGTCTTGAAGTATTGTAGTCTTAAATTACTGAACTTTTATAACTTCCTTTCGCGTCTCTTTTGTTAAAAAAAAAATGTTATTAAAAAACATGACAAAAAAAGACGCAGAAAGGTAGTAGGTTTGAGAAGTCTTAATCTAGTGGCGTTTTAAAACATGTTGTGGAGGACTTTTTAAGTGTGAATGGGGCACATGAAAATAACGAGGGTAAAAAAGACGTTATATACACAGCACCAGAAACTTCGGCAAAAATTACATTTTTATTGCATGATTCCACCTTGTTTTTGAGTGATCTTGAGTTAGTATACCAAATTTCATCCAAATAGGATAATGGGAAGGGTGTCAAAAACGCATTTTCTATGGAAGGGGGTGGGGGTAGGGGTGAGAGGATATTTTTTTCTTAATGTTGTATTGTCCGGACCTCTATGTGAATACCAAATTTCATCCAAATCGGATAATGGAAAGTGTGTCAAAAACGCATTTTTTATGAAAGGGGGTGGGGGTAGGAGTGGGAGGTTATTGTCTTGTCATCGGATCACTATATGTATACCAAATTTCATCCAAATCGGATAACGGGAAGTGTGTCAAAAACAAATTTTTCTATGGAAGGGAGGGGTGGAGGATATTTTTTTCTTATTGTTGTATAATCATCGAACCACTATGTGTATACCAACTTTTATCCAAATCGGTTAACGGTAAGTGTGTCAAAAACACATTTTTCTATAAAGGGGTGGGAGGATATTTTTTTCTTAATGTTGTATTGTCATGTTTCATCCAAATCGGATAATGGGAAGTGTATCAAAAACGCTTTACAAGATTTGATAGTTAGATAGTTAGACAGAACATGTGAAGCTAAATAAAAGCTAATAAAAAACGAGTCAGTTACTTGTAGAGCAGGTCAGTAACCTGTAAGTATTCTAACAGGTAACTGATGCACAGGTAACTGACGATTTTGTCACTTTTTGTCAGATATTATTAATACTACGAAAATTGAGCCTCATAAACAAACAACTCGAAAAGTGTATCCTATTGTAATTATGTTTCACCATTTTTTAAATTGTTTTTTGTTGTTCTACCCTTTAAAAACTTACCAGGTTACTGATCAAATTAAAGGTTACACACGCGAGTATGGATCGGTTAAAGGACACACCCACTGTCTTAGACGTGTGACATAGAATTAAACCGTTCGCGCGTTTTCCGAATCACATAGCTCTTTTTTACTTAGCAACTGAAGGTCAAGAATGATCCAATGATGTCAAATGGATAAAAAATCTGAAGGCACAGGTAACTGATGCAATTTTTGGTGACAGTTGAAATTTGAATATTTAAAAACAAGTAACTTTAAAACAATTCTGGTTTTGACTATTTATATAACTAAAGGTTGTTTTTTAATGTTTACTAAGAAATTACTCCAATAAATAATTATAAGAACATAATTTAATTAAAATATAGTAAAATTCTAATGGTGACTCCAGGTTACTGACGATTGTTACATAAAACCTCTGTTATCTAAATGAAATATTTTTTAAAATCTTCCAAAAATGAACTTGCTTGTTAGTTATTTAATAGAACTCTAAAAATAAAGTTAGTTTTATATAAAAAAAATGTTTTAAAATGTTTTTGTGTAGGTCACATCAAAATCCGTCACTTTCCAGATAATCACCCACATAGGGCCGCAAACGCTTGGTTACGTAGCTACAGAGGGTTCGCATTTTTCCTGCCCCTAAATTTTTGTATGATGAGCCGCTGCTGGTGGATTCTAGAATACAAAAAAATAATTTTGCCTTGTTAACAAGCTTTTTGATTTCTCGTATTTTTATCTTAGTAGAGAAGGTATTATTTTCAAGGAAATTACTTTTTTTGAGATAACACCGAAAATGTGTTATTTGGGTGTATCTTGACCTATCTTAGCAATAATATCGTCGTGATGTCTGTGTGTGTGTAGGTGTGTTTGTGTGTGTATATATTATTTCTGCCCATAACACGTAGTGTTCGACTCTCTAACGATTAGATTTTGGTCAATTTTGACAATTAAAAAGTTTTCAAAATGAAACCTTTTAACGGAGCATCGTATCGATCGAAAGGCGGAGAGAATGGACCTCGGTACGGTGATCATAGCGTAGGTGGCAACCCTTTCTTTTAGGGATAGTATAAAAGACTACAGCTGTTGCCTTACAGTATGGCGTTGGCTCGTCAAAGGCTAGAGGAGAATAACCTTGATTAAAAATCCTGGCCCTCCAAGTAGGGGGTTGAAGCATTAGACTGGTTGTGAAACAAAGCAATTATCAAAAATCCTAAACCAAGCCTCGGGGCAATGGATGGAAACTCTCGAAGACGAAAAAAGCAAAGACAAAGGACTATGAATATAGGTACATGGAACGTACAGGGAGCGAATGAATCAAAAGTTGGACATTATTGCAACCGAAGTGCAGAATTGTAAGATCGATATTATTGCACTCACAGAGACAAAAAAGAAAGGAACAGGTACGAATAGTGTCGGTAATTTTGTCCATATATTCACTAGAGTCCCAAAGCAAAGAAGAGCAGCCAGGGGGGTATCCTTGTTAATAAAGAAAAATCTAAAGAATAAAATTACAGACTACGATTGCATTAGTGAAAGCATACTTCGAGGGAACATGAAGATGCTTGGACATAATATAAGCATAATAGCAGTCTACGCACCATCAGATGACGAAAGATTAGCTACAAAACAAATGTTCTTTGACTTTGATGGCTTAAGACTGATGCAATTGTGTGAAACCCACAACCTAAAAATAAATAATGGTTTTTTTAAACATAAGAATATTCATTCATCGATATCCCTGAATGCTATAGGTGGACAACACTCGCAATTAAAGTGGTATGATGTGCGATCATTTCGTGGTGTTACCTGTGGATCTGACCACCATCTGGTAAAAGGAAAAATATTATTCCCTTTAAGAAAAACAAATAAGGACGAAAATATTAGAGAAAATGAAAACCTAGAATGCATCGAAGACAATCAAAAATACAACTTGAGAAATCTAGAAATCGAAAGTACTCAAAGATCAGAACCGATTAGATGAAAAACACAAATCACTCATTTGAAGAGATATATACAAACATAATAAAAAGCTTGAAGGAAGCAAGCAACGAAGCTGTTGGATACCAAGATATTAGAAATAACAGGAAGATGTGGTGGACGGGCAAAATACAGGAAATGGTCAAAGAGAAAAAACGCACATACTTGAAATAGCTGAGTACTAAAGAGCAAAGAGACCTAGAAATCTACAGGGAAACCAGAAGACAGCTAAGAAATTTAATACGCACAGAAAAAAATGAAATGTTCGAGCGCAAGTGCCACGACATAAATACACACGTAGGAGGTAGGCAAAGTTCTGAAGTATGGAAATTCATTTCTACAGTGAAAAACCCAATAAAGGAAAAAGTAAACATCCAGATAATCAAACCAGAACAATGGACAGAACACTACAAGGGACTGCTGCAGGAGACGAGACCCGAATATCTGGCAGCCTCTTCGAGGTGAGACATAGAAGTACATGGAGAGGAAGTAATTATCGAAAAAGAAATGATAAAGAATAATATTAAAAAGCTTAAATCCGGAAAAGCTAGCGGACCTGGGGAGAGAGAAACTACTCGAAAATCTCACATATATTATCAATCAATGCATAAACGGACATCCAGTACCTCATAGTTCAATGAATAGAGGCCAAAATAGGGGGGTTACCCTACAAAAGGTCCGGTAGTTCTGAATTTTGGATATGTTGTTAAGCTCAGGAGGGTAGTTAAAAATCTGAGTTTTCGTCACCCCACCCCGGTTCGGTTCGGTTAAATTTAGTGCTTTAAACGGCACGTTTTTTATTTATTTTTATTTTTTTGTGTAAATTTAGTGACGTACAAAAATGTGAAAGAGCTTAGGGGTCAAACACCTCCTTAAACTAACCACCTCTTCAAAACCCCCCCCCCCCCAGACCCCCCAAAATCTAACATATTTAGGTTTTCTCAAATTTTTGCAAAAAATACGCTTCTAAGAGAAAAATGTGTAATATACTTTATTGTAGACAATGAAATTTCCTTTTGAAAAAGGTACAATTCAATGGGGGTCAACTATTTATAAACTCTTCAGCGGCGTCCGTTAATTGAAGTAATTTAAAAAAGTAAAAAAATATCCATGTTTTTACCATGATTTATTCGATTTTTTTTTAAACCAAGGTTTATAGAACAAAACGTGTTTTACATTATTGTAGCAAATAAAATTTCCTTTGAAATGCTGTACAAAAAAGTCGGATTGGTTTCATGGTTATAAATTCAGAGGCGCCCGTAAATTTTACCAATTTTGAAAAATCACAAATGAAAATATTTTTGTTACAAGTTTTATCTAATTTTTTCAAAAGCTAAGCCTAATTTAAAAAAAATGCTATGATGCACTTTATTGACAGTAAAATTCTCTTTTCAACGGTGTATGACTCGATGGGGTTTGACTTACAACGAACCCGCCAGCGACGTCCGTAAATTTTGCACAGGTTTTATTTGATTTTCTGAAAACCATACTCTTTATCAAAAAAATTGTTTTTTACTTCATTGTAGATAATAAAATTTCCTTTTAAACGTTGTATAACATGGTAAAAAATATTTCATATTTACCGCTCCAGTGGTGTGCTTAATTTAAAACATTTTTTTTTAAATCACAAATTTTTTAAAATTGGTTTATTTACGGGCGCCTGTGAAGTTATTACCATGAAACCAATCCGACTTTGTTATACACCATTTAAAAGTAAATTTTATTATCTACAATAAAGTGTAAAACACATTTTTTGATAAAGGGCTTGGTTTTTAAGAAAATCGAATAAAATATGTAACAGAATTAATTTTTTTGGTGAAAATTGAAAATTGTTTTAAATTAAGCACACCACTGGAGCGGTAAATATGAAATATTAGCTCACACATATACTATACTATAGTAGTGTGAGCTATGGTGATCCTAATTTTTTCGAGAAAAAAAAAGTTGCTCCGATTTCAAAAATTTTTATATATCTTTGCGTTTCAGATGATTTTGAAACTTTTTTGTTGCGCCGTCTGTCTGTCTGTCTGTATGTCTGTCTGTCTGTCTGTCTGTATGTCTGTCTGTAACGACCAACGCGCATAACTCAAAAACCGCTTGGCCGATTTGAATGAAATTTGGTACCATGGCTGGGTCTTGGGTCGAGATGGTCCCATTTAAAAATGAACAAAATCCACCAAACACAAACGAAATAAAAGGGTGGGGGTAGATTTCAAAAATTAGAGTTTATGTGAAAATATGGCGTGTGTGATATCAAACGAAAGGTAATTGAGTCTGGAGTGTAACAAAATACATTTTAATTTATTTTAAAAAAAGGGTGGGGGTATATTTCAAAAATTAGAGTTTAAGTAAAAATATGGCGTGTGTGATATCAAACGAAAGGTAATTGAGTCCGGAGTTTAAGAAAAAACATTTTAGTTTTTGTTGGGTGGGGGTAGATTTCAAAAATTTGAGTTCTAACTCAAAACATGGCTTGTGTGGTATCAAACAAAAGGTAATTTAGTCTGGAGTTGAATAAAATATATTTCAGTTTTTAGTTATATTAGCTCACACGTACACTATAACTATAGTACCTAGTGTGAGCTTAGGGTGTGGCGTTAAAAAAAGTTTAAAAAAATTTGGGCGCCAATTTGTGGCCTATTTAAAATGCATTGTGTGACATTTGTGGCAGCTTAAAGACGTTGCCGCCATTTTGTGACATTGTAATTAGAACAAACACAATTTGCCAATCTGTGACACAAAAACCCACTGAATAATTAAACAAATATCTAGAAGCAGAACTGTATTTTCCAGCTAGGTAAAACATTGATATGCCCGGTAACTTTTATACAGTGGAGAAGGGGGGGTTCAGAAATAAGAAAATTTTAAGTGCGCCACATTATTTAATACCAATGTTTTACAAAGGAGATCTTAAATAAAATACAGTTCAACCCAAACGTTGCAGCCAAACAATGAAATTCTACTTACTTCCGAGGCTTCCAGAGTATTTGTGTAATTAAAAACCCAAAAAAAATTGACTACTAGACAGAATAAAATTCTAAAAGATTGAATTATGATGACAAAACTAGAAGCACTTTACAGGTAGACGGACTCCTTTAACAGGTCATAGTGTACCTACATCTGAGTCAGTAGCGTAGGACTCAATTATATGAATGATTGTTAAAAAAAATATATACTTCCAAAATCGTTCCATCATAGGGGAGATCTAGACCAAATATCTGCTGTCATCATTCTACATTGGGTAGAATGAGACAGACAGCAACCCAGTCCGAGATCCACCCCATGAGGTAAAAATGTGTAACGAAACCGCTAAAAAAAAAATATAATCTCATCTCTCTTTTGTCTCCGCAAAGTTGGTCATCGGGTTGTACAAATAACACAAAAAAAATTAGTTCATCTTGTTTATTTTAAAAGGTAAAACTGGAGTATTACCAAAAACATGAAATAGAAAAAAAATTAATGAAATGTAGTGGAACAAGTCAGGGCCTAAGTAGCAAGACAATCCAAATTTCACAAGAGAAATTGTCTTAAATAAATGAAATGAAGGAAAACTTAGTAAATACACCGCAAAATTGTGGTTATGACGTCATACCGTTACCTTGCGTTTACAAGAAGTGTTAAAATTAAGCTGTGCAAAATTATATAGGGAAAGATCACTTCTAAATTATATTGTGAAAGTTATATATGAGAAAAAAATTATAGTTAAGGCTTGCTCCTACCTTGGTCCTTGATTATATTGTTAAAATAAAAAAAATGTGTTTTATTTTGTAAACCTGGATGTGTTGTACCAGACATCTTCTGCTACTCCAGGTCCCGTTCTGCTCGCGCCTCCCCTAGTGCCCGCTTAGCACATCACGCTAGGGCCACACTGGTTGTGGAAAATGTTGCTGATTCTTTGCCCGAGCGTAGAACCCTGTGGAAAATGAAATGTTTCAGTTTCCTGGAGAACCCCATGTCGACTCAATAAAATACAGCAGATTTAAACAGATGAACTAAAATAACCCTACGTACCTTTCCCAGGGTTAGAACTGGCTCGTCCGGCTTCCCACCAGCGTCCAGCACCGCTGCCGATGGAATGGACAGGGCTGTAGACAAAGGAGAAAAACAATATATAGTTTTTATCCAACACGTGGTTAAAAGAAAAATATAAAAACGCCAAAAATTCCCCACGTCTGTTGTCAAAAAAAGTACATTTCACACGAAAAATAACTACAATTTGGGAGGCAAATATTATCTTGAAGAGTACTCAAATAAAAAAAAATGAAAAAAAAATAAAATCGAACTTACCGCTGCTCTTTCCGTACAAAATGGCGTAGGCCGACTTAAAATTCCCCTCAAAAGGGTGCGAGCGTCACTCCAGATTACGCCTAGACACGACGGACTCACTTGTACAGTCTCTGGGACTGAACCTGCAGTTTTTTGCAGTGCCACTAACCAAAACAATGGCGATCCCAGAGCCTGCTGCCGACCCAGCCAAAATTCGTTAGCAAAGAGAGACAAAGCACTTCGTCGAGAATACCAGAATAATGAAGTCGCCGGAAACCGTTTTGTAAATTTGGTGGGGAGTGGGGACGGTAAAACGCAATAGTACCAACCTAATCTTCCCGGTTAAATTCAAATAAAGGATGCAACCCTATTTATAAAAAACTTTTTCGCCAAAAATAAATCTCTACCTTCAGTGGCAAGACTGGAAGAAAAAACCCGGGGTTTTCAAACTAACCAATGAGGACATACAGCAATAGTTCTATACAGGTATATAGGGGCAGCACCGACCAAGGGGATAGGAAGTACGTAAAACGCACCTTGAGGTGTTGTCGGATCTATTTCCACGGTTGAAATGTTTATAACAAGGACGTCGAGACACCCTCCATACATTTGACCGAACATTTGCCTACCGGACCCCCACAAACATATCAAGTAAAAGAAGAATAACCCGACGGACTAGAAGAAGCTCAGCATTGAAACCATCAACTGTAAAATCAATTACTGGAGATCAGGGCATGCAGCAAACCCAAGAATATTCGAACACTCAACCAATTCCCATATGAGTAAAGCTATACTAAGTGTAGAATTTAGTTGTATTTTAGCTACAGTTTTAGTCATAAGTTTCCTTTGCTCTTTATATATGTCTTCTCCAAGACCCACATGGCCCGACGCCATTCCTGCAAAACATTTCTACTGTAATAAAGCTGTTTCTGAACCTGAACCCAAAAATACACACTGAACTACTGCTAAGAAGCTCGGCACAAGAGTGTTCAGATGTTAACTCACACGATTTCGTTTATTCTTTTAGTCTTGGTTTTTATCCCTCGTTTATCTCCCATTTACAAAAGTGCATAACTCGTATTTATTTTATCCTTTCCCTATCAAATTAATAAAGATATCAAAGTGGCGGAGCCTCGGTTGTTCCTGGTCGACCCAAATATGTTTTTGTACTATCAAAACTAGTTAATCCGTGAAGGATATGAGGTTCGGATTGTCCCAATATCCTCGAAATAAACGTAAGGGAATGAAATGTTCATCTAAATGTTTCCTTCCTGTTACTGAAACCATTTGTGATGCGGCAACGCCGCTATTCCCCAGCATAACAGCTGTTTAACTTTATGAGCGTCAAGAGAATCACAAAATTCCACAGATAAAAACAAAATCAAAATTTTTATGTGATTTTCCCGAAGCCTGTGATCTTAAATTCCAATTACGATGTCCAGATAATGCGATGTGCGTAGTGTCCACAGTAATTCGATGGAATGCCTCCTTTTAAGGTAACTTCCTAGACCCTATATAACCTCCAAACCTAGCTCTATAAAATACCCTTACTTTGTGTACAGAAAGACGAATCAAAGAGCCTTGATTATTTACCTAAATAAACAAATATGTAACGATGTCTTAAACGTAAAAATGACACGTTACATAATCCCCCCCCAACTTCAAGACGATTAACCTAAAAAGGTTAATCGGAGAGGTCCGCTGCCGACTTAAGGTCTTTGGCATGCCAACTCCCTGGCAGTACTTTACCCGATGGTTCCTGAAGCTCAAATATCCATGGAGAAATTTTATTCCTAATCACATAAGGACCAACGAATTTCGGTGCTAACTTCTTCGAGAAAAACTTCGCAGCATCCGACAAAACATAATTTTTCTTCCAAACACGCTGACCCACAACAAAGTTGGGTACGCAAATTATACTGAACTACGTTTTTCTCTCCTGCCACCTCTAACCTTCTCTTAACATCAGCATAGAGCTTCCGGAAACCTTCGTTCTTACTTTCAGCTGCAGTTTGTACACCATTCTCTTCAGATAACAAAACTGGGTTGGAGTAATCTTTTCCTGACAAACACATATTCCTACCAAAATTAACAAAGAAAGGAGACATCCTGGTTGTCTCATGGGTTGCAGTACGAATCGCGCAGGCAAGTTTATGTATTTGTTCGTCCCACTTCCTGTGGTTGTCTTTCACATAACAACATAACATGGTTTTTAACGTGCGATTCGTCCTTTCTGTTGGATTTGCTCTGGGGTGATAATACGGATTATACTGAATTTTAACCTGATAACTCTCAGCAAAACGCTTAAACTCATTACTTTTGTACTGAGGGCCATTATCACAAAGTATCAAACGGGGCACTCCGAAGACCATAAATACTTGCTCCTCAAGATGCTTGACAACAGCTTGAGTAGGGGCTGTTCGCATTGGAAAAACTAAGGAAAACTTACTCAAATAGTCCGTAACGACGAGAATCCAGCAATTACCCTTTGTCGAACGAGGTAAAGGTCCACATAAATCAGTCGAAATAATTTCCCAAGGACGAGTTGGTTTTGGGTGAGATATCATCTGATCAGATACACCTTGTGTATCACCTTTATGAGCTGCACAGACAAAGCATTTCTTTACAAAAGTTGCCACGTCCTGGCGCATTTTTGGCCAGTACTATTTTTCTGCCAGTCTGTGGAAGGTTTTATACACACCCATATGTCCTGCGGTAGGAGGATCGTGAGCTTCTCCAATAATTCTACGCCTATGATCTTTGGGGACTACCTCTTTCCAATATTCGTTAGATGATGAAAGTTGAGGGTATTCTTGTTTGACATATTTATACAACTTATTATCAGTGTATCTCCAGTTCATAAATTTTAACGGTGATTCTACGACCCTCTTTACCATCTTTTGGTACCATCGATCTTTAATTGCTGTTGAAACATCTCTGGGCTGCGAAATTGTATCAATCATAGGTACTGCACGAGACAACATGTCCGGGACAACTAAATCTTTCCCTTTCCGATGGATTACTTCAAAATCATATTGCTGCAGTTTTACAGACCAACGAGCAAGTCTTCCACTGGGCTCTTTTAAGCTATGAAGCCATTTTAAACTAAAATGATCTGTTATGACCTTAAATGAGATCCCCTCAATATAAGGCCGGAGCTTCTCTATCGCCCAAACCAATGCCAAACATTCTCGCTCGGTGGTCGTGTAAACACGTTCTTGCTTAGTCAAAGATCGACTCAAATAGCATATGACTGTCTCCTTCAGGATAAGGCTGCGTTAAACATGCTCCTATTCCATATCCTGATGCGTCTGTTTGAATGACAAATTCTTTGGTATAATCTGGACATGTAAGAATCGGTGCAGTCACTAAAAGTTCCTTAATCTGAATAAATGCTTTTTCGCAGTCTGGAGTCCAATCGAACTTTTGATTTTTCTTAGTTAGAGCTGTAATCGGAGCTATTATCGCTGAAAAATTATCTATGAAACGTCTATACCAGGATATTGTACCTACAACTCTACGAACTTCTCTGACAGTTCTTGGCCTCTGGAGCTCTAACATGGCTCTAATTTTATTAGGGTCAACTCGGATGCCTCGACGGTCCACTACGAAACCTAAATAAGTCATTTCTGGCCTACACAGTTGGCATTTCTCCCAACTTACCGTTATCTTTGCATTCTGCAACCTTCGTAGGACTTCCTCAAGAATTCTAAGATGTTCAGAAAAGCTCTGTGTGACAATTACGAGGTCATCGAGATATACGTACACGTAGGGGTCTAAATTGTTTCCTATGATGCTATCTATGAGTCTCTGCCAAGTTGCAGGTGCGTTATGAAGACCAAATGGTAACCGCTTAAATTGGAAGAGACCTCGTCGACAGATGAATGCTTTTAGTTGCTTCGATGATTCTTCCATTGGTACTTGCCAATAAGCGCTTTTGATATCTAAAGTTGACAAGTATTTAGCATCTTTCAACTTGTCAAGAGTCTCGGATACGAGTGGTAAAGGATAACTATCACGCGCCGTCTCTGAGTTCAATTTGCGGTAGTCTACGCAGAACCGATATTTTTTTGTGTTTTTCTTTTGTACCATTACCACTGGTGAAGCCCATGAACTACTACTACGTTCTATCACATCCATTTTCAGCATTTCGTCGATTTCGTCATCAATAAGTTTTTGAATGACCTTATATGAACGTTGTCTTATCGGTGCTGCATCTGTTGTAATCTTATGCTCTACCCTGTCTGTACATCCTAGTGAGTCACCCATAATAGTCTTATATTTGTCGACCAATTCCTCTAGTCGTTCTGATTCATAAGGCGAAAGAGTAGTTTGTTGGTCTGGTGTTTCTAAAGAACAAATCACATCTTTATTATCGGCAAAGTGCCACTCATTAGTACTTAAGTTCGGTACTATCCCCATCGAAATCCAAAAATCTAATCCCAAAATCAAAGTGTGCGGCAATTCAGGAACGACGACGACCTCTATTAACCTAAATTTATCCTGAACTCGCATAGGAAGCTGCACTGTCCCAATACTACTCGTGCTTTGACCATTTGCCACAATACAACTCGTCTTCTTTGTCGTATCAAGTGAAAAACCAAACCTCTCGATGATTGACCAACCATGATTCCCTAAAAAGGTACGTGAAGCCCCGGAATCCAACAAACCTAATAACTTATTTCCGAGCACATCCACTTCTAAATAAGGCCTTTCATCTTTACGAGCATGACTTATCACATAATCTAAAACGTACGTTAGCCTATCGGTCGATGCTTGTTCAGGCTGACTCGAAGGTCGACCACCTACGAACGCCTGGGTCCGTTTCCCTGACGATTACAATTACGACATTCTCTTACTGTAACCCCTGCCTGACCACACGAATAGCACTGTTTGCCTCTAGGTAATGCGCACCCGATTGCCATGTGCCCTGTTTGGTTGCATCTATAACATACCACGTCCCTATTCGCCCTACCAGGTCTAACACCTTGTGGTGGTTGTTCATCTCTGTCATTTACACTAGACTGACCACTAGCTGGTTGTTGTCTATCTCTATCAGCTCTAGCAGCGAAACTGCTTGCTGGCTGCTGCCTATTTCTGTCGAATCTATTAGCAGGATGATTTAAATTCTGTTGGTTCGATGTCCCAGCACCTGATATTTGAATTGCATCAACCCCTGTTGAAAAATCGTCACTGTCGCTCTCTACGTCAACGTAGGCCAAGTCAGGTTCAATAGATTGGTTTTTCCTAGGTGTAAAATTTTCCTCCTCTAAACCATATCTCTGGTCTATTCTACGACACAGATCCTTTAAATGTGATAGGCTATTGACCTCAGTAGCAATTAACCCATTTTTATAGATGTCCGCGATATTTCTGAAGACGATAGCTAATTTCGCCTCTTCGGAAACAGGACAGCCAAGTCTTTGGAAATATGTGTTCATGACAGCAATATAGGTCCCTATAGACTCTCCAGGGCCTTGTTTACGTTTTTGAATCTCCTTCAATAGCTTCTCGCCATATGAAGAAGGAAGATATTCTGTCATGAACCTCTGTTCCAGCTGTTCCCACGTATGGACTTCTCTTCGAACATCTTTGTAAAAAGTATAAGCTGACTTTTCAAAAAGATCAATGCCCGAATTCAGTAAAACCTTTTTGCTGACTCCTCTCGCCTGACTTAACTCGTCCACTCTCTCAAAAAATGCGGTGACGGAGATCGTACCCCTCTCGCCTGTAAACTTTAAGTTCCACTTATGCGGAGGTACAGGTGCAACGTGATATGAGGTACCAGGATCACTTGACATTGGTACTGGCGACGAACATGAAAATGGTCGTGACTGAGCAATTGGTGCTATGCTACTTTGGAGGGCAGCTAAACTCAAAGGAACGGTAGACGGTTGTAGAAAAGCTGTTGTACCGTAATTCTCAATCGGCATAGGGAGTGGTGCTTGTACTGATGTTTGAGTTGGGTTTGTAAGCACTTGCATTTGCAATGGAGCAATGACCGACGGTTGATTTGTGGGCTGTTGAGCTGGTCTTTGTGTGCTCGAGAGCTGTGGTTGCGGGAAATGAGACTGGTTAGGTGTGTTGCCAGCATTTGTTGAGTGGTCTGAGCTTCGACTCGTTGATTGAGTTTCAGATGCTTCATCATCATCTGAGGTCACGCCAACTCTTAATAAATCTGTTGCTTGGCTCTGCAACCTCCCAATCAAACTCAAGGTTTCCGCAACCAGTATGCCTTTGGTTTGACTTTCTTCAAAGTTAGACGGATTCATGTTATTTATCCTGGCCAACACGTGTTCCAACCTCACAGCGATTTTTCTAAACTCTCCCCCTTTACTCGTACCAGAGAACTTCTCTACCAGCGGTACCAGACTATCAAGCTTCTTCATGCAGCTAAAAGCATCTTGGCCAAATTTAAAGGGATACGGAGGGTATCTCATACTTGCATCAGTCTTTTCTCTTTGTTTGATCAACATAAGCTGTTGTTTCATCTCTTCCACCGATCCAATAGCTATGCCTCTCCATGTTAACTCATAGATTAATTCGTCCTTGACTAAGTACCTTACGTCAGACAACCGACTCAAAGAAATAGCCATAGTGCCTTTTATCTTCAAACTTTAAACTTTAATTAAAACTGTTAATTATACCTCCCAATTATAAAAACTAAACCACGCAATAACAAACACAAAGTTCACTTTAAATTCACCAGTGAAAATCACTATAAATTTTCTCACAAATGTAGAAAATATAAAACTTAAATACGGGCAGACGCGAACAAAACCGAAAAACACCGGAGCAGTAAGAAAATAAAATTTACTTGCATTTAAAAATGTAATCATAATTTATATTAAGTATTTGTACAACCAACTATGACGTCCAACCCTGCAGAGAGAAATAACTACTTAAATCCTAAATTAGAATTAACAAGTAGCCATAACGAAAGTAAAAAAAATAAAAGAGAGACAAGAGTTTTGGCAGTGTTTAGGTCTTATGTTTCACTCCTGCGTGAGTAAAACCAAAAAAAAAATGATTGCGCTTATCCTAGCTGAACTGGATTAAAATTAAAGTTAAGTGATGTTTGTTTACCTCAGCAACCGAGTAGGTAAATTTATCCCTAAATGGAACGTACAACAGACTACCTATAACAAAAAAAAATCCCAAAGCTGTTGTACACAGTTAACGCTAGGGTATACTCCTGCTATTGCAGAACGGCTCCACTAATAAACTCCTCAAAAAAACCCAAATCGCCGTATACAATGATTTTTCTAAAAAGAATAAATCAAAACCCACTTTAACCTGCTTACCTACTCTGAGTTTACACGAAACATGCATTGCTTAAGGTCACATCATCCCTTAATATATAAGTGAACGCAATAAACGTCGGAACAGATGTTCATGTTATAGAAATCGTAAAATATGCTCAATTAAAAAAAAAATCCGCCCGCTGAAATTGCGTCGAATTAGACTAGTAAGGATGTTGTGTGTAATTAAAAAAAATTAAAAAAAAAATACCGATGTTATTAAAAAATTTACAGAAATAACATCTTGGTAGGACTGCAACTCTCTAATCTTCATTAAAATGAAATTCCCAAAACTTAAACTAAATTGATGCAAACCATGGTCAAGAAGACCCTAGGATCGTACCGAAAGGTGTCCAAAAAAAAATTTAAAAAAATTTTTTGGTGTCGACCACAGTAGTCCAATAGTCAAAAAAAATTAACTAGTGACTCACTAAAACTCTCAAAAACCACTCCACTCTGATAGGTGGTTTGGAGTAGGGAGAAGAAAAAAAAATTTAAAACAAATGATGATAGGTTGTTAAAACGTGAGGGTTCGAAATAAAATTATATTTTAATTCAGAAAAAAAAATATCCAAATAAACTGGTAGAACCATTGTAGGGACAAGGTACCACTATGCACCAAGGAAAAAATGTCCAACAAGAAAATCAAGTCTCCCTTTTAAAAAAAAATATTAAAAAAAAATATTTAAAAAAAATATTTTCAAAAAAAAATTAAAAATGTTTAAGTGGGGTTGCAGCTCCTATTAGTGAACCTTAAAAATTTTTCTTTTATAAAATCAACACCAGAAAAATCTTATTCGAGTTGTCATGCAAAAGTTTTTGTTCTTCTCCTTTAAAAAACAGTTGTCAATTCCCTTCCCTCTCCCAAAACTGTGGCAATGTGAAAAGTAAATGAGCTAGAAAAATCAATTTACTATACAAAAAAATGTTTAAAATTAAATTCACTCAAGAATCATAAGGTACAAAAATCGTAATTGCAAAAAAACCAATCAGTTTAGGAAAAGTAAAAAAAATATTTATGCTCAAAAAAAAACAAACGATGTTAGTATACTTGTTCAAAATCATCACTAAAGGAAATAAACAACGTGAGCACTTATTTACTGTACCACTATAATAGTGTGAACCTAAGTTTTAAACTTTGCACTCAACTCCGTAAAGAATTATCTTGTGTGTACTTTCAAAAAACAAACATGAAAACAATTTCAAGGTTCACCTATAAGAACGTTGTAAAACTAAATCTGCCTACTCAAGTGTCTTTACACACAACATCTAATCAAAAAAAATTTTTACTGCCTAATGCATTCTCAGATCCCTATTCCTGGTGTTTACGAGATATAAAATTAAGTTGGGCCCACTCCACAACTATCAGTCAAAGCAAATCTACCAAATGTCCAAGGGCTAATGAGACCCCATCACCTACAAATGATATTTAGAAATGAAACAGTTGGGAATAATCCTGCGTAAAAACCAGAGAACAAAATCAAGAACCAAAAACTATTACATTAATTTTAAAAGAGCATAATAAAACTCCCGGCCCCAATTAAACTTTTGTTATCTCAACAAAACTCGGCCTAAAACCAAAAAACTTTTTATTAGACATTTCCCCTATTCCCTAAGTATAATGTCAATAAAACCCAAAAACTTGTGATTTCCATTCCAATCCCATCTGGACCCTATATATTTTTTAAACGGTCAAACACCCACAGGCGAAACAATATCTTATTTCAAAGAAAGGGTGAAGATATTTTGAAGCATCCTGTGAAAATAGGACACTATTATGGAAAATTGTTCAGATCAGTGTTCTTACTACTTTTTAACCTAAATATATCTAGTTCCCTCATATGCATGTTACTATTATATTATATTAATTCCTATCATAACTAAACAGATCACAAAAATGGTCTTTCTCCGCAAATCTGCAAGGTCCTGGAAGATGTGAGATTCAGCCTGTAGGCCAAATTTGGATGTATTTTAATTTAGCGAAAACCGAAGTTGCGAAATCCTAAAAAGATTAGCAGGAAGTCCTCGTTCCTCGATTTCTACACTCCGAACTAAACATTTCTTCCATTTCCACCCAGCTCGCGGGAGGAAAACTCCTAATTATTGCAATACAAAAGGTACTACTATCATATTATGCATAACAAAAAAAAGTATATGCCCTCATCATTGTTTAGTCTCATCAAAGAAAACCTATTGTTTTTAAATTTATTCTTAGATTAAAATCGTTTTTTTTTTAAATCAATCATCTTAAATTTATTGTTTAACCTGAACACTTTCCCATTTATTCCACAACAGTGTATTGTAATTTAAAAATTTGCTTCATTATCTGAGGTCACCAGTATGAAACTATTTTAAAACTAAAAAAAAAATGAAATAAAAAAAATTATTTCTCAATTGTCCACAACTTCCAAGTTTTCATCCCTAAATACCTAGGTACTTTCTCAGTCTAACACCATCAATCGTTATCCAACATAACGCTTTAATTTCAGAAGCAACAAAACGAAGATTAAGTGAAAAGCTAAGCAAGTATGTTGGAAGTTGCTTTACAATGGGCGCAGATGTAAGGCCCCTTTAAGTACACGCCACTGTCCTGAACTGCAAACTAACAAAAAACTGAAGACTAGCATATCTGCCGTCAAACAACATTTGGCATGAAATTAAAATAATTTCATATCATATCAGTACCCTCCAAAAACAAAACGTTTTTTTTTTTTACTATAAGACCCAAACACTTAACCAATAAATCTTGTTATTTAAAATTATGATTTGGAAGTAAAAGATTTATTTATTCCTGCCTGATCAACTAAGACAAAAAAAAAAGTTCACCTTTTGTAACTCAAGAAATTCCCGTTTGGTCCCCTAAAAAAAATATAACCTGTCTGGTCACCCTTTAAAACTACGACCACTATACAAACCGTTTTGACCAAAACAAGAATTCGAGAAGTTATGTTAACAGAAAGGAAATAATTTTTTACGAAAAATTAAATTATTAAAAAAAAAGTAAAATTTGGAAATATTTTTACCAATTACCCCCGCCTAGCATTTATATTTAGTTGAAAGTCTCTCTTAAATTCACTGACCAATTTCACGGCCTCACAATGATATTACTTAAAAAAATTACTGAACTTTACAAATGAACTAAAAAAAATCAAAAAAACTTATATCTATATCTGTCTCAGCTAAACATTTATTTTGTGGTATTATATCTAGTTGGGCTTCAAATTCATTTTCCCTGTATTCAACCCGAGCAAACATAAATGTTTGCTCTCCAATGGCCATGACCAAGCTATGACCTGAACGCAGAAAAAAATACAGAAAAAAAAATAATTGTGAACCAGAAAACTTTAATTGGTAGAAATACCCGTAGGTCATTTTTTTTTAAAAAATGCACTCCAAAGCCCAACGCTGTATTTTCTACCAAAAAAATTGACCAGTCACAAAAACACAACTAGACAACTAAACTGGCAACCAAAGACCTAAAAAAAACTGCTCCAAAAAAAAATACCTCAAAAAAAAAATGTTAACTGGACCTCTGGCGTTGATCTTCAGCCAATATGTCGCTCTAGGGTTTTAGCCTTGTGTTTCCTAACTTCCCGAGCCGACACTAGTAGTAGTAGTACCCTCCTCTGACCCGATGTAACTGAGTGACGTAAGTTCTTAATTGTCATCAACAGTTACCTCCAAAAAAACCAAGAAAAGAAAATGACAAAGCAAAATAAACTCATTTTCCCTTTCTTTCATTACTAATTAATACTTTCAACTAAACAAAGCTACCATCTGTCAAGCTATATTTACTTTAAAACAACTCAGCCAAGAAAAATTTGTGTGAAACCCTGTAAAAATATTCCAATTTCCAAGTGGTGATATCCCACAAAAAAAAATTAAAATGACCAAAAAAATAACTTGTTGACCCAAATAAATTGACTGTACTAAATACTAAAAAATAATCTGTGAACCAATTTCTATCTTATCACAAGCAGGAAATAATAAAATATAAATAAATGAACCTGCAGGAAAAAAAATTGTTAGAAAAAAACACAGTACCTATGTCATATATTTAAACCTAAAAAGACTATGTCTGGAGGTCCATCCACCTATAGATCAACAAAAAAAAATTGAAGTAAATTTACATTGTTGTATTTATTTTTCTTAAAAAATTAAAATGTGTTTTTCCTACAAAAACTTTAAAGAATTAAGAACATGATTTGGACGCTGTTGAACAAAACTCCCATGCTCTCTATCCACTTATTCTTCCTTAATAAATAACAATGAATATTTTATTTTCCAGTAAAAACTTGTGAAGATAAGCTAACAAAAAAAAACTATGAGGATCAACAGAGCAACAACGAATTTCAAATCAACGTTCAAATATTACTAAAAAATATTTAAAAAGTGTTATCAAAACCAACAATGATGGAAAATCTCATTTTTTTTTTATTAAAAAAAATGATTGAGTGTCAAAACCACCGACAGCCACTGAAAGACTGAAACCTGGCTATGGCTGTAACAACAAAAAAAAATTTCCCTAAAAAAAATTCAAAAAAAATTCAAAAACTTTTTTCCAAATATAAAAAATCAAAAAGAAATTACATCAGATGTTAAAAAACTAGCCAAAAACACACGTAGGGCGCCAATTTGTGGCGTTAAAAAAAGTTAAAAAAATTTGGGCGCCAATTTGTGGCCTATTTAAAATGCATTGTGTGACATTTGTGGCAGCTTAAAGACGTTGCCGCCATTTTGTGACATTGTAATTAGAACAAACACAATTTGCCAATCTGTGACACAAAAACCCACTGAATAATTAAACAAATATCTAGAAGCAGAACTGTATTTTCCAGCTAGGTAAAACATTGATATGCCCGGTAACTTTTATACAGTGGAGAAGGGGGGGTTCAGAAATAAGAAAATTTTAAGTGCGCCACATTATTTAATACCAATGTTTTACAAAGGAGATCTTAAATAAAATACAGTTCAACCCAAACGTTGCAGCCAAACAATGAAATTCTACTTACTTCCGAGGCTTCCAGAGTATTTGTGTAATTAAAAACCCAAAAAAAATTGACTACTAGACAGAATAAAATTCTAAAAGATTGAATTATGATGACAAAACTAGAAGCACTTTACAGGTAGACGGACTCCTTTAACAGGTCATAGTGTACCTACATCTGAGTCAGTAGCGTAGGACTCAATTATATGAATGATTGTTAAAAAAAATATATACTTCCAAAATCGTTCCATCATAGGGGAGATCTAGACCAAATATCTGCTGTCATCATTCTACATTGGGTAGAATGAGACAGACAGCAACCCAGTCCGAGATCCACCCCATGAGGTAAAAATGTGTAACGAAACCGCAAAAAAAAAAATATAATCTCATCTCTCTTTTGTCTCCGCAAAGTTGGTCATCGGGTTGTACAAATAACACAAGAAAAATTAGTTCATCTTGTTTATTTTAAAAGGTAAAACTGGAGTATTACCAAAAACATGAAATAGAAAAAAAATTAATGAAATGTAGTGGAACAAGTCAGTCACAAGAGAAATTGTCTTAAATAAATGAAATGAAGGAAACTTAGTAAATACACCGCAAAATTGTGGTTATGACGTCATACCGTTACCTTGCGTTTACAAGAAGTGTTAAAATTAAGCTGTGCAAAATTATATAGGGAAAGATCACTTCTAAATTATATTGTGAAAGTTATATATGAGAAAAAAATTATAGTTAAGGCTTGCTCCTACCTTGGTCCTTGATTATATTGTTAAAATAAAAAAAATGTGTTTTATTTTGTAAACCTGGATGTGTTGTACCAGACATCTTCTGCTACTCCAGGTCCCGTTCTGCTCGCGCCTCCCCTAGTGCCCGCTTAGCACATCACGCTAGGGCCACACTGGTTGTGGAAAATGTTGCTGATTCTTTGCCCGAGCGTAGAACCCTGTGGAAAATGAAATATTTCAGTTTCCTGGAGAACCCCATGTCGACTCAATAAAATACAGCAGATTTAAACAGATGAACTAAAATAACCCTACGTACCTTTCCCAGGGTTAGAACTGGCTCGTCCGGCTTCCCACCAGCGTCCAGCACCGCTGCCGATGGAATGGACAGGGCTGTAGACAAAGGAGAAAAACAATATATAGTTTTTATCCAACACGTGGTTAAAAGAAAAATATAAAAACGCCAAAAATTCCCCACGTCTGTTGTCAAAAAAAGTACATTTCACACGAAAAATAACTACAATTTGGGAGGCAAATATTATCTTGAAGAGTACTCAAATAAAAAAAAATGAAAAAAAAATAAAATCGAACATACCGCTGCTCTTTCCGTACAAAATGGCGTAGGCCGACTTAAAATTCCCCTCAAAAGGGTGCGAGCGTCACTCCAGATTACGCCTAGACACGACGGACTCACTTGTACAGTCTCTGGGACTGAACCTGCAGTTTTTTGCAGTGCCACTAACCAAAACAATGGCGATCCCAGAGCCTGCTGCCGACCCAGCCAAAATTCGTTAGCAAAGAGAGACAAAGCACTTCGTCGAGAATACCAGAATAATGAAGTCGCCGGAAACCGTTTTGTAAATTTGGTGGGGAGTGGGGACGGTAAAACGCAATAGTACCAACCTAATCTTCCCGGTTAAATTCAAATAAAGGATGCAACCCTATTTATAAAAAACTTTTTCGCCAAAAATAAATCTCTACCTTCAGTGGCAAGACTATAAGAAAAAACCCGGGGTTTTCAAACTAACCAATGAGGACATACAGCAATAGTTCTATACAGGTATATAGGGGCAGCACCGACCAAGGGGATAGGAAGTACGTAAAACGCACCTTGAGGTGTTGTCGGATCTATTTCCACGGTTGAAATTTTTATAACAAGGACGTCGAGACACCCTCCATACATTTGACCGAACATTTGCCTACCGGACCCCCACCAACATATCAAGTAGAAGAAGAATAACCCGACGGACTAGAAGAAGCTCAGCATTGAAACCATCAACTGTAAAATCAATTACTGGAGATCAGGGCATGCAGCAAACCCAGGAATATTCGAACACTCAACCAATTCCCATATGAGTAAAGCTATACTAAGTGTAGAATTTAGTTGTATTTTAGCTACAGTTTTAGTCACAAGTTTCCTTTGCTCTTTATATATGTCTTCTCCAAGACCCACATGGCCCGACGCCATTCCTGCAAAACATTTCTACTGTAATAAAGCTGTTTCTGAACCTGAACCCAAAAATACACACTGAACTACTGCTAAGAAGCTCGGCACAAGAGTGTTCAGATGTTAACTCACACGATTTCGTTTATTCTTTTAGTCTTGGTTTTTATCCCTCGTTTATCTCCCATTTACAAAAGTGCATAACTCGTATTTATTTTATCCTTTCCCTATCAAATTAATAAAGATATCAAAGTGGCGGAGCCTCGGTTGTTCCTGGTCGACCCAAATATGTTTTTGTACTATCAAAACTAGTTAATCCGTGAAGGATATGAGGTTCGGATTGTCCCAATATCCTCGAAATAAACGTAAGGGAATGAAATGTTCATCTAAATGTTTCCTTCCTGTTACTGAAACCATTTGTGATGCGGCAACGCCGCTATTCCCCAGCATAACAGCTGTTTAACTTTATGAGCGTCAAGAGAATCACAAAATTCCACAGATAAAAACAAAACAATCAAAATTTTTATGTGATTTTCCCGAAGCCTGTGATCTTAAATTCCAATTACGATGTCCAGATAATGCGATGTGCGTAGTGTCCACAGTAATTCGATGGAATGCCTCCTTTTAAGGTAACTTCCTAGACCCTATATAACCTCCAAACCTAGCTCTATAAAATACCCTTACTTTGTGTACAGAAAGACGAATCAAAGAGCCTTGATTATTTACCTAAATAAACAAATATGTAACGATGTCTTAAACGTAAAAATGACACGTTACAAGGGGCCCATATATTGGCAGAGTATTTTACCATGTTACACAACGTTTAAAAGGAAATTATATTATCAACAATGAAGTAATAAACGATTTTTTTGATAAAGGGCATGGTTTTCAGAAAATCAATTAAAACCTGTGCAAAACATAATTAAAAAAAATATATATTAAATGGCCCCCATTTACGGACGTCGCTGGCGGGTTCGTTGTAAGTCAAACCTCATCGAGTTATACACCGTTGAAAAGATAATTTTACTGTCAATAAAGTGCATTATAGCATTTTTTTAAATTAGGCTTAGTTTTTGAAAAAATTAGAAAAAACTTGTAACAAAAATATTTTAATTTGTGATTTTTCAAAATTGGTTAAATTTATGGGCGCCTCTGAATTTATAACCATAAAACCAATCCGACTTTTTTGTACAGCATTTTAAAGGAAATTTATTTTGGGGGGTCTGGGGAGGTTTTTGAAGAGGGGGTTAGTTTAAGCAGGTATTTGACCCCTAAGCTCTCTTTCCTTTTTGTACATCACTAAATTTACACAAAAAAATAAAAATGAATAAAAAACGTGCCGTTTAAAGCACTAAATTTTAAAAAATTATTATTTTCTAACTTACTTACTTACTTTAAGTTAAAAGTTACTCCCACTCCATTACAATATTTAAAAATACATTTAAAGAATGGATGTTGTAGCTGATAAAATTCTCTACAAGATATGTTCTTAGAACTTTTACCCTAGAAGAAAGTATTTCGGAGCTTATGCCGTCTAAAGTAGAAAAAATCTGAAAATTTGCCCAAGCACGTGATTTTAGTCATTTTTGGAAATTACCTAGCTCCGTTACTACTGCTCGCAGAACAAGCGTAGTACTACCCAATTGTGGATAATTATATCCTCTAAAAAATTTCATATAACTTCATATAACTCTTTTTGCGATTTAGTATACTGGAACGAAGTTACAGGCAAAAAACTACAAAAAGTGCCAATTTTTGATGGTTTTTTCAAGATGGCGGAGGAAGCACAGGGGTGGGGATGACAAAAACATAGATTTTTAACTACTCTTTCGACCTTAATAACATATCCAAAATTCAGAACTACCGGACCTTTTGTAGGGTAAAACTCCTCTATTCATTGTACTATCAATACATAAAAAAGGAAACAAGCTGGATTGCAACAATTACAGAGGAATTTCAGTACTCTAAGTAGATTGTACGATAGGATTCTTAGATCTAATAGAGAAGGATGTTCATGAACAAGAAGAAGAAGAGCAAAGTGGGTTTCGTGCAGGCATATCTTGTAGTGATAATGTTTTTTGTCTTAAACAAGTAATTGAGGAAAGGAGCGCCAGAAATATAGAGACTCATGTTACCTTTGTGGACCTACAAAAAGCATATGATACCGTTCCAGTAGAAAAATTATGGACAGTGTTAGAGCAAACTTATATCAATCATACCTACATAAAAGCGATAAAAGAACTATACAACGGGTCAAAATGTAAATTTAAAATTCGAAATCGACTTTTAAAAGAATTCCTGGTAACAAAAGGCTTAAGACAGGGATGTTGTATCTCTCCAACTCTTTTTAAAATATATATCGCAGTAGCTCTAAAAAACTGGAAACGTAAAGTGCACGGCTTGGGAATACAACTTAACGACCGATTTACCATATACACACTAGTAGTACAGTTGTGCGGGTTCTGAAGCAAATGGTAACATGCCATCCACTTCGAAACAGTGGATGACCTGTTGCTGAAGAAGTGAACTTGGTATGACCTTCGGGCTAAAAGAAGTGTGCAAGAAGTTGTCAGCAATGACGTAACAACTAGATGCTGTTGAAAGGACCAATAGGACCAAATGGTAACATGCCATCCACTTCTGTCTGTATGTCTGTCTGTTGCTGAAGAGGTGAACTTGGTATGACCTTGGGACTAAAAGAAGTGTGCAAGAAGTTGTGAGCAATGACGTAACAACCAGAGGCTGTTGAAAGGCCCTATTGGTCAATGAGTTAGGTGCCAATGCGCGAGTAGGTAAAATGGGGTGTTTTTTTAGTTTGAGCTTCACTAGGTTAGCCTGGTCTGGGTAAGTCTTAATGTGAAAGAGGCGTTAATTGATTAAGAATTATTATTCCTGTGTGTTAAAAAATAATAATTGCTAAAAATGATTGCACGAGTATCTTATCGGTGTTTACGACCCCACACATGCTTCTCTTTTATCTAATTAGCAAAACAATATGATGCAACAGTTGTAATTATTTTAGACGCTGGGAGATGTTTATAGTTTATTATAGGAGGCATTTTTGATTGATATGACACATTTTTTCAAAATAAATTTTATATAAAATGAGTCAACAACGAGGATTAGGATATTAAAAAACAACTAAAGTGATTTATTAAGTGATATTTGGTAAGTCTTTTTATTGAAATAAAATAGTAAAAGAAAAATATAAAACTTAGTCAAACTTGATGTTATAATTATATTTCTGTTGAAAAATTCTGCATGCCAATTTTCTTGTTTCTGGGTATTTGATTGCAGATTCCAATAAACAAAATAAGAAAATATACTAGAAATATTTTATTTTTAATTTATTTAATTTTAAACATATATTAATGAGGAGAAGGATATTTTTACTCATAGCAAAATAGGTCTTGTTTACCTCTTACTGCGTAATATGTTTCTATGTTCTTATGATGTTCAATTGATTTCTTGCAAAAACAAAACATTTGCTTACAACTAGAACAAAGCCTAGTGCCAATATTGCAATGTGAATAGTTTTGACAGAAACAAACGTTTCTTTTACAGTAAACACATACATTTTTACTACTACTACTACTATCCATCTGGTCCAGAAACCCAAGTTGCTTGGTTGTCACACATTCTGCAGTCTTTTTCATGTTATTTTTCTTCTGCCATACTTGTGGTGATGTTTTATTTGTAGCTTGATAAATTTCTAGTTTGTCTTTTTCTGGTTTTTGATGTGATGATTTTTTGTTCATTGTTGTGGTGGTATCTCGGTTAGACTGAAATCACAATTAAAAGGTAAGCATAATTTTTTACAGATTTTTTTTATTTATAATTTTTTTTCTTCTAGGTGTTAATTTTTTAGGTTGTTTACTTACCCAGTTTAGTGAGTTCCTAGACACACACACAGTGTCCGATGTCTGAACAAGTTGAGAGGATTCTGTAGACTGGTTTAAATTTAAGATTTATTTAAGTTATTGGATAGCCCCATGGTGCTGTGTTGGTGGAGTGGGGTAATAGTTGACGTTTATCGTCAAAAGGACTTAAAGCAATCTTTTCGTGTTTGTGAGATCGGATCATAGTTTGAGAGATCTCTGTGATTTTATTTTTAAAAAGGCACTCAAGATAGTCATTAAATGTAATTTTTCTAAGTGAAGCCTTTTTTACACCCTTTGCTCTTTTACTAATATTTAAATTTAAACATTGTTCCTGAACCTCTGTTAATGAAGTTTGAAGATTTTGCAAATCGCTCTTATTTTCCAAAATCTTCACACTATACATTTTAGACCGTAAACCTACAAACTCTGTCATTATAGCACCAGTATTTTCATCTTTTATGAGTCCTAAAACTTTTTTATTTTTTAATGACATGTTAAAAATATTGTCTGGTGGGTAGTCAGATGTGTCAAATTTGTCAATGTTAGTTTTCATATGTTTGTATATATCATCAACATGTAGGTTATAAATTAAACTGTCTGTGTCCGTATATAGCAAAAGGGCTTTATCTCCAAAGTTCGTTTTAATATAGTTATAGTGAAATTCATAAAGAAAAGTTTTTGACAAGTCCAAAATTGTAAATCCTACATATATGGGCTTATTGAAAATAATGTTGTTTCTAGACATTTCAATAATAACCAAATCTTTATCAAATATGGTTAAACTATGAAAAGTAGGTTTTGAAATATAGAATGGTGCACCAAGACGACCCGACCATCGAGTTACCAACTTAACGTCCTTATATTTTCTAACATTCGCCATGGTCTTACCAAATACTGAATTAATCATCAATTTGTAAAAGTTTTTCTCAAATTCATTTTTACTTTGCTGGCGCATATGGATGTTTAATTCAATATAAGGTTTCAACCATTGAGACTGTTTAAATTTAAGGACTCTATGAATTTTTCTAATTTTTAAACCCAAACCAAGGACTTGTTTCAAGTTACGATAATGGATGATATATCGCTCTTTATTGTAAAGTGTCGTTATCAGTTTAGGTAGCTTACTTTTTGAGTTGGGTGACACTCGATGTTCAGGGCAGACAGGAAGGTCTTTATGTATTTCAAATAGGTTAGCAGGGTATGAAATGTCTGCTTCAAAAATGTACCCTATGGGATTATCATCTGAAATATTACATATATCCTCCTCAGTGAATGAATTGTTATGAGCCCATTCAAAACCACCATAGGGCAATGGTAAAGTCATAGCTGTGCCATAAAGTGAATTAACATCATAGTACATTAAATATGATGTTTCCTTATTGGGGTTGTGTGACTCTCCCATGTACCTATTGTTGGCTTTGGCATATCTATTTGAACACTGTGAAACTCCACCTCATACCTTTTTCTATAAACATGATTATATCAACATCAGTCAAAAGTTGTAGCTCTATTTTACACTGTTTAAGCATGGCTGAAAAGGCCAATCCTGGACTGCTAAAATAATGAAGCGGATCAAGTTTATAGGTGGAGAGACAGATGTCACGGAACGAGCTCATTATTTCAGATAACAAAATTACATCAATTTTCATGTAAAAAAGCGCATATTCCAAAAGCGAATTAATATTAAAGGTGTTCCAAATTGTTTGTGCCCTTTCGTATTCATCATTTGAAACACCTTTTCCTTCCAAAGTACTATAAAATGCATCTTTAGGAGGAAGAACAGTTTCATGTAGCTTTTCCCAAGAATCGAGATACTCATAGGACAGGACACCGTTACGAGTAACTAATTTAAATTTTTCCTCTTCCTTATAAAAACTTTTTAAAATTGTCTTTTTGGAATCGTCTAAATATGAAGCTAGTTTGTCTAACGCGGAAGGCATAAACCGAAAAGAATCAATAAAACGAAAATTTACTTTGGTGCCTTCAATGTATTTAGTAAATGAAATATATTTTTCCTTGTCTACAGGGAGAAGTTGAATTCTACCCTCTACATCCTTTGCTAAAGATTTTATTAGGAAATGACTATCATAACCAGAAAGGTTGTGGAATACTACAGGAACACTGTGTGAATCATTAAAATTTAAATTACAACCCGGGTGAGCTGCTCCCCTACATTTTCCCGTCAAGTGACAATGATCTAAATGTTTTCTGTCTCCCTCTTGAAAAGCCTTCTCACAGATATGACAATGGGTTGCATTATTAAAATCAAAATTTTCCATAGTGTTTAACGGTTTTAAAGGAACAATATTTGAAAAAATGTTACTCAACTTTTCTGCTATTCTTTTCAGCTCATGAGTAAAACGTGAAATGCAATAATTTCCTACAATTTGATGATAATAGGAGAGCGAGTTATCATACAACTTTTCACATAATACCCAATCGCAAAAGGAATATGGTGTTGAATTTTTTGTGTATTCGATGGTGATGATGCACTTTTGTCATCGTTGTCAATTTTTTCCAACAAACATTCTAAATCAGCTAAAATTGTAAAAGGTACCTGCTCTTTATTTTTAAATTCTGTAAATTTCAAAATGTCGTCATTTTTCTTTGGTAGAGTTAGTTTGGTAAAATTTAAATTTTACAATCTAAATAATGCTTTTGCAACACTGCCTCAGAAACAAACCAATTTAAACATCTATCACATACCCATTTTTTACTATTTTGTCTACCCACCTGACTTGATATAAGACGTGAAAGATTTTTTATTAGGGCAAAGTGATAGATCCTTTTATTGGGCTGGAGAATTTTAAAATCTTCAGATTCTACATCTATCTCATTTTCACTATCAACTACATCATCATCAACACACGATAAAATTAATAAATTAATTCGTTTGGAAAAATCTGCTTAAACAGATAGGTAGGATTTCATTATTTTCAACTCCAAAAACATTTATTGATAAATTATTAAGTTTCTAAAATTTTGAAATGTCTTTTAGTCGCATAGGAAATTCCAAACCTTCATAATTCAGTCCCACCTGACTAAAATGAGGGTACGAGGAAGTTCTCCGCCCACTATGAGCAGCAGGGTGTAAAGCAGCCACAATAGACCAAAGAAAACAATATTCATCTTTATTTTGAATATTGATCACCCCCTTGGTGTTTTTAATCCACGGCGGTGACTCAACATAAGTTGAATCACCACAGTTGATAGGAAAGTGATGGTTAATATTAACCTTAAGATGAAGAATTTCATACAGAGCCCAACCAGAATCTCGCTCTTGAAAGTCCTCCATCTTGGTTAATATTTTATGAGAAACGTTTTCCTCATACCATTTTTTTAAATTTGTTGTTTGGTCTATTATACTGTTTCTCGTAGAAAAAGCCTTCACATCAGTTTGCGTAGAACCTTCATGTAATTTAATAAAATTCCCCAAAAAAATGACATTAACCCTTAAAATTGAATTTTTAAGTGACTTTTTAATTTGACTTGAAAAACTCTTGAATGCCCTTTTAAAGAAAATCTTAGGGTCTTTAATGGTAAAATTAGTGATAATACCTGTTCTGATTCTACCACCAAAGCACGTTTCAACATCTTCCCAAACCAATTTTTTTTTAACCAACCTCACCCTATTAGTTTTGCCAAAATGAATTCTTTTTTATTTTTAAGAAAAATTAAATAATGCTTTAAAAGTGCCAAATTCGACTCTAATTTAGAAAAGTTTTGTACACAATCAAGCTTATTTTTTACACAACTTTTTATGGTTGAAATTAAATTTAGAAGAAAAACTATCCAATAATTAAATTCCTCTTTTGTTTTTACCAGTCTACTTACCTGTTCAACCTTTTTTACAGACTCGGACACCAACACATCAAAACTTTGGGAACTCGTTTTTTCTTTATCAACTGTGCAAGATATGTTATGAACAACGTTCTTTGTCAGAATGAATTCATACGTTGTCAAAATATAATTAAATATTGGTTTGATAAGAAAGTTCTTCTTGAATACGAGGGAAATTTTTAAAGTAACAAATATATGAAATCAGTTGGATCTCAAAATACTGAACAAATTAACAACTGAACTGCATTTGATCTATAATGCATTGCTGTCAAAAGTGTCAAAAAGACATTTGAGTTTAATTTTAAACGTTCACAATTTAGTTGCTAAACTTTTTTATATTCACCCGTATAATCAAAGAACGGAAAATTCCACAAGAAAAACATTAATGACGTATGATGTGATACAATGTAACCCGCGCCATGAAGTCTATAAAAATCGACATTTTTTTCAATTAAACTAAAACATAATGTTTAGAAAATTTTGTAAAAATGTTTATCTTTCCAGTGGCAGAGAAGAAAAACATACAGTGGTGGAACAAAAATTAATATTTGAAAGGGTATAATATTAGAGACTTTTAGTACTTTTGCATGTACGGTATTCACAATTAAAAAACTAGATATCATACAACTTAAATGTGTTTTAAAGAAACGATTTGATTGGTTTAAACTGACAATCTTGACAGAAAGTAATGACTTCGTTGTTCTTTATGTATCTTAAAGTTACCGCTTAAATTAACGGTAAGTTAATTATTGTTTTGAAGAACTTTTCTATTACCAGTTTTTGATCACGTTTTGGGCCACGTTTTTGATTAGGATGAAGTTATGATGTTAGCATCACATCATCAAAGTGGTATAAAAGCCAATGCCTTTGGCTAAACAAAACATCAAAAGTTCTTACTTCAGTGTAAACTTGTCAGTAATCAATATTTTTAAAAATTAAAAAAAAATAATACCCCATCATGTTTTATTTTTTGGTCGTCAAAACCAGAATTTTTTCTAAGAGAGGTGTTCGTGTTCAGCAAATGTTTGGGTAATTTTTTTTTATTTATGGCAAAATAGTTTTGAGAACCTAAAAATAGTGTAATTTTTTATTTTATTTTATTTGAAACAATTATTTACACAACCCCAAAAAAATATGTTATTAAAAAATTCAACTTACATTGTTAGTATTTTTTATGGTAAAATAATATACAATCAAGGTCTAACCTGCACTTTAAACTCCTAATTCCTTTTTGTTTTTAACTTTTAGAGAGCACGGTCCAAGATAATGAGCGAGAAGGTAGTAACCAATTTGGACTATAGTCCAAATTCCGAAAGATTATTAAGCAAAATTGGGAAACTGCCTATTAGATACATTAGGGCAAGGATGCCGTTTGAATCCGAAGATGATTTAAATCTTTATTTACAAGTGATACAAAAATATAAATTCAACTTACAACCAACGCCGACAACAGCATCAACACAAGGACCATCATCGAAAACACAACCACCACCATCAGCACAGGTAAAAAATAATCGAAAGAGGGTGGAGTTCCAACCACCACCACCCTCAGAACCAATAATTATAGATGATGTTTTATCTCAGTATTTTTAAGTATTCTTTATTTCTTTTTAGGTGAGTATAGCTGACACTAAAAATATTTTCTTCTTAATGGTAGATGCCCCCAAAAACATTTCTTACAAAGACTATAAAATTTTAGAGACAGTAAAAAATTTAATGAAAATGGTGTGTTATGAAAGTGGGAAAAGGTGTTGTATAGCTGGCGGGTTTGCAAGCTATCTTTTTCAACAAACAGATCGATATACAGATATCGATCTGTTTATTGAAGGAGATAACCGCTTTGGTTTACCAATTCCTTACCCACGTTCTCCATATCCTTTTTTTTCAAACCATGATAGGGTTAAAGTAAAACTAAGTGAATCTGACAGTTTTTTATTGATATAAATATAATTTTTCTTAACGAATTTTCTGTAAAATGTCAAAATTCTGAGCAATTTACATTTAGTGTTCTAAATCGTTTTGATTTAGGTGTTATTGTGTTATAGTGTTATAGTTATGTAGGATTTTATTTACATTTCTTGAAAAACCATTTTTATCTACATTTTTTAAAATTTAATATAACAGAACCAATAAAGTTGAACAAAACAACATTAGCGAGATATAACAAATACAATTTAAGAACACATAATTCAAAAATTGTTTTTCAACCTCAAAGTTTGAGATATTTAAGTATGTCAGTTTTACTCACCTAAAAATTTAAAGAATAGTAGTGTAATTTAGTATTAGTAGGTAGTAGGGATAGTGGTTTTATAAATATAATATAAATAAAAGGTTAAAACTGAATATGCTTTTTATTTAAATACCATCTGTTTAACAAAATTACATCTTCTTCTTCTTTAGCACAATTTAAATAATTATTATTATGCATTTCAGTGAAACTTATCATTACAATAATTTTTTAATATTGGGACATCCTAAGTCATATAAATCTATAACATTATTATTAACTACATTATATAACCAAACTTTTTTTTCATTTCCTTTTACAAACACAGTTTCCTTAATCCTTAATAAATAAAGCGAGGTTTTCAAATGGTAAATAACTAAAATCAAAAGTGTCCCAATTTATACCATGAAGTTTGTTTGTATTCCATTCAGCTTGACGTTTAAAGTCTTGATGTAACCAGATGGACTTCATGGGTAAATTAACGATATGGTGCCGAATTTCATCAGTATGGGTGTTTAATATAGCTATTTCCTTACATATAAATTCAGTGTCTTTGTACTGGAAACCTTGCACATCCAAAATAAACATTTTTTTTCTTTAAACTACCCTTACGGTACTGGTTAGAGGGTTGTATTTCACAAGTCGATCGTGCAATATTAAACAGTAGGCTATAGTTTTATCAGGTACAGCTTTTTTCGTTTCAAACTCAATTCTAATGTCAACTGCACCACCTTTGAGCACGTCTTCACTCTGTCGAGAGCAGTCGATAACTACCGGTGATCGGGTGAAAGCAAGGTTTGCTTTGATCGTGGTAATAATAGGATTTTTGAAACTGGGCATACATTTCATATAGAATAGCATACTAATTGTTATCAAAATCTAAATTTAAATTATCATATGGAAGAGCTTCGGAGTTTAAATAGACTTTTAAATTGGGTAATGATAAGTGGTCAAAACGGCTCATATTTTTACTAAACAAGTTTTTTCTATCTGTCCGAAATCCAATAATTATGAAACGTTGTGTCTCCAGTTGATTTGGAGTTTTCACTGCCCATGTGTGATTAGTTGTAGTTTGAAGTTGTGGATACTCATGCAATTCCCAACTTCGAAAACTAATATTGAGATCTCTGTTACCCTCTAAATACTTGTAAAGGCGCAATTTTTGATCATCTGACACTCTAACATGTGGAATTTTCCAATGAACTTTATTTAACACCACCTTATATTTTTCTATTTTATCCTCAGTTTCAATTAAAGCGTTTAAATCGGAATTGCTGCGAATCAACAGGAGTTCTTGTCGTACATTTAAAATAATCTTATGATGGTCCTCAAATACCCCCATAAGGGTTTTTATGGGTAAACATATATTGAAATTACCGGAACCATCTAATATTGGGTGATTTTCTTTAAGTGTGGACACTTAAATAACCAGCATTTTGAAGGGTGTTACTTACCATCACTTTCCTTGAATGAGCAGTAACCTTTTATTGTTGATGTAATCCCAGGATTGTGGCAAGCTAAAAGACGTTGCCGCCATTTTGTGACACTGTAAATAGAACAATAACGCTGTGTCAATTTTTGACACTAAAAAAAATTTACTGAATAATTAAACAAATATCTGGAAGCAGAACTGTATTTTCCAGCTAGGTAAAACATTGATATGCCCGGTAACCTTTATACAGTGGAGAAGGGGAGGGGGGTTCAGAATGAAGAAAATTTTAAGCGCCACAGTGTTTTAATATCAATGTTTTACAAAGGAGATCTTATTTAAAATACAGTTCAACCCAAACGTTGTAGCCAAACAATGAAACTCAACCTACTTCCGAGGCTTCCAGAGTATTTGTGTAATTAAAAAAAACCAAAAAGAAATTGACTCATTGACAAAATAAAATTTTATCAGATTGAATTGGGATGACAAAACTAGAAGCACGTTACAGGTAGATGGACTCCTTTAACAGGTCGTAGTGTACCTACATCTGAGTCAGTAGTGTGAGACTTAATTATATAAATGATTGTTAAAAAAATATATACTTCCAAAATCATTCCATCATAGGGGAGATCTGGACCAAATATCTGCTGTCATCATTCTACGTTGGGTAGAATGAGACAGACAGCAACCCAGTCCGAGATCTACCCCATGAGGTAGAACAATGTAAGGAAACCGCTAAAAAATATGACCTCATCTCTCTTGTGTCTCTGCAAAGTTGGTTCATTGGATTGTACAAATAACACAAAAATTTAGTTCATCTTGTATATTTCAAATTGAAATCTAGGGGTAAAATAGAAATTATCATAGGTAAAGACAAAATAAGGATGAATCCAAGTTGGAACAAACTAGCAGGGCTTTTTCAATTGTACAATAAAAATAGTTATGCCGCAAAATGGTGGTCATGACGTCATACCTGGAATCTTGCGTTCACAAGAAGTGTTAAAATTATATTGAAAATTTATATGGAAAGATTATGTCTAAATTATATTGAAAATTTATTTGAAAAGATTATATCTAAATGTCTACTTGCTCCTACCCTGGTCCTTTGATTATCTTGTGGTTAAATAAAAATGTGTTTTATTGTGTAAACCTGGAAGTGGTGTACTCCGACATTTCTCTAAAACATGGTATTGTTCTCCTGCTACTCCGGGTCCCTGTCCCTGTCTCGCTCGCGCCTCCCCTGAAGATCCCTTAGCACATGGTACTAGGGTAGCACATGGTCGTGAAAAAGGTTGTGGGATCCTTGCCCGAGCGTAAAAACCCTGTGGAAAATGAAATATTTCAATTTCCTGGAATTCGTCGGTTTTGCACGAGGTTTCCCTATCCCGTGACGACTCAATAAAATAAAGCAGATTTCAACAGATGAACTAAACCAAGCCTACATACCTTTCTCAGGGTTACAACTGGCTCGTTCCACCAGCACAACTGTCCCGTCGATGGAATGGACGGCTGTAACCAAAGGAGAAAAACAATATATAGTTTTTATCCAAAACGTGGTTTTAAAAAATACAAAAAAAAACTCCAAAAATTCCACACGTCTGTTGTTGAAAAATTACATTTTACACGAAAAATAATTACAATTTGGGAGGCAAATATTATCTTGAAGAATCCACAAATAATAAAAAAATAAAAATAAAATCGAACTTACCACGCTTCTTTCCGTAGGAATGGCGCAGGTCGCCTTTGAATCCCTCACTTAGAGGATGTAAGCCGTCACTTTAGATTACGCCTAACACGACGGACTAACTCTTCACAGTCTCTGGGACAGAATCTGCAACCACTACAGTGCCAGTAACCAAAAAAACAATGGCGATCCCAGAGACTTGTCGATCCAACACCGATTCTTTTTGGAAAGAAAGAAAATGACACTTTGTCAGGGAAGATGCCGGAAGTAGAAATTTAATTTGGTGGGGACAGTACACAGTACCAACCTAATTTTCCCGGTTAAATTCAAATAAGGATGCAAACCCATTTATAAAAAAGCGCTATCACCAAAAAATCCCTAGGCCCGGTTTGCAGGCCCGAAAAACCTAGACCGTTTTCAAGCCGGCCAATGACGACGTACACTAGTACTTCGGTATAGGTCTGTAGGGGGCAGCATCTGTCAAGGGAACATCGAAAATGTCCTACGAGCCTGAGGTGTTGTCAGATCTATTTCTACGGATCATTTTTATAAACGAGGATCGAGATGCACAACCGGACCCCTGCCAACATAGCAAGTAGGAGGAAAATAACCAATTAGACTATAAGAAGTTTAGCATTGAAACCATCAACTGTAAAATCAATTACTGGAGATCAGAGCATGCATCAAACCCAGGAATATTCGAACATGAGTAAAGCCATACTAAGTGTAGAATTTAGTTGTATTTTAGTTATAGTTTTAGTCAAAAATTTCCTTTGCTCTTTATATATGCTTTCTCTAAGATTCCTATGGTTTGACGCCATTTTTGTAAAACATTTTTACATTAATAAAGTTGTTTCTGAACTTGAACCTAAAAATACACATTGAACTACTGCTTAAACCCGGCACAAGAGTGTTCAGATGTTAAGTTTGCTCACCACTAGCTAGCCCTACATAACCCTTCAATCCGGCTAACTGAGCTAGATATTAACTTTATTTAACTATGATTATATATTAATTTATATAATATAAAAATACGATTTTGTTTATTCTTTTAGTCCTGGTTTTATCCCTCGTTTTTGCCCAATTTACAAAAGTGCATCACTTGTATTTATTTTATCTTCTCCTTATCAAATTAATAAAGATGTCAAAGTGGGCGGAGCCTCGGTTGTTTCTGGTCGAACCGTGGACCTAAATATGTTTCCGTGCTACAAAACTAGCTAATCCGTGAATGAGAAGAGGTTCGGAAGAGAAATCATTGTCCTAGTATCCTAGAAAATATAAATATTCGAACATCCTAGACATTCTCGCTGTTACTGAAACCATTTGTGATGTGGCAACCCGCCATTCCCCAGAATTTTACCGGGTAGATTGGATTAGAATACTTTTCTCATTTCGTCTATGTATTGAACGTACGCGGTCGCTAAAACAGCTGATTATTGATTTCGTAAACGTCACATAACCACGAAATTCCAGATAAACAAAACAATGAAAAGTTTTTATGTGATTTCTCCCGAACCTGTGATCTCAAATTCCAATAACGATGCCTAAATAATGCGACGTGCGCAGTGGTTACAATAACACGATGGAATGCCTCCTCCATAAGGTAAATTTCTGGACAATATATAACCTCAAAACGTAGCTCTATAAATTACCCTTAATGTGTGTACAGAAATACGAATCGAATAGCCTTGGTTATTTACATAAATAAAACAAATATGTAACGTGTGCCTTAAACGTAAAAATGACACGTTACAGGATTTCTAACACGGTCCACAATCACCCCTCCTAACTCATAACGAATTTCATCAAATAAATGTGCTAAACCATTGTTTACAAAGTGCACATTAGTGCTGGCAGTATTGTCATCTTTCAGTACTTTTCCTTCAAGGTAAAGAATACTTTGACTAGGCAGGGTATAGATGTCTTGAGTTTGTATCGGAATTCGAATTTCATCATTGTTGTTTAAGGTGGTTGAAGCATATGGTTGATGAGTGTGTAGTTGGTAACTCACAATCGAATTATCATAGAGCACGTTTTCACCCACTCGTAGAATGTTACGACTCATTTTTTTCAAAACACTTTAAACTACACCGCACTGAAAAAAATATTCTTCTTATACCACAACTGACACGTACTTTTAAATTATACCAAAATTTCTTAAGTCTTTTGCCTATGATGGTAGTTATTGTCCTTTTAGTTTAAATCCTAAAGATACTAAAAAAGCTCTATTTTCAGGTGTTAGCTCTTTGACTAGCTGTTTATATATAGTAAACATGTCCTACACCTTTACCTTATCCGGAAAATAATCACTCCTTTCAGCAAACATCTATCCACCTATAGTGCTAAACGAGTTTGAGCAATATGATTTGGGGCTCATTAATTTCGAAAGTTACAACTCAATACCGAATGTGGATAGTTCAAATAATTTATTTTGCTTTAATGATGATAAAATTATAAAAATACCTGAGGGGTCATATGAAATTAAGGACTTGAACGATTTCCTAAATAAATACTCAAAGCAAACTTTAAAGGAGGAACAATTTGAAATAAGTATAACAGCTAACCATAATACCTTACAGTGTGAGGTTATATGCAATAAAAAGATTAATTTTGAAAAGGAAAATTCCATTGGAAGTTTACTAGAATTTGCAGGAAAAACTCTAGAGGCAGATAAAAAACATATATCTGAAAATCCGGTTGATATATTAAATGTGAATGCTATATGTGTTGAGTGCAACTTGGTTATAAACTCTTATAATAACGGAAAAGCAGTGCACATGTTACACATGTTTTACCCCTCTTCTCCTCCAGGTTATAAAATTATACAAAAGACCCTCAAATGTGATATATCTACCAATCAGCACTCATTATATTGATGATATTTTACTTAAAATAACTGACCAAGATGGAAAACCCATCAATTTTCGTGGAGAAGTGGTTACGATTAGACTGCATCTAAAAAAATCCGTTTAAAAATGGTGTTTTTGTATAATCATAATACTTTTGGTATTCCTTATGAAGAAATTACCGCCTTAGAGGAAAGTAATAAAATTTATTCTTATTATCATCATTGTTTAATATTTCATCTTTCTCTTTTTGCTTCATTATTGTATTATTTTTTAACTTAAAATTTTCCCTAATAAGCTCAATCTTTTCTTCTTATAATAATATTTTATTTGTAAGTTCCTCTATTAGGCGGTCTTTTGTATGTATTACCTCTTGTTTTGATTCTATTATGTCCATGTATACCTCGAAATCATCATAATTTTCCCTTACAATTTCAATTTTATCGTTGTCATTGGTTATCTCATTTATGGAATTTATATTTTCGCTATTTCCTATACTTTTCTTACTTTGGTTATTATGTTCCTCTTTTCTTGTCCTCGTTCTTAACCCCATGCAACATTTATTTTAATTTATTTGTTACTACATAAAATAAGTGTATTATATTATATCCGCAACAAAAACAATAATTTATACATCTAATGATTTAAATTGATTAAACTTTTAGAAAAAAATCCTACTTCTATTCTAAAACTTTCAACTATTTAAAAGAGAAACTCCAACATATCGTCTGGTAGGAAAATTCAGCTCTCAGAGCAAACTCTTGATTTATCAAATCATTTGTTTTGAATGAATGAAATTATTAATTATATTTACTATCACGAATAAAAAATTTGTTTGCAAATAAGCAAGAAAAAAGCGGGAAAAACTCACGATTGCAACGTGTATTAAATGAAGCGCGCTGAGCAGAGGTCCACTAGTGACGTAAGCAAGGCGCCGCCTACCGCTGAAAGATTCGAGCTAATAAGCAATCCTGTGTGTTTATAATCGTTGGACTTGGCCTACGTTGACGTAGAGAGCGACAGTGACGATTTTCCAACAGAAGTCCATGCAATTCAAATATCAAGTACCGGGACATCTAACCAACGGAATTCAAATCATCATGCTGATAGATTTGACAGAGATAGGCAACAGCCAGCAAGCAGTTTTGCTGCTAGAGCTGATAGAGAGAGACAGCAGCAGCTAGTGGTCAGTCTAGCGTAAATGACAGGGATGTACAACCACCACAGGGTGCTAGGTCTGGTAGGGCGAATAGGGACGTTGTTTGCTATAGATGCAATCAAACAGGGCACATGGCGATCGGGTGCGCATTAGCTATAGGTAAGCAGTGTTATTCGTGTGGACAAGCAGGGGTAACAGTCAGAGAATGCCGTAATTGTAATCGTCAGGGAAACGGACCCAGGCGCTCTTAGGCGGTCGACCTTCACGTCAGCCTGAACAAGCATCGACCGATAGGCTAACGTACGTCTTAGATTATGTGATAAGTCATGCTCGTAAAGATGAGAGGCCTTATTTAGAAGTGGATGTGCTCGGAAATAAGTTACTAGGTTTGTTGGATTCCGGGGCTTCACGTACCTTTTTGGGGAATCATGGTTGGTCAATCATCGAGAGGTTTGGTTTTTCACTTGATACCACGAAGTTGTATTGTGGCAAATGGTCAAAGCACGGTTAGTATTGGGACAGTGCAGCTTCCTATGCGAGTTTAGGATAAATTTAGGTTAATAGAGGTCGTCGTCGTTCCTGAGTTGCCACATACTTTGATTTTGGGATTGGATTTTTGGATTTCGATGGGTATAGTACCGAACTTGAGTACTAATGAGTGGCATTTTGCCGATAATGAAGATGTGATTTGTTCTTTAGAAACATCAGACCAACAAACTACTCTTACGCCTTATGAATCAGAACGACTAGAGAAGTTGGTCGATAAATATAAGACTATTATCGGTTACTCACTGGGATGTACAGACAGGGAGGCATAAGATTACAACAGATGCAGCACCGATAAGACAACGTTCATATAAGGTCTCACCGATCATTCAAAAACTTATTGATGACGAAATCGACGAAATGCTGAAACTTGATGTTATAGAACGTAGTAGCAGTTCATGGGCTTCACCAGTGGTAATGGTACAAAAGAAAAACACAAAGAAATTTCGTTTCTGCGTAGACTACCGCAAATTGAACTCAGTGACGGCGCGTGATAGTTATCCTTTACCACTCGTATCCGAGACCCTTGACAAGTTGAAAGATGCTAAATACTAGTCAACTTTAGATTAAAGCGCTTATTGGCAAGTACCAATGGAAGAATCATCGAAGCCACTAACAGCATTCATCTGTCGACGAAGTCTATTCCAATTTAAGCGTTTACCTTTTGGACTTCATAATGCACCTGCAACTTGGCAGAGACTCATAGATAGCATCATAGGAAACGATTTAGACCCCTACGTGTACGTATATCTCGATGACCTCGTAATTGTCACACAGAGCTTTTCTAAACATCTTAGAATTCTTGAGGAAGTCCTACGAAGATTGTAGAATGCAAAGATAACGATAAGTTGGGAGAAATGCCAATTGTGTAGGCCAGAAATGACTTATTTAGGATTCGTAGTGGACCATCGAGGCATCCAAGTCGACCCTAATAAAATTAAGGCCATGTTAGAGCTCCAGAGGCCAAGAACTGTCAGAGAAGTTCGTAGAGTTGTAGGTACAATATCCTGGTATAGACGTTTTATAGAGAATTTTTCAGCGATAATAGCTCCAATTACAGCTCTAACTAAGAAAAATCAAAAGTTCGATTGGACTCCAGACTGCGAAAAAGCATTTATTAAGATTAAGGAACTTTTAGTGACTGCACCGATTCTTACATGTCCAGATTATACCAAAGAATTTGTCATTCAAACAGACGCATCAGGATATGGAATAGGAGCATGTTTAACGCAGCCTTATCCTGAGGGAGACAAAGTCATATGCTATTTGAGTCGATCTTTGACTAAGCAAGAACGTGTTTACACGACCACCGAGCGAGAATGTTTGGCATTGGTTTGGGCGATAGAGAAGCTCCGGCCATATATTGAGGGGATCTCATTTAAGGTCATAACAGATCATTTTAGCTTAAAATGGCTTCATAGCTTGAAAGAGCCCAGTGGAAGACTTGCCCGTTGGTCTGTAAAACTGCAGTAATATGACTTTGAAGTAATCCGTCGGAAAGGGAAAGATTTAGTTGTCCCGGACATGTTGTCTCGCGCAGTACCTATGATTGATACAATTTCGCAGCCCAGAGACGCTTTAACAGCAATTAAAGATCGATGGTACCAAAAGATGGTAAAGAGGGTCGTAGAATCACCGTTAAAATTTATAAATTGGAGATACACTGATAATAAGTTGTATAAATATGTCAAACAAGAATACCCTCAACTTTCACCATCTAACGAATATTGGAAAGAGGTTGTCCCCAAAGATCATAGGCGTAGAATTATTGGAGAAGCTCACGATCCTCCTACCGCAGGACATATGGGTGTGTATAAAACCTTCCACAGACTGGCAGAAAAATAGTACTGGCCAAAAATGCGCCAGGACGTGGCAACTTTTGTAAAGAAATGCTTTGTCTGTGCAGCTCATAAAGGTGATACACAAGGTGTATCTGATCAGATGATATCTCACCCAAAACCAACTCGTCCTTGGGAAATTATCTCAACAGATTTATGTGGACCTCTACCTCGTTCGACAAAGGGTAATTGCTGGATTCTCGTCGTTACGGACTATTTGAGTAAGTTTTGCTTAGTTTTTCCAATGCGAACAGCCCCTACTCAAGCTGTTGTCAAGCATCTTGAGGAGCAAGTATTTATGGTCTTCGGAGTACCCCGTTTGATACTTTGTGATAATGGTCCTCAGTACAAAAGTAATGAGTCTAACCGTTTCGCTGAGAGTTATCAGGTTAAAATTCAGTATAATCTGTATTATCACCCCAGAGCGAATCCATCAGAAAGGACGAATCGTACGTTAAAAACCATGTTATGTGAAAGACAACCACAGGAAGTGGGACGAACAAATACATAAACTTGCCTGCGCGATTCGTACTGCAACCCATGAGACAACCAGGATGTCTCCTTTCTTTGTTAATTTTGGTAGGAATATGTGTCTGTCAGGAAAAGATTACTCCAACCCAGTTTTGTTATCTGAAGAGAATGGTGTACAATCTGCAGCTGAAAGTAAGAACGAAGGTTTCCGGAAGCTCTTTGCTGATGTTAACAGAAGGTTAGAAGTGGCAGGAGAGAAAAACGTAGTTCAGTATAATTTGCGTACAAGGGTACCGAACTTTGTTGTGGGTCAGCGTGTTTGGAAGAAGAATTATGTGTTGTCAGATGCTACGAAGTTTTTCTCAAAGAAGTTAGCACCGAAATTCGTTGGTCCTTATGTGATTAGTAATAAAATTTCTCCATGGATATTTGAGCTTCAGGAACCATCGGGTAAAGTACTACCAGGGAGTTGGCATGCCAAGGACCTTAAGTCGGCAGCGGACCTCTCCGATTAACCTTTTTAGGTTAATCGTCTTGAAGTTGGGGGGGGATTATGTCACCTGTCATTTTTACGCTTAAGACACACGTTACATATTTGTTTTATTTCTGTAAATAACCAAAACTACCGACTCGTTTTTCTGTACACACATTAAGGGTAGTTATAGAGCTGGGTTTTGAGGTTATATACTGTCCAAAAAGTTACCTTATGGAGGAGGTATTCCATCATATTGTTGTGGGCACTGCGCACTTCGGATTGTTTGGGCATTCTAATTGGAATCTGAGATCACAGGTTCGGGAAAAATCACTAAAAACCACACACAATATTTACGTTCTGAATTGAAGAATCAGCTGTTTGAGTGACCACGTACGTTCAATAAATAATGGCGTCGTTGCCATATCACAAACCACTCACGATGTTTTAAGGACAGTTTGAAACATTTAGATATACATTTCATTTATTTTGGACGTTTGATTATTTATATTTTCGAGGATATTAGGACAATGATTTCTCTTCCGAACCTCTTCTTCTTCATGGATTAGCTAGTTTTGTAGCACGGAAACATTTAGGTCCACGGTTCGACCAGAAACAACTGTGGCTCCGCCCACTTTGATATATTTATTAATTTGATAAGGAGAAGATAAAATAAATACAAGTTATGCACTTTTGTAAATTGGTCATAAACGAGGGATAAAAACCAAGACTAAAAGAATAAACAAAATCGTATTTTGATATTATATAAATTTATATATAATCATAGTTAAATATAGTTAATAGCTAACTCAGTCGGATTGAAAGGTTGTGTAGGGCTAGCTAGTGGTGAACAAACTTAACATTTGAGCACCCTTGTGCCCAGTTTAAGCAGTGGTTCAATGTGTATTTTTAGGTTCAAGTTCAGAAACAACTTTATTATTTATTATATTTTTTATTTATTAAGAGCAAAGGAAATTTTTGACTAAAACTATAACTAAAATACAACTAAATTCTACACTTAGTATGGCTTTACTCATATGGGAATTGGTTGAGTGTTCGAATATTCCTGGGTTTGATGCATGCTCTGATCTCCAGTAATTGATTTTACAGTTGATGGTCTCAATACTAAACTTCTTATAGATCCGAAAACACCTCAAGGGCGGCGGACCTGTTTAGAATATGTCCTTGGTTGATGCTGCCCCCTATAGACCTGTATCGAAGTAGTAGAGTTTTTGGCAGGGTTTCAAACCTAATTCGACAGGATTTTTTGGTGAGAGTGTTTTTTATAAATGGTTTTGCATCCTTATTTGAATTTAACCGGGAAAATTTGGTGGTACTGTGTACTGTGCCCCACCCAAAATTAAGAAACCATTTCCGGCATGTTCGTTTTTTTGGAAAGTGTCATTTCTCTTTTCTAAAGAACTGGATGGGTCGACAGCAAGTCTCTGGGATCGCCATTGTTTTTTTGGTTACTGGCACTGCAGTGGTTGCAGGTTCTGTCCCAGAGACTGTGAGGAGTGAGTCCGTCGTGTTAGGCGTAATCTAAGTGACGGCTCACATCCTCTGAGGAGGGATTCAAGGCGACCTGCGCCATTCCTACGGAAAGAAGCAGTGTGCTGTCCATTCCACACACCACTGGACGATTGTGCTGGTTCCGGCAATAGCACCGATCCAACCCAGGGAAATGGTTTTACGCTCGGGCAAGGATCCAGTAACATTTTGACGACCATGTGCTGCCCTAGCACCATGTGCTAAGCAAGCACGAGGGAAGGCGCGACCAGAGCAGAATCCGGAGTTGCCAGGAAGATGTTTGGAAACTTCCAGGTTTACAAAACAAAACACCCTCTTCATTAACCATAAAGTAATCAAGGACCAACGTAGGAGTTTTCTTCAATTTCACGCAAGCAAGCATTTTTTTAGATATAATTTTTTTTCCATAAATTTTACAGTATAATTTAACATTTCGTATAAACGCAAGGTGAAGGTTTGACGTCATAACCACAATTTTCCAATCAACATATACAAGATGAACTAAATTTCAGTGTTATTTGTACAGCCCCATGAACCAACTTTGCAGAGACAAAAGAGAGGTAAAGTTATATTTTTTTTGTGTTTTCATGGCACGGATTTACCTCATGGGGTAGATCTCGGACTGGGTTGCTGTCTGTCTCATTCTACCCAACGTAGAATGATGACAACAGATACTTGGTCCAGATCTCCCCAATGACGGAATGATTTTGGAAGTGTATTTTTTTTACAATCATTTATATAACTGAGTCTCACACTACTAACTCAGATGTAGGTACACTATGACCTGTTGAAGATGTCTATCTACTTATAAAGTGCTTTTTATTTGTGTCATTTTAATTCTAGGAATCCCTTAAAATTTTATTTTGTCAATGAGTCAATTTCTTTTTGGTTTTTTTAATTGCACAAATACTCTGGAGGCCTCGAAAGTAGGTAGAGTTTCATTGTTTGGCTACAACGTTTGAGTTGAACTGTATTTTAATTAAGATCTTCTTTGTAAAACATTGATATTAAAACACTGTGGCGCGCTTACAATTTTCTTATTTCTGAACCCCCCCTTCTCCACTGTATAAAAGTTACCCGGCATATCAATGTTTTACCTAGCTGGAAAATACAGTTCTGCTTCCAGATATTTGTTTAATTATTCAGTAATTAATAGAGTGAATACGACGTGCTTTTATAGTGTCGCAAATTTAAACGTCACAAATTGGCACAACGTTATTGTTCTATTTACAGTCTCACACATATAGCTGGTTACTGAAAGTAATGAGATGTTTAAAGTTGGGTTTTTGATTTTTTCACAAAATTACCAAGTCATATACTAAAATAGTGTAAGTTCTTAATATAATTTAGAAGCCTGAAATAATTCCATTTACCGAACCGAACCGAACCGAAACACGTTAGTAAGGGTGCTAACTCTATTTTTTTTATTATTAAATTTTTTAAGAAAGTTAATTTTATGTATAATTTTATACTAAAAACGCAAAATTTTTAAATTGTGGTCAAATAAAGTTTAAAAAAGTCTTTGAATTTTGCGGATAACGCCCTTGATATTTTTGATCCTGCTACAGATTTTTCCTGCAATATTTTTTAATATTTTTAGAAGCAAACTATAGGCAGACTTAAAAGAAATAAAAAAAGTATGTCAGATGAAAATCTCATCAGAAATTTCTTGACGGAGTTAAAAAATTCAAGTTTTTTTTTTCTTGAAATAAAAAAATATTTCTAATAGTTAAAACCGTAATACAAAATATTTGGACTCTTTTCGATTTTGAGTTATTTTGATAAAAGTAAGAAGGTGCAAACTGAAAAGTTAAGGGCACTGAAACGCAGCTTAGATTGGACTACCAACCAACTTTTTTTTACTTCTCCTGAGTCAATGTAGAAACTTGCCAATTTTTATGAAAGTCCCGCAAAAATTGACAAATATGAAAAATATCCAAATATAAACGCTTTTTTTCTACCATTTACCATGTATATTTTGAAAAAAATTTTACATCGTTTGAAAACTTGTCTATATTAAAACAAAAAATTTCAGGGGAGCCAAAATTAAACGCATAATAAGAAATCCTCAGCCGTTTATCTTCAAACATGTCATTTTTATTTAAAAACCCATTATTTTGAACCAGTGTTTTTGCCACGTTTGCGGTAAATTTTTTAATATTTTGAATCATATTTATCTTTTTTTCTTAGAAAGTAAATTTTGCATTTAGTTCTCTATTAGAACCACTAAATAGTCTTTTGAGTTTTGTTCAAATAATGTTTTTAAAAAGTGATTTGTATAAATAGTCCAAGTCTCTAAATTTTGCGAAAAACGCGACAGCTTGGTATATGTGATTCTTGGTATATGTGATTCTGCTACAGATTTTTCCTGCAATATTTTTTAATATTTTAAAAAGTTTAGTATAGCGAGACTCAAAAGGAAGAAAAAAAAGTATGTCAGATAAAAGCCGCCTTAGAAATTTCTTGACAGAGTCCAAAAATTCAAGTTCTAACAAAATCTCTACTTTGGTAAATTTGTCAAAGTTTTATATTTGACATTATTTTTCCTGAAATTAATAAATATTTCTAGAACTTGTGGTACATAGGCCTATAGAGATAGGTCTTACCTTATCAAAACTGCAATAAAAAATTACTTTTTTTGATTTTAAGATATTTGGAAAAAAGTGGAAAGGTGCAAAACAGAAAGTTAAGGGTACTGATACGCAACTTATAGTGGAGTGCCAACCACTTTTTTTTATAGAATTTACTTTGCTTGAGTCGGTCTACAATCATGCCAATTGTTGTCAAAATCCCCCAAAAATTGACGAAAATGGCGGTTTAATGCCCGACCAGTATACGATTTGAATATCTGTCAATAAAAACTCAAAAATATCAACTTTAAACGCTTTTTTGCTACCACTTACCAAGTACATTTTTTTTTAAAAATGACATCGCTTAAAAGCCTATCTATAGTAGAAGAAAGGTTTTCGGGGAACCCAAAATTAAACGTAGAATAAAAAATCCCCAGCCGTTTAACTCCAAAAGTGTAATTTTTGCGTAAAAAACCGTTATTTTGAACGAATGATTTTTTCATGTTTGTGGTAAATTTTTTAATATTTTGGATTATATTTATAATTCTTTAAAAAAATTAAATCTAGAGTTTAGTTCTCTATAAGAGCCGGTAAAAAGTCTTTTAGTCAAATAAGATTTTAAAAAATTGTTTTGTATTAGCAGTCTAAAATCTTTGAATTTTGCGAAAAACGCGACAGCTGGGTTTTTGTCATTCTGCTACAGATTTTCCCTGCATTTTTTTTTTAAATTTTAAAAGGTGTGATATAGCCAGACTCAAAAGGAGGAAAAAAAAGTATATGAGATAAAATCCGCCTCAAAAAGTTTTTGACAGGGTTAAAAAATTCAAGTTTAAAAAAAATCACAACTTTTGTAAATTTTCAAAGTTTTGACTTTAACATTATTTTTCTTAATATTAAAAAAATATTTTTAAAAGTTGGATTTTGAGATATTGAAAAAAATGGGGTGGTGCCAATTTGAAATTTAAGGACACTAATACGCAGTTACGAGTAGAGTACCGACCAAAAAAAAAATTTTTCCACTAACCTTGAGTCGATCTACGAACGTACAAAGTTTTATCAAAATCACCAAAAATTGTGTTTTGCTGCCCGACCATTATGATGAATGACGATACTCCATTTGGCCCTATGGCTGTGTTACCTTTGATTTTTCTTTAAAAAAAGATGTAGAAAAACAAGTTTAATTTTTTTGCTATTTTGTTTTATTTTAAACTAAATTAAAATACCTTATAAAGTACATATATACATTTTTTTTTGTTATTGCTTTAATCTATCTCAACCAAAGGGTGGACTTCAAACTTGTTAGGTTTATGGAGGTTCAGGAACTCATAAAGTTTTATTATTATAGTTATTCCAGTGCGTCATTAGGTTTCGTAAATTGACTTTAATTTTCTAATATTGACTAATGTAATAATTTTTTCAGCTAGCATAAAAACATAATTGCATTTTGATTATTTTAACACTATCAAATACAGATAAAGATCAAACTATTTACACAGGAACTGAACCTCACCAACAATGCAATTTACACAAGTTTTAGTGGCGTGTCTAAGAAATTGGTTCTGTATAGTTTTTAAATTATGTCAATGCCATTGTTCTGTTATGTTGTAAAAGAAGGAAGTTGCGCCTTAGACGTAATCAGTCTGACACACGTACATTTGGCGATTTCAACTTTAAAAATATATAAACTGAAACATTTTATTTGCAATAAAAATACAAATCGCATATGTAGCTCTTTTCAAGAAATACTAGAAAATTACTTTTTTATGTAAATTAATGCTTAATGTGCCTTATTGATGTTCTTAGAGTATGTTCCGGTTAAAATGTCAATTCAATACGTATATTAAACATATATATATATATATATATATATATATATATATATATTGATACAGGGTACTTAGCCACCTCAAAACATAGTATACGGAGTCACCTCATATATAACTTTAGTACCTCACTTTTTTGAGGTGACAACGTTTTTCAATAAAAAATTCAGGGACGATTCCTAACACACTCAGCAAGCTGTGTGCAAAATTTTGTTCTGAGGTCACAAAATGGTATATATAGCTACTTTTTGGCCGTGTAGTTCACGTATCTACCGGTGGCGCTAGCGTCGCTTTTACTGTAACTAAACGGTCCACTGAGTCACCTCGGTGGTATAAAACGTATTCTGCGTATTAAAACCGCGTCGCAGCGGCCTCAGAAATTTGGCAACATTGCAGATTAGATTTTAGACGCTACGGGTTTCTTTGTTATATGTAATTTGTACCTGCTTGTTTTACCCTTCTAATAGAATTCTCAAAAACGAGTGCCTGGGTCTGATATTTTAAGAGGGGCTTTGTAAAGGATTATTATTGTATTTTTTTTCTTATTGAAATAATTTGACTAATTTTGCTAGTCTTCTTACATTTTTTTGCTTATTCTGGCTGGTAGTTTTTAACGGTTTTATTTAAGTTGACTTGATTGATTTTGTAAGAAATATTTGCGACAGCTATTCAGACACTTTCCTATGGGCAAGACTTGAAATTAGTTAAGTAGTTTAACCATATAATATGACGTTTTGGTGCAAAAGGTCCGAAGCTTGGCACAATTATAGAGCGAATCTTAAACTTTGCACAGCCTGCTCTCGCCGCTTTCTTTTTTAAAAATGGCGCACGAATTCTCTTTTTTTAAATAACTTAGTTTTTGTACAAAGTTTGAAACAAAAATTATAGCCAACAAAATTTTATACGAAAATGCTAAACTGTGTTTTTTGTTAGACTAAAAACAAGGTTCAGAGGTATGATATTAACCATTTTTTCATTTTGGAATTTGTCCAATTTGTTTTTTTGGTGGTCTTTAAATTAAAAGTTACTCATTTTTGAGAATGATTGAAATGACATGAAATAAAGATAGATAAATATTCTACAAAAATTATTAATCAGTTGCATGGGTAATATTCTTGGTAAGATACAAACCATAAAGTTTTAGGTCTACCCACATATATGTATTTCTATATTATATGCAAAATAAACTGAAATAATTAGGTTTTATCTAATTTTCTAAAAACTAAGTACCTAAGACTTCATGGGCTATTTTGAAAAAAAACCTGTATTATTTTTATAGGTTTCGTTCATTATTTATTATTTCAGCCGATATTTGACCTATCTAAAACTCTACTTCGGAATGAGCTACGAATCTTAAACTTTGCACAGTCGTAGATCTTCATGGAGTTAACAACCCCTCCAAGTTTCATGGAATTCTATGGAGTAGTAAGTAGTAGTAGTAAAGTAGTTACGAAATTTCAAAAAACGTTGAAATTGCCACTCACTCACTCACTCATGTATAGATCATCAATATTCTACTGTACTTCTAGACATGCTTCAAAGCTGAAATTTGGCAGACTTATAGAAATTATGACCAAACCCCTGGAAAAAGTCAAAAAACCCCAAAATTCTAATTTACTCCCCTCCCCCACACATGTAAAGTTATGTAAAAGTAACATTGCCCACTTCCGGACACGCTAGAGAGCTGAGCTTTGGAAGGCCGATAGTAACTATGATAAGACTATAGAAAAAAGTTAAAACACCCCAAAATTCTAATTTACTTCCCTCCCCTATAAATGTAAAAGTGTGTAAAAGTAACATTGCCCACTTCCAGACAGCTCGAGAGCTGAGCATTGGAAGGCTGATAGGAACTATGATAAAACTATAAAAGAAAATTAAAAAACCCCAAAGTTTAATTAACTTCCCTCCCCTATAAATGTAAAGTTATGTAAATTAGCATTGTCCACTTCTACAAACGCTAGAGAGCTGAGCTTTGGAAGACTATAGGAAAAAATTTAAAAACACCAAAATTTTAATTTACTTTCCTCCCCTATAAATGTAAAGTTATGTAAAATTAACTGTGCCTACTTCCAGGGACACTAGAGAGCTGAGCTTTAGAAGGCTGATAGGAACTATGATAAAACCATAGGAAAATATAAAAAACATCAACATTTTTAATATGCATTTCAAAAGTTTTGAACAATATCCCGCATATTTTACTACTTTAAAACTTAAATATTATCCAAATACTTTAAACAAGCAGTAATCATTTAAAAAAAAGGTATGTTGAAAATATGAGATTGCAGGAGAATATTTTACTTTTTGTATCTCTTTTTTGGTCCAGAACACACATTTTAATATGAATGTTTAATATAACGTCCTATAAAATTTTTAAAAGCCAGAAGGATCTTTTAACAATAATTCTGCATATTTGCAACCAATTTCTTGCATGAAGTACAAACAACTTTTTCAAAATAATTTACAAGAAAAGGCACATTTCAAATATTGATCGAAGGAGTCTCTTACATTTCAGTGTATGCAAGTAAAATAAATGGATCCATGACGGATCTGATACCTTCCTAGCTAGCCTATTAGCACACTTTAAGTGAAGCCATGATATATCAGCCCTGAAAACAGTTTTTTGTAAATAACTCCTATCAAGGTTTTGGTTATTACACAAATTATTAAGCAAAATGTAGCCTACTATAAACCGCATATTGATACGACGCTCCATTAGAAAGTTGTCAAAAAACTATCATTAGCGTTAATTGATTTTGACCAAAAACTAATCAGCTCTTTAGAGTGGCGAACACTATTTTACCTGAAAATTATATGAAAATCAGTTCAGCGGTTTGGGAGCTATCGCGTTACGGACAGAAATACTATACACAAGCACACACACACACACACACACAGACACACATCACGACGATATTGCTAAGATCGGTCAAAATACACCCAAATATATTTTCGGCGTTATCTCAAATTTCTTTTTTCGTCGAAAATAATACCTTCTCTAGCCATTGCTTTGCGGGCTAGGAAGGTAAAAATACTTAAATATGGATAAAAATGATTTTCATGTGTCAAATTACGTATGTTTTGCTTTACATCATAATTGCACCCATTTAAAAAAAATTGAATATTTCAAAGAAATGAATCCGGTTTTACTGTTTTATTTAGAAGTATGGGGGCGTACCCAGAGGGGGGGGGTCTCGAGGGCCCGGCCCTTCCATGCCTAAGATTTTTTTAGAGATTTTCCACATATTTCCATTATGAGGCTTCGGGCCCACCCCAGAGGCCTCGCGTTCCCCAAGAACTATCCCTGGGTGCGCCACTGGAGTAGGTAGGTACTACAAACTTGACATACCAAAGTTGAATTTAAAAGTAAGTTGTCGATCAGCTGTCATCGTTTAATGTAAAATTGTCAAAATATTGCTTGGCACTATTACTGTCTGTCAAGCGCGAATTTTGACCTAAATTTAGGGGGGGTAATGGTCGACGGAAAAAATATTTGTGCATTTATTTTTTTAGAGGGGGGAATTACCCCGTTACCCTCCTCAAATTCGTGCTTTCTGCCTTGCTTTACTCCAATAAGTCCCTAATGTATTTTGTGACAAATTTAAACATGACTTGTACAGGTTGTGCCAATTTCGATGTTTTTTGGGGATTTTAGGTATTTATGGCAGAGATAGATCAAAACAAATGGACTGAGATTGATTTTCGAGACGTTTTCAAACATCAAAGCCGATTTTTAATACATATGGCCGCGTTTGAACTACTAGGGGTTTAACTTTTTAATTTACGAAAATTTAAATTTAACACGCTATAAAGCTGAAGTTTGGCATACTGATAGAAATTGTGACCAAACCATTGGAAAAAATCAAAAAACCCGAAAATTCTAATTCACTCCTCTCCCCCATACATGTAAAGTTATGTAAACGTAACACTGCCCACTTCCAGAGGCGCTAGAAAGCTGAGCTATGTCAGACTGGCAGGAAATATGACATAACTTTAGGAAAAAAACTTAAAAACCCCAAAATTTTAATTTAGTTCCCTACCCTATAAATGTAAAATTATGTAAAAGTAACATTGCCCACTTCCAGATACACTAGAGAGCTGAGCTTCGGAAGGCCGATAGGAACTATGATAAAACTATAAAATAAAGTTAAAAAACCCCAAATTATAATTAACTTCCCTCCCCTTTAAATTTAAAGTTATGTAAAAGTAACATTATCCTCTTCCAGAAACGCTAGAGAGCTGAGCTTTGGAAGACTGATAGGAACTATGATAAAACTAAGTATAGTGAAAAATTTAAAAGCACCAAAATTTTAATTTACTTTCCTCCCCTATAAATGTTAAGTTATGAAAAATTAGCATTGCCTATTTCGAGGAACACTAGAGAGCTGAGCTTTAGAAGGCCGATAAAACCATAGGAAAATATAAAAAAAAAACCTCAAAATTTTTAATAAGGCATTGCAAAACTTTTGAATAATATTCCTCTCATTTTACTACTTTAAAACTTAAATATTATCCAAATCCTTTAAAAAAGGAGTGAAATCATAACAAAAACATTTCATGTAAAAAAAGCCAAGTACGCGAGAGTGGTGTTCCGTTAAAATAATTGAGATAAAAGTAAAGCCAAGTTCTCCAATACAAATTTTAAAATGAAAGATTCTCACTAGTTTGAAAATGTTTTTGTAAACTTGGCTATTACGGCTGCAAATGACTCTTAGGCACAGTGCTAAATTGAACATAAAGATATTATAATTTTGATGTGACTTGGAAATTAAATAATAAAGAATGTCAAAGCTGCAAATTGACAGTTGGTCTCTCCTCAGTAAACACCATATTTCCTATTTCTTTTTCAGGTACCGACATGATCATTTCATTTCATGTTTATGCTCGGACTGAATGAGGCCTAATGAGGCCAAAACGCTTCCCCGAGCTACCTTTACCTCTGAGGACTTGCCCGTAAAACTTTTTTGTTAAGACTTTTTACCTCGTGAAATTCCTTCAAATTTAAAAAAATCCAGGGCTTAGGCTGTCTTCTGGGAGCCGAAACGCGACTCCAAGCTACTTTACCTCTGAGGATTCGCCCGTGAAACTTTTTTGATAAAGAATGTCATTTACAAATTCTGACATCACGTCAACATTTGAGCCTTGTATTTGCTGGTGGTTATTATTAGATTAATAATATTCGCGTTGGGCTGTGGCGTGGGCAAACACATCATTTCTGTATATGGTTATCCTGTTTTAAACGGCTTAACTAATTATCACAATTTCTTTTTTATTAAATTTATTGTTACGGATAAATATTTTTTTTTAAATTCTGTCATATCAATCATGTCATAAACATTGCAAACCCAAAAATATATAAATTAAGATAATGTATTAATTTTTTTTGCATTCCATAGAGTGTATTTTTGACAATTTCCTTTTAATGCTTATCGGATCTATATGTAGAATTTTTGACAGTAAGTAAACCATTTTTCAACAAAAATTGTATTTAGTACTTTCAAGCTATGCAACTTTTCTGAGATCACAAAACCTCAAAATGTGTTTTCCAAAAAAAATAACAGCAAGTTTTTCTATAATGAAAGTATAAATGTTCGGTTTTTTATATAAAGACAGTACGTTGTCACCATTAATCTTTTCTTACAAACTTTTGCAACCTTTTAAAGTTGTAATATTTCGTAAAGTGTCCCTAAATAAAAGTAAAACGTTGTTACCTTATATTTAATATTTAAATTTAGTTAGATAAAGCTATTGTTGCTTATAGACTGACGCCATACGTTATCACCTTAATAAAACCGGCAACAGTGCCTGAGGTGGCAGGAAATAGCACATATCCAAAGGTTGTATATCGGTCTGAGGTCCGAACGTATTCCACGTATTTATCAAATATTAGAAAAAAAATTATTTACCCCTCTTTTGAAATTCTGGTAAAGGAACTTCCCCTCATGTCATATATGTACCTATATATGGTCTAACACCACTAGAAATAGGTGAGGTCAGGTCGTCATATCCTTAATGCCGAGGTGACAACGCCGAGTGCATCAATATATATATATATATATATATATATATATATATATATATATATATATATATAGCAACAATAGCTTTATCTAACTAAATTTAAATATTAAATATAAGGTAACAACGTTTTACTTTTATTTAGGGATACTTTAGGAAATATAACAACTTTAAAAGGTTGCAAAAGTTTGTAAGAAAAGATTAATGGTGACAACGTACTGTCTTTAAATAAAAAACCGAACATTTATACTCTTATTATAGAAAAACTTGCTGTTATTTTTTTTGGAAAACACATTTTGAGGTTTTGTGATCTCAGAAAAGTTGCATAGCTTGAAAATCCTAAATACAATTTTTGTTGAAAAATGGTTTACTTACTGTCAAAAATTCTACACATAGATCCGATAAACATTAAAAGGAAATTGTCAAAAATACACTCTATAGAATGCAAAAAAATAATACATTATCTTAATTTATATATTTTTGGGTTTGCAGTGTTTATGACATGATAGATATGACAGAATTTTTTTAAAAAATTATTTATCGGTAACAAAAAAATTCATAAAAAAGAAATTGTGATAATTAGTTCAGCCGTTTAAAACAGGAAAACCATATACAGGAATGATGTGTTTGCCCACGCCACAGCCCAACGCGAATATTATTAATCTAATAATAACCACCAGCAATCACAAGGCTTAAATGTTTACGTGATGTCAGAATTTGTAAATGACATTCTTTATCAAAAAAGTTTCACGGGCCAATCCTCAGATGGGGACGCGTTTCGGCTCCCAGAAGACAGCCTAAGCCCTGGATTTTTTTAAATTTGAAGGAATTTCACGAGGTAAAAAGTCTTAACAAAAAAGTTTTACGGGCAAGTCCTTAGAGGTAAAGATAGCTCGGGGAAGCGTTTCGGCCTCATTCAGCCCGAGCATAACCATGAAATGAAATGATCATGTCGGTATCTGAAAAAGAAATAGGAAATATGGTGTTTACTGAGGAGAGACCAACTGTCAATTTGCAACTTTGACATTCTTTATTATTTAATTTCCAAGTAAGTCATATCAAAATTTTAATATCTTTATGTTCAATTTAGCACTGTGACTAAGAGTCGTTTGCAGCCGTAATAGCCAAGTTTACAAAAAAATTTCCAAACTAGTGAGAATCTTTCATTTTAAAATTTGTATTGGAGAACTTGGCTTTACTTTTATCTCAATTCTTTTAACGGAATACCACTCTCGCGTACTTGGCTTTTTTTACATGAAATGTTTTTGTTATGATTTCACTCCTTTTTTAAAGGATTTGGATATTATTTAAGTTTTAAAGTAGTAAAATATTAGGAATATTATTCAAAAGTATTGCAATGCCTTTTTAAAAAGTTTTTTTTATATTTTCCTATGGTTTTATCATAGTTCCTATTAGCCTTCTAAAGCTCAGCTCTCTAGTGTTCCTCGAAATAGGCAATGCTAATTTTACATAAATTTACATTTATAGGGGAGGAAAGTAAATTAAAATTTTGGTGTTTTATGCCTAGTTTTATGATAGTTCCTATCAGTATTCCAAAGCTCAGCTCTCTAGCGTTTCTGGAAGAGGAAAATGTTACTTTTACATAACTTTACATTTAAAGGGAAAGGAAGTTAATTATAATTTGGGGTTTTTTAATTTTATTTTATAGTTTTATCATAGTTCCTATCGGCTTTCCGAAGCTCAGCTCTTTAGCGTATCTGGAAGTGGGCAATGTTACTTTTACATAACTTTACATTTATAGGGTAGGGAAGTAAATTAAAATTTTGGGGTTTTTAAGTTTTTTCCTATAGTCTTGTCATATTTCCTATCAGTCTGCCATAGTTCAGCTCTCTAGCGCCTCTGGAAGTGGGCAGTGTTACTTTTACATAACTTTACATGTATGGGGGAGAGGAGTGAATTAAAATTTTCGGGTTTTTTTGATTGATTACATAATTCTTTATGTCAAAAACAAATTATAAAACGTCAATAAACATTAAATTATCCAAAAATTATAACAGGTGTGACACATGCAAATAACATAATAAGGTCTCGTCTCACCACATAATACACAAACAAAACTATTTTTTAAATATCTGCAAAACTAAGTAAAATTTTGACTTGCGGATTTCAATAATATCTTAAGTGAATATCGCTTGACAACTTCAAGTAAAAATATTAATGGGTTTGTATCTGAATTTTTTAAGAAATTTAAGTTTTTTGGTTTGGTACTTTTAAAAAATTTGCTCGAAAAAATTTTAATTTAAACAAAATAAAAGAATATTTGCATTTTTTAGGGTTTTCTTAATAAGTCAAATAAATAATATGAGTCCGTTTAGTTACCACGTAGAAGTAATTATTTTTTAAATAAAAAGTGATATTTTCATTCTATTCAAGTGGGGAAGTGAGAAAGAGGTACAAGTGAGAGGTCCAAATTATGCAGAATTTTTCAAGGATTACGAATTTTGTAACATTTGTGTATGTTTATCATAGAGTTTTGTCATAAAATTCAATTTTTATAGTTGGAGGTGTTATTACTGCCCCCTAGCCGGGAGCTACAGGAACAAATATATTTTAGGTAAATTCACAACGCCCGATTTTGTTATATAAAAATTTTTCCTGAAGTCGTAGCTGTACTAGTATCTGAGATAATTCCGGCTGCCATGCTTAATGGGACACCCTGTATATTTTTTACTAATGTATATCTGACAATGTTTAAATTTCCAATTACACACCAGAGGCGTCCGAAAAAGGCGACAATTTTTTAGGATTACAAATATTCCTAATGTAAGGATGCCGGTGGAGAGTAACTGTCAATTAAAGCCGTTTTAATTATAGATTTTTAAAATTATAATTTTAATACCTACAATAAAGTTTTAAACACATTTGATGTAGAAAGCTTATTTTTTGAGAAAATCATATGAAAGCTAATAATTTCGGTTTATTATAAAAATATCCTTAATTTTCGTACGACCCTGGAGTATCAACTTTAGCTTTAACAGTACTATATATAATATACCGATTAAAATAAAAAAATATTTTCTAAAAAAAATGTTTTCAATATTGTCCTCTTAAATGATTTTTTACAAAACTGAATCATAACAAAAACATTTCATGTAAAAGAAAGCCAAGTACGCGAAAGTAGTATTCCGTAAAAAGAATTGAGATAAAAGTAAAGCCAAGTTCTCCAATACAAATTTCAAAATGAATGGTTCTTACTAGTTTAGAAATGTTTTTTTAAACCTTGCTATTCCAGCAAAACTTCTTTACATTCAATTTAGCACTGTGCCTAAGAGTCATTTGCAGCCGTAATAGCCAAGTTTAGAAAAACATTTCGAAACTAGTAAGAACCATTTATTTTAAAATATGTATTGGAGAACTTGGCTTTACATTTATCTCAATTCTTTTTAGGGAATACCACTTTCGCGTACTTGGCTTTTTTTACATGAAATGTTTTTGTTATGATCTCACTGCTTGTTTAAAGGATTTGGATAATATTGAAGTTTTAAAGTAGTAAAATATGCGGGATATTGTTCAAAACTTTTGAAATGCATATTAAAAATGTTGAGGTTTTTTATATTTTCCTATGGTTTTATTATAGTTCCTATCAGCCTTCTAAAGCTCAGCTCTCTAGTGTCCCTGGAAGTAGGCAAAGTTAATTTTACATAACTTTACATTTATAGGGGAAGAAAGTAAATTAAAATTTTGGTGTTTTTAAATGTTTTCCTATAGTCTTCTAAAGCCCAGCTCTCTAGCGTTTCTAGAAGTGGACAATGCTAATTTACATAACTTTACATTTATAGGGAAGGAAAGTTAATTAAACTTTGAGGTTTTTTAATTTTCTTTTATAGTTTCTTCATAGTTCCCATCAGCCTTCCAAAGCTCAGCTCTCGAGCGTTTCTGGAAGTGGGCAATGTTACTTTTACACACTTTTACATTTATAGGGGAGGGAAGTAAATTAGAATTTGGGGGTGTTTTAATTTTTTTCTATAGTTTTATCATAGTTACTATCGGCCTTCCAAAGCTCAGCTCCCTAGCGTGTCCGGAAGTGGGCAATGTTACTTTTACATTTCTTTACATTTATAGGGGACGAAAGTAAATGATAATTTTGAGGTTTTTAATTTTTTTTAATAGTTTTATCATAGTTCCTATCAGTCTGCCATTTCTGGAAGTGGGCAATGTTACTTTTACAAAACTTTACATGTGTGGGGGAGGGGAGTAAATTAGAATTTTGGGGTTTTTTGATTTTTTCCAGGGGTTTGGTCATAATTTCTATAAGTCTGATTCTATTGATGATCTATACATGAGTGAGTGAGTGGCAATTTCGACGTTTTTTGAAATTTCGTAACTACTTTACTACTTTATGGAATTCCATGAAACTTGGAGGGGTTGTTAGCTCCATGAAGATCTAAGACTGTGCAAAGTTTGAGATTCGTAGCTCATTCCGCAGTAGAGTTTTAGATAGGTCAATTATCGGCTGAAATGTTTCAAGAAAAGATGGTAATAAACGAAACCTATAAAAATAATACAGGTTTTTTTCTGATTTTTAAAAATAGCCCATGAAGTCTTCGGTACTTAGTTTTTAGAAAATCAGATAAAACCTAATTATTTCAGTTTATTTTGCATATAATATAGAAATACATATATGTGGGTAGACCCAAAACTTTATGGTTTGTATCTTACCAAGAATATTACCCATGCAACTGATTAATAATTTTTGTAGAATATTTACCTATCTTTATTTCATGTCATTTCAATCATTCTCAAAAATGAGTAACTTTTAATTTATAGGCCACCAAAAAAACAAATTATTCCAAAATGAAAAAATGGTTATTATCATACCTCGAACCTTGTTTTTAGTCTAACAAAAAACACAGTTTAGCATTTTCGTATAAAATTTTGTTGGCTATAATTTTTGTTTCAAACTTTGTACAAAAACCAAGTTATTTAAAAAAAAGAATTCGTGCGCCATTTTTTTAAAAAACCGGCGAGAGCAGGCATTGCTCTATAATTGTGCCAAGCTTTAGACCTTTTGCACCAAAACGTCATATTATATGGTTAAACTACTTAACTAATTTCAAGTGTTGTTCATGGGAAAGTGTCTGAATAGCTGTCGCAAAAATTTATTATATTACAAAATTAATCAAGTCAAGTTAAATAAAACCGTTAAAAACTACCAGCCAGAATAAGCAAAAAATGTAAGGAGACTAGCAAAATTAGTTAAATTATTTCAATAAGATAAAAAATACAATAATAATCCTTTACAAAGCCCCTCTTAAAATATCAGACCCAGGCACTCGTTTTTGAGAATTCTATTAGAAGGGTAAAACAAGCAGGTACAAATTACATATAACAAAGAAACCCGTAGCGTCTAAAATCTAATCTGCAATGTTGCCAAATTTCTGAGGCCGCTGCGACGCGGTTTTATTACGCAGAATACGTTTTATACCATCGAGGTGACTCAGTGGACCGTTTAGTTACAGTAAAAGCGACGCTAGCGCCACCGGTAGATACGTGAACTACACGGCCAAAAAGTAGCTATATATACCATTTGGTGACCTCAGAACAAAATTTTGCACACAGCTTGCCGAGTGTGTTAGGAATCGTCCCTGAAATTTTTATTGAAAAACGTTGTCACCTCAAAAAAGTGAGGTACAAAAATTATATATGAGGTGACACCGTAGTTTATATACTTTGTTTTGAGGTGGCTAAGTACCCTTTATCAATATATATATATATATATATATATATATATGTATATATTATATAACTTTTGTACCTCACTTCTTTGAGGTGACAACGTTTTTCAATAAAAATTTCAGGGACGATTCCTAACACACTCAGCAAGTTGTGTGCAAAATTTTGTTCTGAGGTCACAAAATGGTATATATAGCTACTTTTTGGCCGTGTAGTTCACGTATCTACCGGTGGCGCTAGCGTCGCTTTTACTGTAACTAAACGGTCCACTGAGTCACCTCGGTGGTATAAAACGTATTCTGCGTATTAAAAACGCGTCGCAGCGGCCTCAGAAATTTGGCAACATTGCAGATTAGATTTTAGACGCTACGGGTTTCTTTGTTATATGTAATTTGTACCTGGTTTTTTACCCTTGGAATATCTAATAGAATTCTCAGAAACGAGTGCCTGAGTCTGATATTTTAAGAGGGGCTTTGTAAAGGATTATTATTGTATTTTTTATCTTATTGAAATAATTTGACTAATTTTGCTAGTCTTCTTACATTTTTTTGCTTATTTTGGCTGGTAGTTTTTAACGGTTTTATTTCACTTGACTTGATTGATTTTGTAATATAATAAATTTTTGCGACAGCTATTCAGACACTTTCCTATGGGCAAGACTTGAAATTAGTTAATTAGTTTAACCATATAATATGACGTTTTGGTGCAAAAGGTCCGAAGCTTGGCACAATTATAGAGCGATGCCTGCTCTCGCCGCTTTTTTAAAAAAATGGCGCACGAATTCTCTTTTTTTTTAAATAACTTGGTTTTTGTACAAAGTTTGAAACAAAAATTATAGCAACAAAATTTTGTACGAAAATGCTAAACTGTGTTTTTTGTTAGACTAAAAACAAGGTTCAGAAGAATGATATTAACCATTTTTTCATTTTGGAATTTGTCCAATTTGTTTTTTTGGTGGCCTTTAAATTAAAAGTTACTCATTTTTGAGAATGATTGAAATGACATGAAATAAAGATAGATAAATATTCTACAAAAATTATTAATCAGTTGCATGGGTAATATTCTTGGTAAGATACAAACCATAAAGTTTTAGGTCTACCCACATATATGTATTTCTATATTATATGCAAAATAAACTGAAATAATTAGGTCTTATCCAATTTTCTAAGTACCTAAGACTTGATGGGCTATTTTGAAAAAAACCTGTATTATTTTTATAGGCTTCGTTTATTAGCTTCGCGCGCCGTATACCATCTTTTCTTGAAACATTTCAGCCGATATTTGACCTATCTAAAACTCTACTTCGGAATGAGCTACGAATCTCAAACTTTGCGCAGTGGTAGATCTTCATGGAGTTAACAACCCCTCCAAGTTTCATGGAATTCCATAAAGTAGTAAAGTAGTTACGAAATTTCAAAAAACGTCGAAATTGCCACTCACTCACTCACTTACTCACTCACTCATGTATAGATCATCAATATTCTACTGTACTTCTAGACATGCTACAAAGCTGAAATTTGGCAGACTTATAGAAATTATGACCAAACCCGTGGAAAAAATCAAAAAACCCCAAAATTCTAATTTACTCCCCTCCCCCACACATGTAAAGTTATGTAAAAGTAACATTGCCCACTTCCAGAAATGGCAGACTGATAGGAACTATGATAAAACTAGAGAAAAAAAATTAAAAACCTCAAAATTATAATTTACTTTCCTCCCCTATAAATGTAAAGTAATGTAAAAGTAACATTACCCACATCCGGACACGCTAGAGAGCTGAGCTTTGGAAGGCCGATAGTAACTATGATAAGACTATAAAAGAAAATTAAAAAACCCCAAAGTTTAATTAACTTCCCTCCCCTATAAATGTAAAGTTATGTAAATTAGCAATTGTCCACTTCTAGAAACGCTAGAGAGCTGAGCTTTGGAAGACAATAGGAAAAAAATTAAAACACCCCAAAATTCTAATTTACTTCCCTCCCCTATAAATGTAAAAGTGTATAAAAGTAACATTGCCCACTTCCAGACAGCTCGAGAGCTGAGCATTGGAGGGGGATAGGAACTATGATAAAACTATAAAAGAAAATTAAAAAACCCCAAAGTTTAATTAACTTCCCTCCCCTATAAATGTAAAGTTATGTAAATTAGCAATTGTCCACTTCTAGAAACGCTAGAGAGCTGAGCTTTGGAAGACTATAGAAAAAATACCAAAATTTTAATTTACTTTCCTCCCTATAAATGTAAAGTTATGTAAAATTAACTTTGCCTACTTCCAGGGACACCAGAGAGCTGAGCTTTAGAAGGCTGATAGGAACTATGATAAAACCATAGGAAAATATAAAACACCTCAACATTTTTAATATGCATTTCAAAAGTTTTGAACAATATCCCGCATATTTTACTACTTTAAAACTTAAATATTATCCAAATCCTTTAAACAAGCAGTAATCATTTAAAAAAAGGTATGTTGAAAATATAAGATAGCAGGGGAATATTTTACTTTTTGTATCTCTTTTTTGGTCCAGAACACACATTTTAATATGAATGTTTAATATAACGTCCTATAAAATTTTTAAAAACCAGAAGGATCTTTTAACAATAATTCTGCATATTTGCAACCAATTTCTTGCATGAAGTACAAAAGCGCTAAAATTGAAAAAACAACTTTTTCAAAATAATTTACAAGAAAAGGCACATTTCAATATTGATCGAAGGAGTCTCTTACATTTCAGTGTATGCAAGTAAAATAAATGGATCCATGACGGATCTGATACCTTCCTAGCTAGCCTATTAGCACACTTTAAGTGAAGCCATGATATATCAGCCCTGAAAACAGTTTTTTGTAAATAACTCAGAAACTAAAGCTCCTATGAAGTTTTTGGTTATTACACAAATTATTAAGCAAAATGTAGCCTACTATAAACCGCATATTGGTACGACGCTCCATTAGAAAGTTAGAATTTTAAAAAAATTTTAATTGTCAAAAAACTATCATTAGCGTTAATGGATTTTGACCAAAAACTAATCAGCTCTTTAGAATGGCGAACACTATTTTACCTGAAAATTATATGAAAATCAGTTCAGCGGTTTGGGAGCCATCGCGTTACGGACAGACATAATATACACATACAGACACACTCACACACATACACACACACCTATACATACACACACAGACAGACATCATGACGATATTGCTAAGATTGGTCAAAATACACCCAAATATATTTTCGGCGTTATCTCAAATTTTTTTTTTCGTCGAAAATAATATCTTCTCTAGCCATTGCTTTGCGGGCTAGGAAGGTAAAAATATTTAAATATGGATAAAAATGATTTTCATGTGTCAAATTACGTATGTTTTGCTTTACATCATAATAGCACCTATTAAAAAAAAATTGAATATTTCAAAGAAATGAATCCGGTTTTACCGTTTTACTTAGAAGTATGAATGGGCGTACCCAGAGGGGGGGGAGGGTCTCGGAGGCACGGACCTCCCATGCCTAAGATTTTTTTAGAGATTTTCCACATATTTCCTGAATAAAAAATTAAAGAGTATAAATTCGCCATCATGAGGCTTCGGGCCCACCCCAGAGGCCCCCCCCCCAAGAACTCTCTGGGTGCGCCACTGGAGTAGGTAGGTACTACAAACTTGACATACCAAAGTTGAATTTAAAAGTAAGTCGTCGATCGATAATATTGCTTGGTACTATTACTGCCTGGTAAGCGCGAATTTTGACCTAAATTTAGGGGGGTAATGGTCGACGGAAAAAATATTTGTGCATTTATTTTTTTAGAGGGGGGAATTACCCCGTTACCCTCCTCAAATTCGCGCTTTCTGCCTTGCCTTACTCCAATAAGTCCGTAATGTATTTTGTGACAAATTTAAACATGACTTGTACAGGTTGGGCCAATTTCGATGTTTTTTGGGGATTTTAGGTATTTCTAGCAGAGATAGATAAAAGCAAGTGGACTGAGATTGATTTTCGAGACGTTTTCAAATATCAAAGCCGATTTTTAATACATATGGCCGCGTTTGAACTACGAGGGGCTTTACTTTTTAATTTACGAAAATTTAAATTTAACACGCTATAAAGCTGAAATTTGGCATACTGATAGAAATTGTGACCAAACCATTGGAAAAAATCAAAAAACCCGAAAATTCTAATTCACTCCTCTCCCCCATAAATGTAAAGTTATGTCAAAGTAACACTGCCCACTTCCAGAGGCGCTAGAAAGCTGAGCTATGTCAGACTGATAGGAAATATGACAAAACTATAGGAAAAAACTTAAAAACCCCAAAATTTTAATTTACTTCCCTACCCTATAAATGTAAAGTTATGTAAAAGTAACATTGCCCACTTCCAGATACGCTAGAGAGCTGAGCTTCGGAAGGCCGATAGGAACTATGATAAAACTATAAAATAAAATTAAAAAACCCCAAATTATAATTAACTTCCCTCCCCTTTAAATGTAAAGTTATGTAAAAGTAACATTCTCCTCTTCCAGAAACGCTAGAGAGCTGAGCTTTGGAAGACTGATAGGAACTATGATAAAACTAAGTATAGTAAAAAATTTAAAAGCACCAAAATTTTAATTTACTTTCCTCCCCTATAAATGTAAAGTTATGTAAAAGTAGCATTGCCTATTTCGAGGAACACTAGAGAGCTGAGCTTTAGAAGGCTGATAGGAACTATGATAAAACCATAGGAAAATAATAAAAAAACCTCAAAATTTTTAATAAGGCATTGCAAAACTTTTGAATAATATTCCTCACATTTTACTACTTTAAAACTTGAATATTATCCAAATCCTTTAATAAAGGAGTGAAATCATTACAAAAACATTTCATGTAAAAAAAGCCAAGTACGCGAGAGTGGTGTTCCGTTAAAAGAATTGAGATAAAAGTAAAGCCAAGTTCTCCAATACAAATTTTAAAATGAAAGATTCTCACTAGTTTGGAAATGTTTTTGTAAACTTGGCTATTACGGCTGCAAATGACTCTTAGGCACAGTGCTAAATTGAACATAAAGATATTATAATTTTGATATGACTTGGAAATTAAATAATAAAGAATGTCAAAGCTGCAAATTGACAGTTGGTCTCTCCTCAGTAAACACCATATTTCCTATTTCTTTTTCAGATACCGACATGATCATTTCATTTCATGTTTATGCTCGGGCTGAATCAGGCCTAATGAGACCGAAACGCTTCCCCGAGCTGCCTTTACCTCTAAGGACTTGCCCGTAAAACTTTTTTGTTAAGACTTTTTGCCTCGTGAAATTCCTTCAAATTTAAAAAAATCCAGGGCTTAGGCTGTCTTCTGGGAGCCGAAACGCGTCCCCAAGCTACTTTACCTCTGAGGATTCGCCCGTGAAACTTTTTTGATAAAGAATGTAATTTACAAGTTCTGACATCACGTCAACATTTGAGCCTTGTGATTGCTGGTGGTTATTATTAGATTAATAATATTCGCGTTGGGCTGTGGCAAACACATCATTCCTGTATATGGTTTTCCTGTTTTAAACGGCTTAACTAATTATCACAATTTCTTTTTTATTAATTTTTTTGTTACGGATAAATATTTTTTTTTTAAAATTCTGTCATATCAATCATGTCATAAACATTGCAAACCCAAAAATATATAAATTAAGATAATGTATTAATTTTTTTTGCATTCCATAGAGTGTATTTTTGACAATTTCGTTTTAATGTTTATTGGATCTATGTGTAGAATTTTTGACAGTAAGTAAACCATTTTTCAACAAAAATTGTATTTAGGACTTTCAAGCTATGCAACTTTTCTGAGATCACAAAACCTCAAAATGTGTTTTCCAAAAAAAATAACAGCAATAAAGTTTTTCTAGAATGAAAGTATAAATGTTCGAAAGACAGTACGTTGTCACCATTAATCTTTTCTTACAAACTTTTGCAACCCTTTAAAGTTGTTATATTTCCTAAAGTGTCCCTAAATAAAAGTAAAACGTTACCTTATATTTAATATTTAAATTTAGTTAGATAAAGCTATTGTTGCTTATAGACTTACGCCATACGTTATCACCTTAATAAAACCGGCAACAGTGCCTGAGGTGGCAGGAAATAGCACATATCCAAAGGTTGTATATCGGTCTGAGGTCCGAACGTATTCCACGTATTTATCAAATATTTGAAAAAAAATTATTTACCCCTCTTTTGAAATTCTGGTAAAGGAACTTCCCCTCATGTCATATATGTACCTATATATGGGCTAACACCAACACCACTAGAAATAGGTGAGGTCAGGTCGTCATATCCTTAACGCCGAGGTGACAACGCCGAGTGCATCAATATATATTTTAGATGCGAGCTTAATAAAACTCTTTTTTAAAAAAATAACTTTATTTTATTTAGTCACTTTTACAAATAAGACAACTTAACAACAAAGTTAGATGTGAACCGTTTAGATGCTAAGTCAAACCTAAAAGACGTTGTTTACCTGCTAGCCTACTTATAGTTACAAGAGTGCTGACACAGCTTCGCGTGGGTTCCCGAAGAATATGGAAGTAAACATGTTTATCAAATGACTTTTATATGATCTTGAAAACAATAGCAATATTGTGCAATTATGGTATTACGTCTTAACTTATTCTAGAAACTACGCATTAAGTAAATACACCTACGCATATTTTTAATATAACAACTCCCTCGCAATTTAAAAAGTTAGTGCTATACAATGCAGTAACTTTTACTAACAAAATTTAAAATTCCTAAAATTACAAAATACAATTAAACATAAGATTTTCTTAAAACATTAGTATTTAATTCAATATCTTCTTCGATTGGCTCTGTAAGCCTTATTGATGGCCTACGCCTAGCTATTGAAAATCTTTTGCCTAAACTTGATAAACTTGATATATTTGGTGATGGTGGAAAATCATTGTTATCAGTATTATTTTCGATGCCTATACGTACATTTTTAGCTCTTCGATTTTTACATTTACAATAAAAGTAAATTAAAACTAAAACCATAATCAAAGCCAATACAAGATATGTAAGCCATGAATGATATTTTTCAATTTCAGGTTCATTGATTAAATCATCCAATTCATTTGCATATTGATCTAATTTATGTTTAGCAATTTCCAAATCTTCTAAATTTAGTTTTGTTATTTTTAAAGGTTTTAATCTAGGAAGATTTCTAAGTTTTTCTGGATATTTTTCACAACAATTGAAAGGAATTTGAATAAAATTTGAATAATTATAACTTAAATCAAGTGTTTGTAATTGATTGGCTTGATTTTAGTTGATCCTACAAAAGCTGAACAATATGGTTTTAAAGACAAAATTACATTTTTTGTTACAATTTTCGAAATAGTATCAGTGTTACATTTTATTGTAATTGGAAGTTGATTTGTTACACTTATTAGCCAAACATTATTTTGTAAAATTTGAATATTATAATCTTCTGCTAAAATCAAAACTAACTCACAGGTTTTTGGAAAAGTTAACAATTTTTGAGTTCTTAATAACTGAGCTTCACAAATTGAATTGCTATCAATCGGAAGAGGATATAAATTTTTACAAATTTTCATTTTATAGCCCAAATCCCTACAAGTGTCAATTTCTGATAAAGATAAATAGAAATCATCATCGTTATCTTTAGCAATATATTTCTTACTAACAGGCAAAATATGATGTAACATAGTTCGATTATCATAAATTGGTATTGGGTACAATCGGAAAACGGAATACCATTCTGGTCGAACCAATGGTATGTCCAAGACAAAAACAAGTCTTTCATTTGTAATATAAGCATTCAAATCAATAATATCTAAGTATGTTGCAATTCTATCGTCCATGGGTGCTACCGGTAAATTATTTGTATGTAAATTTTGGGCAATTTGTTTTAAAGCATTAGTTAAATCATTAGGAAGGATAATACTTGTATGAATAATTTTTAATCTGGCAAAAGAAATTGAATCTAATACATCCGTTATTTGAGATTGAATATAAGTGTATGATTCCAATAATTGTTCACAAAGATTAATAAAATAAAATTTAAGATTAAGAAGTTCGATTTCATCATGAATCTGATGTATTGATTTTGAAATTTCAATTATATTGGAGTTGAAAGTTTCTTCATCAATTTGAAGTTTGCGCAAAGTTGCATTAAATTGTTTTATTACTGACGTAGTAACACTTATTTGATTTTTCATTAAGTTTTCCAATTCTTTATCATCTTTTTCAATTTTATTGATACAATTTTCATAATATTGACCGTCAGCTGCATCTAAATTTCCCGTTATATACTTCCAAACAGTACCGAGAGCGTTTATTAAACCTCTTTTACGTCTTGGTGTGTAAGGCATGTCTGAATAGATTTCATTAAATTTATTGGTTATATCATTGGAAATTTGAAATAAAAGTGACACGTGTGGTCTTATATCTAAGTGGATCATTTTAATATTTCCAGTTGATTGATGAAGCATTAAGCGTAAGCTATCTAAAATAACATTATTACTAATAAAAGCATCTTGCAAAGCTTTAATATCTTTATAAACTAATAAGGTCCATTTATCATTTGATACCTTTATACTAAGTTCTTTATGAAAATAAACACCTACGGTATTATTTATTTCATCGATCTTGTATTGTCCTTTTCCCCATCCGATAAGGAAAACGAGTAATCTGAAACAAGGAAAAGTTTCAGTCAGAATCAGAGTCTGAATCGGGTTTATGACAAGGTTTTAAAAGATCAAAATTATATTTTGAAATTTGTTTAGTTATTGGATTATAAACAGTTGCAGAATTATTTGAAATTGCTCTAATTTCAAAAGGTCCATTAAATTTAGGTGATAATTTTCCAGTAATTTGAGTTTCTTTCACGAAAACTCTATCGCCTACTTTAAATTCATAATTTGGAGTTACGTGTTTATCGAATCTTTCTTTAGCTTTTTGTTTTGACAGTTTTGTTCTTGATCTAGCTATACGATAATAATGTTTGATCCTTGCATTTAAATCTCTGATATATTTGCAAATAAGTTCTTCTTCATTGTAAAGAGTTTCTGGAGGTCTTGCTGCTGTATGTCCAAAAACTAACTCGTACGGTGTAAATCCATGAGTTTTACATGTTGAATTGTTATAACAAATGACAGTAAATGGTAACAATTGTAGTGGATGTTCTTCAGGACTTTCTGTTTTACAAACTCTGATCATTTCTAATAATGTTGCATGAAATCTTTCTAAACTTCCATTTGATTGTGGATGTCCTGTACTTGAAAAAGTTAGTTTGATATCGTACATCTTACACAAGTCTTTTAAAAGCTGATTATTAAATTCTCTACCTAAATCCGTATGGATTCTTAAAGGAGTTCCATAATGTTGAAAAAATAATAATAGTGTATTAACAATTGATTTTGCAGTTTTATCATTTAGTGGATAAGCTTGAATGAATTTTGTCAATTCGTCTCTTATTGTTAAAACCAAATTTCTTTCTGGAATTTCTAAAATATCTAGATTAATTCTTTCAAATGGTGTTTTTGGAGTTTCAGTAATCACAAGTGGATTGTCCAAATTTTTTCTTAAAATTTTATTTCTTTGACATATTTCACATTGGTTTATAAATTTTTCAACATCTTTGGTTAAATTTTTCCAATTATATTTTTCTTTAATTCTCCTAATTGTTTCATTAATTCCCCTATGAAAATTCTTTTTTCCGGAATGATATTGATCAATTATTATTTGTCTTTGATCTTCTACTGGCTCAGTAACTATATCTTGACAAATTACTAAATTTAAATCTTTTTCAGCAAAGACAAAACAGAGCATTTCTAAAATTGGTAAATCTACATTATTTTCAACATAGAATGTTTTGGAGATATCAATGTCATTTTGACATCTACATAAAATTTTGAAAAGAGTTAAATTGGCTTCTTCCTCAACATACGGTACTGGAATTATAAAATACTTTCGTTTATTAACTGTTTTTGAAGAACAAATATTAATTTTATTTAAATCAAAGTTAAGTTCTTCATCTAATATGTCACTTATTATAGTATGATGTTTTTCTTTTAAGTTATCTTGTTGAAAAATGGTTATAATATTTTTGTGTTTTTTATCCAATAGTTGATCATTTGTATATCTAATCTTTGAATAATCAATTAATGATGTTTGATATAAATTGTGAAATCTCTTAAATTCATTTTCCAAAGTTTGAGGAGACATTAAAGCTAGTTCATCTTCAACTATATTTTCTGATTCATTGGAATTTTCATCTTCTGTAAGGGCATTAATTAAAGCAGATCTTTTATCTGGTAAAATATAAATATTTATTTGTATATCAGTTGATTGAAAGGTTGATTTAATCATTGCCAATATAATGTTCCAATCGAGTGAGTCTAAACCACATGCTATTTTGGGTATAGCTAAATATTTCTCGTTATTTTGCAGAAGAATATTTTTTAGGTTTTGCAAAATTTGATAAATTGTATCATATGTTGGCTTTTGATAGTATAATTCTTTTGTAACTAAATAGTAAATAGTTCTATTGGATAGTTGTAAAGTTGCTATTTCACCAATTTGTTTATTTTGTTCTTTTAAATAATCTACATTATCAAATCTTTCTTTGAATTCTTTTGCAATTCCCTTTTTCATTTTTAAATCTTTTGATACACAATGTGCTAATGAAAAATTTTGAGGTGCATCAAATAAGTTTCCATATAAAATTTTAATATTTTCTTCATTAATTTGCTTTTGAAACATTACTGAGTGATATATTTTGTTTATATTTTCTTCAATTCTTATTCTAGAAAGGGCATCTGCATTTTTGTTAATTTTTCCTGGTTTATAGATTATTTCATAATCATATTCTTCCAGTTTTAATCTCCATCTGGCTAAACGACTTCCAGGATCTTTAATTGAGAATAACCAAGTTAAAGGACGATGGTCCGTGATTAATTTAAATTTTCTTCCGTATAAATATGGTCTGAAGTGTTTGACTGACCATACAATGGCTAAAAGTTCTCTTTCAATGACAGAATATTTTTGTTCCGTATTATTTAAAGTTCTTGAGGCATATGCAATAGGCAAATCTTTTCCTATTGGTCCTTGAGATAACACAGATCCTATTGAATAACCACTGGCATCAGTTGTTAAAAGAAAAGGTTCATTAAAATTAGGATAAATCAAAATTGGACTGGTTGTCAAAATATTTTTTAATTTTTCAAAAGATTCTTTACAAGTTGCGTCAAAAACAAATGGTTGATCTTTTTGTAATAATTTAGTTAATGGTTTAGAAATTTTGGCAAAATCTTGGATAAATCGTCGATAATATCCTGCTAATCCTAGGAAACCTTTAATTTCTCTTTGATTTTTGGGTTCTGGAAAATTTTTCAAAGCTGAAATTTTATTTGGATTAGGTTTTACACCTTTATCTGTTATTATGTGACCTAGATATGCAACCTCTTTTCGTAGGAATTCACACTTATCTGGTTGAATCTTTAAATTTGCTTTTCTTAATCTAGAAAAAACTTCTTTTAGTCTTTTGACATGTTCATTAATTGTATCTGAATAAATAATAATATCGTCCATGTATACCAAACATCTTTCGTTTTGGATACCAAGTAAAATATTGTCCATAACTCTTTGAAATGTTGATGGAGCATTTTTAAGTCCAAACGGCATTCGAATGTATTCATAATGACCGTTTTCAACTGAAAAAGCTGTTTTTTGAGTATCTTTAGGATCTACCTCAATTTGGTGGAATCCTGATGCAAGATCTAAAGTTGAAAAGTATTCACAATGTCCTAATTGATCAAGTAAATCTGATATCATTGGCAAAGGATATTTATCATCAATTGTAACTTCATTTAACTTTCTGTAATCAATTACAACTCTCCACTTTTGTTTGCCTGAAGCATCTAATTTCTTTGGTACTACCCATACTGGAGAGGACCATGGAGAAACAGAATGTTGAATTATTCCTTGTTCTAACATTTTTGAAACTTGACTTTTTACTTCCTGTTTATATACTTGAGGATATCGATAGGACTTTGTAAAAATTGGTTTGGTTTCTTTGGTGTGAATGGAGTGTTTAATTTCGCTTGTAAAAGTTAAATTATCTCCTTCTAAGTAAAATATATCCGAAAAATCTAGACAAAGTGATGTTATGATTTCTTTTTCTTCGTCATTTAAGTGATCTAATCTTAATTGCTTTGGTATTACATGTTCTCTTATTATTGGTTTATTTTCTTTTAGATTAAAACATACTTCAGTTGTTTTTGAGTTGCTAGGTAAATTTTCAAATTCAAAATTATCAAAATTTATCGTTTTAGTAGTTGCATAGGCATTAATAATTGTTGTACAAAATTCTCCTTTTTCATTTATTTTAACAATGCAATTAGGAATGTAACATTTGTCTTTTTGTTGAGCTAGTAAAATAACTTCTGTATTTTTTAATTTATCTGTTTTTAATTTAAAAGCTCTTTCTGTTCTTCCTTCTATTTGTATTATATTTTTTATTGGTTCATTATTTACAGTAAAGTCTTTTTGTTCTGGGTTAGTTCTATATAAAGGAACTGTTTTAAAATTGGTAATCAATTTATTATTTTGATAATCAATAATGCAATTATAATGTTTTAAAAAATCTGATCCTACTAGTCCATCAAATCCTATGTCAAGATCACAAACTAGTACTTTAAAAGGATCTTTCAAAGTAAAAGGAATTAAAACTGATTCGTTAATTGAAATTGGTTCATTTGAAATGCCTTTGACAGTTACATTTTCAGGAAATCTTTGTAAATATTGCTCACATGTTTTTGGTTTAAAAACAGAACAACTAGCACCTGTATCAACTAAAATTTTAAATTTTTGTGTAATGTCTGTAAAATAATAAAGATTACTTGAAAAAGTTAAAATTTGATGTTTTACATGAACTTGTTTTGAGTTTGGTTCGCTTGATCGTGTTCGTTCTGTATTGACATAGTTTGAAAATTTATTAACGTTTGATCGATTTCCGAGGCTTGTCTTCGAAAATTTACATTTTGTTCATCATTAGATTCATATTCTTGTTCAAAAGAAACATCTTCATATTGTTCAAAATTATTATCATAAAGATTTTGATCATTAGAAAAATCATTAGTTTGATTTTGATAATAAGTATCTTTAAAATCTTGAGTTTCATTTTCTACATTTTCCATAAAATGCATAGGTTTATTTTGAAAATTTGATCTTTGATTATTGTTTGATTGAGGACTATTATTTGATTGAGACCTAAAATAATTTCCTTGATTATTTGGTCTATAATTGTTAGATGTTGGTGATTGATTTGGTCGATAGTTTGACGTGGAAGGTTGGTTTTGTTTAAAATTTGACGTGGAAGGTTGATTTTGTCTATAATTTGGGGTGAAAGTTTGAGTTTGTCTATAATTTGACGTGGAAGGTAAAGTCGGATTAAAGTTTGGTATGTAATTTTGAATAGTTCTACTATTTTGTTTCGTTCTACACTCATGTATTAAATGTCCCGATCTTTTGCAAAAAGAACAAATTTTTTGTTGACTAGGTTTTAATTTTTGAGAAAATTGCAATTTATGAAGTCTTTGTTTTTGAAAATATTCAAATTGAAGTTCAGATTTAACACAAGAAACTGCTTCTAAAAATGTTGCAGGTTTACTTGCTCTTACGACTAAACTTAAGTCTTTATCTAAGCCTGTTAATAAAGTATTTAAAATCATTGTTTCGATTAGTGTACCTTGAGCTTGTTTTTCAATATTTGTTAAGTCCTGTTTATTAATTGCAGCATTTATTTTAGCAATATGGACTTGAAGTCTTGAAATAAAAATTAAAGGACTTTCGTTTGGTAATTGAAATAATTTTTGGAGATCTTGAGTCAAAGCTGACAAATCTCTTTGATCCGCGTAATGGGCAAGAAGCATTCGTTTAATTTGTGCCCATGTATCTAAGTCTTGCGAGTTAATTAATCTAGAGGCTTCTCCGCGTAATTGATTTTTAATTTTGACAATTAAAAATGATCTTTGTGTTGGAACACACATTTGGTACGCCAGATCGCACGCATTTATAAAGGTATTAAGATTAATAGGGTTACCATCATATTCTGGTAGTAACGAAAATATTTCGGAGAGTTTATAAGGTTCAATTGTTGTTGTTGGAGCTTGATTTTGATTAATATTATCTGGATTTGACATTTTTAAAGTATTTTTAAAACTTAATAAATATAAAATAAGATGTTTTAAATTGAAACTTAATTATTTATAAAATTAAATAATAGTTTTACGTGTACACACACGGAGGTTGACAGCAAGTTCAAAAAATAACAATAATTAAAGGAAATAATAATAAAGTTGCTTACATAGAAAGTGTTGTCTTCATTTGTTTCTTTCTTCTTTCTTCTTTTTTCTTATTTGATTCAATCTGCTGAAGGACTTTGTTGCGCAGCAACCCTCAGAAGCTGGGTTCAATTCCGGGCGTCTCACGAAGTTCCAATAGAAAATTCGTAGCCACTTCCAAAGGCTGGGTTCAACTCCTTGCTCACACACAACAATTTAAGTCTTCAGTGTTGAATGTTTCGTTTACTTTGTTCAGTTTATACTGGTATTTTTCTTCATTTATTTTCTTCGAGTCACTTCTGTTCAGGAACGATGTATATCCACGAATGGAGACTGGAGACCAGTTTTTTTATACAATGTTCTTGATTTTTAGCACTTTTTTTTAGCACGTATGTCCTTTATTTTTCGTAAAGAAGTTAGAACTTCACCACGCGACTTTAGAGTACGACGTGTTCAAAAAATCCGCACGACTGCGCCAATTTTAAATGCGAGCTTAATAAAACTCTTTTTTAAAAAAATAACTTTATTTTATTTAGTCACTTTTACAAATAAGACAACTTTAAAGTTAGATGTGAACCGTTTAGATGCTAAGTCAAACCTAAAAGACGTTGTTTACCTGCTAGCCTACTTATAGTTACAAGAGTGCTGACACAGCTTCGCGTGGGTTCCCGAAGAATATGGAAGTAAACATGTTTATCAAATGACTTTTATATGATCTTGAAAACAATAGCAATATTGTGGAATTATGGTATTACGTCTTAACTTATTCTAGAAACTACGCATTAAGTAAATACACCTACGCATATTTTTAATATAACATATATATATATATATATATATTGATGCACGCGCCGTTGTCACCTCAGCGTTAATAATATGAAGATCTGACCTCACCTATTTCTAGTGGTGTTACCACATATATAGGTACATATATGAGATGAGGAGAACTTCTTTTACCAGAATTTCAAAAGAGGGGTAAAGATTTTTTTTTAAATATTTGATAAATACGTGGAATACGTTCGGACCTCAGGCCAATATACAACCTTTGGATATGTGCTATGTCCTGCCACCTCAGGCACTGTTGCCGGTTTTATTGAGGTGATAACGTATGACGTATATCTACCCTAACCTATAAGCAACGTATTAGCTTTGTCTGACTAAATTTATATATTACATACAGGTAACAACATTTTACTTTTATTTAGGGACACTTTAGGAAATATTACAACTTTAAAATGTTGCAAAAGTTTGTAAGACAAGATTAATGGTGGCAACGTACTGTCTATATAAAAAACCGTACCTTTATACTTTTATTATAGAAAAACGGGCTGTTATTTTTTTTTTAAATACTCATTTTGAGGCTTGTGATCTCAGAAATGTTGCAAAGCTTGAAAGTCCTAAATACAATTTTTGTTGGTAAATGGTTTACTTACTGTCAAAAATTCTACACATAGATCCGATAAACAAATAAAAGGGAAGTGTCAAAAATACAGTTTTTGGAATGCTAATAAATTTAATAGTTTATATTAATTTGTATATTTTTTGGTTTGCAATGATTATGACATGATGGATATGACAGAATTTTTAATATTTTTTAATTTATCTGTGAAAGCAAATTGAATAAAAAAGGAGTTGTAATAGTTAGTTAAGCCGTTTAAAACAGAAAAAAACATATGCAGGATATTGTGTTTGCCCACGCCACAGCCCAACGCTCATATTATAAATCTAGTAATAACCACCAGCAACCAAAAGGCTCAAATGTCACGTGATGTCAGAATTTGTAAATTACATTCTTTATCATTTAATTTCCAAGAAAGTCATAATAAAATTATAATTTTTATTCGCTATATTGCAAATGCATCACCCTGTATATACAGCTTATTATTAATATTTTCCTGCACCTTGTGAGAGGTTAATGTAATGAAAAATTTGCATAGTTTCCTATTATCCTGCTTTGCAAAATTGCCAAATCTTGACAGCAACTTTCTTCAGTTTATAGTATTTGTAGTTACATATTTTTTCAAAACGTATTTCTCTGAGTTCATTTTAGGTTATTTAAATTTGTACTAAAGTATTAAATTCCTATTTAAGTATACTAATAATTTCCGAGTTGGCCCAGGATTACTTATACGTAATCCTGGTTCAACTCGTATTATTAGTGCACTCCAACAGGAATTTAAAACCAATATAACTCAAAAACGACCTATAGTTCAAAAGATAATATGAAAAATATTATGCAACTTTACATTATCCCCTGAAAAATGCCACGGAAACATAAAAATTGACTGTATTTAAATGCAATTTTCTGAAAAAAAATAAACGGATCCATGACGGATCTGATACCTTTCTAGCTAGCCTATTAGAACACTTCCCGTTTTCAGTTTTTTTGTACATATCTCAGAAACGAAGGCTTTTATGAAGTTTCAAGGTATTACACAAATTATTAAGATAAAAGTGCTCCATTATATTTCCAAAGCCGCATATTGTTAAGATGCTCCGTTAACAAGTTCGCATTACAAAAAAATATTGTCAAAAAACTATCAAGCATTAGTGGATTTGGACCAAAATCTATTCAGCTCGTTACAATGTCAAACACTATTTCACCTAAACATTTCATGAAAATGGGTTCAGCGGTTTAGGAGCTATCGTGTTACGGACAGAGATACACGCAGACAGACGTCACAACGATATTGCTCAGATAGCTTCAAACACACCCAAATAACGCAGTTTCGGGGTTATCTCAATTTTTTTTCTAAAAAAAAATCTATTTTCAAAACAACTTGCTTTGCTGCAATTTTCACTATTGTTTTGTCGCTTAAAAAGCAAAGCTTAGTAGGAGTAAGTTTTTTTCTTCTCTTTAAATAGCTGAATTCCTCCAAAGACATTGAATATAAGTTACGGCCAGGGACGTAGCTGCTATAGTGGTTCTTCTTATTGAAGAAAAAAGCTAAATAGCGCGTGACAAAACATCGCAAATTAAATCAAAGTGATTTTTTTGTTTATGCTAGCCTGACCAGGTTAAAAACACTAAAAACGCGCATTTTTGTCCGATTAATTTAACGTTAATTCTTTTTCCTGGCATTATTAATATTTTAAATTAGTCAAGTGTTTTAAGAATTGGCTATGTTGGCGCAAATTAAGTAAAAAAGTCGCATCCTTATTCTTTCAAATTCGAATAAAACCCTAGTAATATGACATTTGTTTTTTTTGCTAAATCCGTTTTGCTTCAAACTTACGGAGGTATTTTTAAGTAAAAAACTGGAAATAGTAAAGTATCTTTTTAACATGTTTGTTGACTCATTTTTTTAATTTAAAATTGGCTAAGTAAGTTAGTCAAAGAATTATCATTATTAAAAACCGGATTTTCTTAATAAAATTTTTTTAAAATCCGAGGCGTTTTTAAAAGTTTTTAAATTGACACACATATCTATAAAACGTTCTTTGCCACAACAAAAAGAATTACTTATAAATTGCTGCCCTTCATACCTACACAACGGTAAATGTTGGCTTCAATTTTCTTTTATTTGTAACACTTTTTTTTGTAAAAATGACGACTAGTTGAACAAATTTATAAGGATTTGACATTTTGGTTCGGAACTCCTAGTAGGAAACCTAAGGTGCAAAACCGAGGAAAAAATGTCAAAAATAATAACCAAAAAATAGAAAATCAATGTCAGGCTTTGCTTCCTATAAAGCTTGCATTTACGATAGGTGTCCTTAAGGAAACCCCCTCTACCCTAGGATTAACCTCCTCACCAAACTGAACCTCACGACGATTTACTGCGTTTATCTCACAAACTTTCAGGTGTAGATGTTTCAAATAGTTGGAGAACGAAATTAACACGCCATTTTCTCGAGGCGATCGACAAGGATCTCTCTGGTTGTTGGTGCGCATGTCCAAATACGCGAAATGCGCTTTGCCCTTCATACAATTGTGTGGTTTTAAAAATATATATAAACAACCGCGAAATTTAGCGGGAGCTAACATAACTTTTTATATTCTTCATCAAATTTCTTATATATGATTCAAGTTTCAAGATTTATTCCACACATTTTAAATGTAAATACAGAAATTCTAACATTTTTATAATAAATTTTTTAATTCTTTTATTAGTGCTGAAAGCGAAAAATTTAATCCTGTAGTGCTTTTACCTACAAACCAAAGATAGAATACAAGAAAAAAATTAAATAACTAAAAATAGCTTATTAAAATTTGAAAAACTTTAAGAACATTGACTAAGTAACTACTGTTTATTACTTAATTTTTAAACTAATAATTTTAATTATAATACTAAACTTTTCCTGTCAAAAACAAACTCTTTACATATACTATAAATAAAGAAATAAATCTTTATTATTTTTTACAGACACATACACACACACACACACATGCATTCACATAAACCCATATGCTATAGGTATAGGTACAGGTCAAATTACTTTGATAACTAGTGGACAGTGGTTTAATTATATAATAGATTCTTATGTACAGTAGGTCCGTAAAGTCTGGAATCACCCATTATTGCTGATCTAGAGACCGTTGATTGGATGACATGTTTGTTATTAAATAAATGACGTACTTCATGATTACTTTTAACTCTATTTGACCAATCAGGGCGCTAAAAAAACTTATTTCATACAAATGTCTTTTATTAAGTGTTTAGGTATGGAGATACCTTAACAAAAATGTACCACATTTGTAATGACCTATCAAAGCCAAATGTGAAAAAATATACCGGGTGTCCTATTTAAAGAAACATAAGTTTATGTCATAGCTTTTTCTGGAACATTCTGTATAATTAACCATAGCCTGTTCTAACTCGTATTTTAAATCTTTATTTGATATCCAAGCTTTTTTCTAAAAAGCTTGCAACTTTTTAAAAAAATTCGTGATTCTACACTTTACGGACACACTGTATAAGTAGGCATAATAAAGGGTTTTGAAAAAATAGATTTGATTTTTTGACAAATGATTTAAAACATAGCATCTTTATTGAAATTCATTATAAATCTTTGCCCCAAGCAAAATAAATATCGTTATATGTATGGGATAGGTTTGAATAAAACATAAAATAATACGGATTTTTTTTTGTGATCTTTAAAAATAGCCCCATAATTGGGACGTCAATGGAGTTTTCTACAATAAACTTTATTATGCATTTTCTCTAAAGTACTTAGTATTTAGAAAATTGGATAAAACCTAATTATTTCAGTTTATTTTGCTTATAATATAGAAAGAAATATATGGAGTGGATATCTTTAACACTTTGTGGTTTGTATCCTAGCAAGAATATTACACATGCAACTAATTGATACTTTTTGTAGAATATCTATCAATCTTTGTTTAATGTCATTACAATCATTCTCAAAAATGAGTAGTTTTTAAGTTAAAGGCCACCAAAAAAAGGAAATTGTGCAAATTCAAAAATGACGACAAAATGGTTGATATCATACCTCGAAAACTATTACTCTAACAAAAACACTTTTTAGCATTTCCGTATAAAATTTAGTTTTAAACTCTTTTACAAACACCAAGGGATTTTAGAAAAACAGAATTTGTGCGCCATTTTTTTAAAAAAACTTCCTTGAATATTATGGACAGTCAACCCTATAATTGTGCCAAGTTTCGGACCTTTTGCACCAAAACCGCATTTTATGTCTCTAATGATTAAACTACTTAACTAATTTTAAGTCTAAAGCCCATAGCACAGGGTTGAATAGCTGTCGCAAATATTTAATGTATTACAAAAGCAATCAATCAACCGTCGAAAACTACCAGAATAATCAAAGAAATGTAAGGAGACTAACAAAATTAGTTCAACTATTTCAATAAGATAAAAAATACAATAATAATCGTCTACAAAGCCCCTTCTAAAATATCAGACCCGAGACGTTTCCGAGAATTCGATTAAACATTCCAAGGGTAAAAAGCAGGTAATATCTGAAATGACATACAACAAAGAAACCCGTCTCTAAAATCTAAACCACAAGGTTGCCAAATTTCTGAGGTCGCTGCGACGCGGTCTTAACACGCAAAATACCTTTTATACCACCGAGGTAACTTAGTAGACCGTTTAGTTTCAGTAAAAGCGCCGCTAGCGCCACCGGTAGATACGTGAACTACACGGCCAAAAAGTAGCAATATATACCATTTTGTGACCTCAGAACAAAATTTTGCACACAGCTTGCTGCGTGTGTCAGGAGTCATCCCTGAAATTTTTATTGAAAAACGTTGACACCTCAAAAAAGTGAGGTGACAACGTTATATATGAGGTGACAGCGTAGTTTATATACTTTATTTTGAGGTGGCTACGTACCCTTTATCTATATATATATATATATATATATATATATATATATATATATATATATATATAGTGTTTAATACCAATGTTTTACAAAGAAGATCTTAAATAAAATACAGTTCGACCCAAACGTTGTAGCCAAACAATGAAATTCTACCTACTTCCGAGGCTTCCAGAGTATTTGTGTAATTAAAAAACCAAAAAAAAATTGACTAATAGACAAAATAAAATTCTAAAATATTGAATTACGATGACAAAACTAGGAGCACTTTACAGGTAGATGGACTCCTTTAACATCTGAGTCAGTAGTGTGAGACTCAGTTATATAAACGATTGAAAAAAATAAATATACTTCCAAAATTATTCTGTCATAGGGGAGATCTGGACCAAATATCTGCTGTCATCATTCTACATTGGGTAGAATGAGACAGACAGCAACCCAGTCCGAGATCCACCCCATGAGGTAAAACAGTGTAAAGAAACCGCTAAAAAAATATAACCTCATCTCTCTTTTTGTCTCTGCAAAGTTGGTCATTGGGATTGTACAAATAACACAAAAATTTAGTTCATCTTGTGTATTTCGAATATGGGGTAAAAAAGGAAGGAAAATTATCAAAAAAAAAATAAAGATGAAACCAAGTTGAAACAAACTCTTTCAAAGGTACAGTACAATTTAAATGGAAGTTATGCCGCAAAATTTTGGTCATGACGTCATACCTTGTCTTGCGTTTACAAGAATGCAAAAGTTGTACTTAATGAAAAATTTATGGAAGTTATATGTAAAAAAAATTATATCTAAAGCTTGCTCCTACCTTGGTCCTGGATTATTGTATGTTAAATAAGAGGGTGTTTTATTAAACCTGGAAGTGGTGTTCCCAGACACTCTTCACTGCTACTGCTGCTCTTGGTTTGCCCGCGCCTCCCCTAATGCCCGCTTAGTACATCACGCTAGGGCAGCACATGGTGGTCAAAATGTTGTTGGCTTCTTGCCCGAGCGTAAAACCCTGTGGAAAATGAAATGTTTCAGTTTCCTGAAATTCGTCTATTTTGCACGAAGTTCCCCTACACCGAGTAATTTAACCAAGAACCCCATGTCGACTCAATAAAATAAAGTAGATTTAAACAGATGAACTAAACTAATCCTAACGTACCTTTCCCAGGGTTACAAGGCTACACCCGGCTTCACACCAACGTCCAGTACAACTGTCGATGGAATGGACAGGCTGTAGACAAAGGAGAAAAACAATATATAGTTTTTATCAAAACGTGGTTTTAAAAAAATAATAAAAAACTCCAAAAATTCCCGAAAAAGTACATTTTACACGAAAAATAATTACAATCTGGGAGGCAAATATTATCTTGAAGAGTCCTCAAATAATCAAAAAAATGAAAAAAATTTAATCGAACTTACCACTGCTCTTTCCGTAGAAACGGCGTAGGCCGCCTTAAATCCCTCTATGCAGAGGATATGAGCCGTCTACGAGATACGCCTCACGACGGACTCACTTCTACAGTTTCTTGGATATCTCCTGCAATCCCTGCAGTGCCAAGAACCAAAAACAATGGCGATCCCAGAAACTGTTGTCGACCCACCGCCAATTCTTTTGAAAAGAGACAAGGCACTCCGTCGAGAACACAAAAAAATGAAGCCGCAGGAAACCGCTTCGTAAATGTGGTGGGGACAGTACCAACCTAATCTTCCCGGTTAAATTCAAATAAGGATGCAAACCTATTTATAAAAAAAAACGATCTCATCAAAAAATCACTAAATGCGGTTTGCAACACTGGAGGAAAAACCCGCGGTTTTCAAACCAACCAATGAGGAAATACACCAATACCTCCACACCGGTATATAGGGGGCAGCACCGACCAAGGGGATAGAAAATACGTAAAACGCACACTGAGGTGTTGTCGGATCCATTTCCACGGTTGGAATTTTTATAACAAGGACGTCGAGACACCCTCCATACATAGACCGAACATTTGCCTACCGGACCCCTGCCAACATAGCAAGTAGGAGGAAAATATCCAGACGGACTATAAGAAGCTCAGCATTGAAACCATCAACTGTAAAATCAATTACTGGAGATCAGAGCTTGCATCAAACCCAGGAATATTCGAACACTCAACCAATTCCCATATGAGTAAAGCTGTACTAAGTGTAGAATTTCGTTGTATTTTAGTTACAGTCTTAGTCAAAAGTTTCCTTTGCTCTTTATAAATGTTTTCTCTAAGATTCATATGGTTTAACGCCACTTTTGTAAAACATTTCTACATTAATAAAGTTGTTTCTGGACCTGAACCTAAAAATACACACTGAACTACTGCTTAAACTCGGCACAAGAGTGTTCAGATGTTAACTCACACGATTTCGTTTATTCTTTTAGTCTTGGTTTTTATCCCTCGTTTATCTCCCATTTACAAAAGTGCATAACTCGTATTTATTTTATCTTCTCCTCATCAAATTAATAAAGATATCAAAGGGGTGGAGCCTCGGTTGTTCCTGGTCGACCCAAATATGTTTTCGTACTATCAAAACTAGCTAATCCGTGAAGGATATGAGGTTCGGATTGTCCCAATATCCTCGAAAATAAACATAAGCGAATGAACTGTTCATCTAAATGTTTCCTTCCTGTTACTGAAACCATTTGTAATGCGGCAACGCCGCCATTCCCCAGCAGAACAGCTGTTTATTTTCGTGAACGTCAAAGAAAACCACAAAATTCCCCAGATAAACAAAACAATCAAAAGTTTCAATGTGATTTCCCGAAACCTGTGATCCCGAATTCCAACCACGATGTCCAGATAATACGGTGTGCGTAGTGTCCACAGTAATTCGATGGAATGTCTCCTTTATAAGGTAACTTTTTGGACACTATATAACCTCCAAACCTAGCTCTATAAAATACCCTTAATTTGTGTACAGAAAGACGAGTCGAAGAGCCTTGATTATTTACCTAAATAAACAAATATGTAACGTTGCCTTAAACGTAAAAATGACACGTTACAACATCCACTTTAAAACCTGGTGTTATCCAAAAATAAAAAATATTAAATGTAATAAAAAATATTTAATTTTTAATTCCATAAAAATATTTGTATAAACTCACAAATTTAGAAATAAAATTTTTCATATCTTTGTGGCGTCCATTGTATATACAAAAAATCTTGACGTTGTAACATCCCTAAATATTTGTGTTAACTTGTGACATCCAGCAATGTTGCCAATGTTTCATAAAAATAACGGATGTAACAAGTATCTATAAAAATAAGAAATATACACTGGATCTCACGAGGAAACAAATAACAAATAAAATATACAAAGACGTTAGGGATGTCACAAATGTGTGCAAATATGTTACAGGTATATGTATGCAAATAAGAAAAATATACACTGGATGTCACGGGGAAGAAAATAATAAATAAAATATACAAGCACGTTATTGATGTCATAATTGGCTTACAAGATGAATATACGGCAAGGACTAAAAAAAATACTCTGCTAATATATGGGCACCTACGCTCACACTAGGTACTTTAATTATAGTGTACGTTTAAGCTAATATTGTCACGACTATATTTGTGACAAGTGGTATCTCTACCATATATGTCACAAGGTTTGTTATTTAGTGCCCTTGTGACTGAGGGATTTAGGGGAATATGAAAATTAAGTATAAAGAATCCACATTTATACATCTATTTTATATAAGAAAACAGATTAACAGGAATAGAGGTTATTGCTATAAATAATTAAATAATGTAAAAAGAGGGATGCTGGCTGGAGAGAGTTGACCTAGGGGCCATAAGAAATAGACCTTATAGGCCGTAGAGAGTTGGCCTTATGGGCCATAAAGCGTAACCACCATAGTGAGGTTTTACTTAGGTATGTTAAGTAGGGACCACATTATTTCAGTGGTGTACTGGGTTCGTAGGGACCACGTATTTCAGTGGTGTACTGGGTGTGTTTAGTAGGGACCACGTATTTCAGTGGTATACTGGGTTGATCACTTGCTAGAGTGATGCCGGTCTATTATCCAGCATCGGCTTTTATAGACGAAATTAGTGCAAGCGCAGCAATATTGGTTATTGCTACAGTAAAATGATCCGAATTTAAACTTATTTATGACAGCATAACTAAAAACTGTAATATATTTTATTCAACTCCAGACTCAAATACCTTTCGTTTGATACCACACAAACCATGTTTTGACCTAAACTCTAATTTTTTTAACTTACCCCCACCTTTTTTTAAAACTAAAATGTATTCGTTTAACTCCAGACTCAATTACCTTTCGTTTAATACCACACAAGCCATATTTTCATTTAAACACTAATTTTTGACATTTACCCCCACCCTTTTTTTAAAATAAACTAAAATGTAATTTGTTTAACTGCAGACTCAATTACCTTTCGTTCGATATCGCACACGCCATATTTTCACATAAACTCCAATTTTTAAAATCTACCCCCACCCTTTTATTTGGCTTGCGTTAGGTGGATTTTGTTCATTTTTAAATGGGACCATCTCGACCCAAGATCCAGCCTAGGTACCAAAGTTCATTCAAATCGGGCAATTTGACGTTAAAAAAACTCGTCAGATTAAATTATGTAGCTCTGTACCTAGCTGGATATGTTTTATTTACTGACGCTGGCGCCACTTTGGCAGAATTAAAGCCCTTAATTATTATGCAAATAATATAAAATAAAAATATAAGATTTTCATTATTCAGTCTAGCAATTTATTCCCATTTTCTTTTCTTTTATATCTATATTTTTTTTCCAAATCGGCTAACCCATATGTTACTTTTTTTTAGGTACCTAAATTATTCTTCTGAATTTTTTTTATATGTGCTACTCCTTGGAAATAAATAAATAAATATATATAGGCGCAATTAGGGGGGGGGGGGGTTCTATAAAATCGGTTAAGCAGTTTCTGAACTCGTTTCCTATACAGGGTGGGCCAAAAAAACCTGGACATTTTTTTTATTATAACTTTTGAACTATACAATCGATATTAATGGGAGAAACTGCACTTGCCAAAGAAATAATCAGAGTTTTGACTAATTTATCATTTTTTGTCTGCCATCTCAAAATCCAAGATGGCGGACGAAATTAAAATGTACCTTTCAAAGATGCTCGTTTATTCTTGTGTTGCGAATATGTTCTAATTATTTTTTAAATTAGTAAGAAAGCTGCGTTCTTGCCAGGCACGACAAGGTACGATTCAGCAAAATTGGTTCAGTGGTTCTATAAAAAAAATATTTTTGTTCAACCATTGTTTTGCATATTATACGATTGCTTGCCAATCATATCTGTGGAAATAAACAACATCCTGGTGAGAATTGATTGCTTTTTTAAGATCATGATCAAAGTTATCGCCATCTTAAATTTTAAGATTGCGGATAGAATTATTCTTGATTCTTTAAAATGGCGTGTTTATTCTTATTTTCCGAAAATGTTTTAGATTTTTTTTAATCTATGAAAAAGCACTACTTTTTCCCCACACAACGAGGTAAAAATTATTAAAATCATTGTTTTAGAGATTATACGATTGTATTGCCAATCCTGTCTGCATTAATTTTCTTATAAATTCTACCAATTTTAGTGAAACACAAAAAATCGTGGTAAGAATTGATTGCTCTTTAACGATTATAATCGAAATTTTCCGCCATCTTAGAATTTAAGATGTCGGACAGAAATTGCCAATGCTATCGCATAACTTGTAAAACAATTGTACAAAATCAGATTTTGTGAGAACCACTTTGCCGAGTTTATTAAATTGTACTTTATTAAGCGGGAGAAAAGTAGTACTTTCCAATAAATTAATAAAAAAAACTAAAACATTTTCGAAAAATAAGAATAAAAGTGCCTCTTTGAAGGATCAAGTATGGTTCTGTCCAACATCTTAACTTTTAGGATGGCGGCAAATTTCGATTATAACCTTAAAAGAACAATCAATTCTCACCATCATTTTTCTTATTTCACTAAAATCGGTTTGGTAATAATGATTTATAAGGAAATGAATGCAGGCAGGGTTGGCAATGCAATCGTATAATCTGTAACACAATGACGAAAACAGAAATAGGTTTTTTGAGAATCAATACACCGATTTTGCTAATTTGTTCCTTGTTGTGCGCGGGAAAAGTAGTGCTTTTCTATAAATTAAAAAAAAAATCTAAAATATTTCCAGAAAATAAGAATAAACCCACCATTTTTAAGAATAAAGTATAATTCTGTTCGCCATCTTAAATTTTAAGATGGCGATAAATTTTGATCATGATCTTTTCATCAATCTCACCAGGATGTTTTTTATTTCATCAAAGTCAAAGGTTCAGTAGTAATCAATTTGTAAGGAAATAAATGCAGACATGATTGGCAAGGCAATCGTATAATTTTCAGAACAATGGTTGAAACAAAAATATTTTCACCATCACCATCAAACCGATTTTGCTGATTCATACCTTGTGCGTGGCAAGAACGCAGCTTTTCTACTAATTTAAAAAAATAATTCAAACGTGTTTGCAACATAAGAATAAACCAGCATCTTTAAAGGGTACATTTTAATATTGTCCGCTATCTTGGATTTTGAGGTCGCTGACAAATAATTATAATTAGTCAAAACTTTGATTAATTCTCTGCCAAGCGCAGTTTGTCCCATTAAAATCGATGGTATAGTTCAAAAGTTATAATGAAAAAAAAATGTGCGGTTTTTTTTGGCCCACCCGGTATATATGTATTGATTGATTTATAAGAATTCTAATTTAATTCAGCAGATTTGTTTTTGTAAAAAAATCACTGAATAGAGTTAAAATTTAGCGCTCTTTTTACTCATCTGACTTTAACTACGTGGTAAAAAGGAGGACGGAGATAGCAAATCACAAATAGTATCAAGTCCCTATCCAAGTCCGTTAGTTAATTCACTTTTGCTCTGAGGTACATGAAGAAATATTTATTTATATTTTATATTTATGTTCCCAATAAGCTAGCTAACATTATTTATTATGCTAACATTTTTAAATATTTTTACAAAGATGCAAGTCAAGTGAATCGCTAGACCACATGGCAACAGCCGCCCCAAAATAAAAAATAAACCAAATTTAATTAATAAAATAGGCATAATGCAAGGTTGTCGTTTTGACGGATGTTACAAGTGCGTGCAATTAAGATGAAAATATACATTGGATGTCACAGAGTGATGAATATCAATTGGATCGATTCTTGAATATACTCGCGCCAATATACACGGAAATTTTGGCGTCAAATTTTTTTAAAAATTTTGCTGTATTCTTCATCAGACTCATGCTATGACATCCATTTAATTTAGGTACACCCGGGCCCTCCCCATCAGGACTGTACCAAAAACATGGAAAAACGTTGTGACATCCGAATTTGGATGTCACGGCGTCGAAGGATGTCACAAGATATCTAAAATTTTTACGCTTCGATGTCACAACGATCAGCAGATGTCTATATATATATATATATATATATATATATATTTTTAAATTATTGTGTCTGCTTAAGACCACACGGCAGAAGTGTAAACTTCAACAAAGTGAAATTAATAATACTGGCCCATAACATATTCTGCAAAGCGGACCGAACCGAACTCTTCTGTGTACTGGCCTTCATCTGCATCATCATATCGCTCGCTAAATGTTTCTCACAGTCGGTCGACTCGAGCCGATTTCACCCGATTGAGCGTTACATAGCCGAGCCTGACGGCTCAGTTCAATTCAGTACCCACAAAAACTGCTAAACGCGCCTAAAGAAGTTTACACTTTAAAAAGATAGCATGAAGATTTAATAAAATTATATTAATTAAACATAACCTTAAATTTGAAGTCAATTATAACAAAAATGCATTACTAAAAGAAAAATCTCTATTCTGGTGCTGTTAAAAAAAATATCCTGGTGACAATAAAATATTGGTTACTACTACTACTACTATGTCGGTTTAGAACGTTTTTCTACGTTGTCCGACGCCTATTCTCCACCTCCTTCGATCCTGACAATCATCCTCAGTCAGATTTTTTTGACTCATTGATCTTTGGATTGACTGTTGCCATTCTAGTTTAGGACGCCCTCTTTTTCTGCGCCCTATTGGTTGCCATTCTAGGACCTGCGTTGGTAATCTTTCCTCGTTCATCCGTGGTACATGGCCGTACCATATCAGTTGCCTTCTAGTGATGTCATCCGTTATGCTTCCCTCGATTCCCATTCTTTCTTTTATGATCTCATTTCTTATGTGATCTATTCTAGATATTCTCATTGATCTTCTTATTGCATCCATTTCGACACTTTCCATTTTTGTTTTGTACTTTTCTGTTACGCGACAAGGCTCTATTCCATACAACAGCGTGCTTTTGACCATTGTTTCATATATGTTAAATTTTACATTCTTTTTTATCTCTCTGCTCCATAAAATACTGTTAAGACATCCAATAACTTTTTTCGCTTTTACTATTCTTTTTTCCAATTCTTTACAGTCTGTACCTGTCTTATCAAATGTGACACCCAAGTATACATACTCATTGCATGGAGATATTGTTTGTCCATTTTCTAGTACTAACTCACTGGATTCGTTTCCAATACATAAGTACTGTGTCTTGTCCACGTTCACTGTTAATCCCCACTTTTGGTATTCTTCTGTTAACTTTCTCATCATATACTCCATGTCTTCTTTATCATTAGCCACAATTACTTGGTCGTCAGCAAACTGTAGTGTGTATATGGTAAATCGGTCGTTAAGTTGTATTCCCATGCCGTGCACTTTACGTTTCCAGTTTTTTAGAGCTACTGCGATATATATTTTTAAAAGAGTTGGAGAGATACAACATCCCCGTCTTAAGCCTTTTGTTACCAGGAATTCTTTTGAAAGTCGATTTCCAATTTTAATTTTAGATTTTGACCCTTTGTATAGTTCTTTTATCGCTTTTATGTATATATGATTGATATTAGTTTGCTCTAATACTGTCCATAATTTTTCTACTGGAACGGTATCATATGCTTTTTGTAGGTCTACAAAGGTTACATGAGTCTCTATATTTCTGGCGCTTCTTTTCTCAATTACTTGTTTAAGACAAAAAACATTATCACTACAAGATCTGCCTGCGCGAAACCCACTTTGCTCTTCTTCTTCTTGTTCATGAAAATCATTCTCTATTAGATCTCTAAGAATCCTACCGTACTACTTAGAGTACTGGTTACTGAAATTCCTCTGTAATTTTTGCAATCCAGCTTGTTAGGTACTGGATGTCCGTTTATGCATTGGTTAATAATATATGTGAGATTTTCGACTAGTTTCAGCATATATTCCCCCAGGTCCGCTAGCTTTTCCGGATTTAAGCTTTTTAATATTATTCTTTATCATTTTTTTTCGATGATTACTTCCTCTTCATGTACTTCTATGTCTCTTCTCGGAGAGGCTGCCAGATATGCGGGTCTCGTCTCCTGCAGCAGTCCCTTGTAGTGTTCTGTCCATTGTTCTGGTTTGATTATCTGGATGTTTACTTTTTCTTCTGTTTTTTTTTTACTGTAGAAATGAATTTCCATTCTTCAGAACTCTGCCTACCTCCTACGTGTGTATTTATGTCGTGGCACTTGCGCTCGAACATTTCATTTTTTTCTGTGCGTATCAAATTTCTTAGCTGTCTTCTGGTTTCCCTGTAGATTTCTAGGTCTCTTTGCTCCTTAGTACTAAGCCATTTCAAGTATGTACGTTTTTTCTCTTTGACCATTTCCTGTATTTTGTCCGTCCACCACATCTTCCTGTTATTTCTATTATCTTGGTACCCAACAGCTTCGTTGCTTGCTTCCTTCAAGCTTTTTATTATGTTTGTATATATCTCTTCAAATGAGTGATTTGTGTTTATTAATTTTTCATCTAATCGGTTCTGATACAATCTTTGAGTACTTTCGATTTCTAGACTTCTAAAGTTGTATTTTTGATTGTCTTCGATGCTTTCTAGGTTTTCATTTTCTCTAATACTTTCGTCCTTATTTGTTTTTCTTAAAGGGAATAATATTTTTGCTCTTATCAGATGGTGGTCAGATCCACAGGTAACACCACGAAGTGCTCGCACATCATACCACTTTAATTGCGAGTCTTGTCCACCTATAGCATAATCAATTTAAGATTTCTTGTTATATTGGTTACTAAAAAGCTATATATGTTGTGCATTGTATGAACAAACGCAGCGCAGTAGTTTTTTCTTATAATCGTCAAAATTGTTCTTATTTAACTTAAACGATTTTTTAAACATACCGAGTAAATGATGGATCTGCTTCGATGCCTGCTCGGAAAAAAAATCCTAATTCTCTTGATACTGCTCTATAAATTCTGGTACGTGATATACCAGAGCATGAATTTTCAGTGTAGGAAGAATTTTGACTTTGTCCAGCTCTGTATTGAACTACTTAATGAATTTTGTAGTCTTTATCTAAAATCAGTCCAAAACAACTGCCATTCCATCAAACAACGGTCAATAAATTTTTGCGCTATGGGGGCTTTGTGAAAAGTCTGCATTTTGGGTCTATAACATTTTTCCTTCTCAAAATTTATTGGTGATTGTTTGGAGATTTTTTAAAGCTGAATGTAAAACTCAATTTGATTTGTCACTTAATTTCCGATATATAACTCAAAGTTATATTTTTTCTTATGGAATGCCTTTTTTTTACTTGATTTTTGTAATTGGCGTAAAATTTCCTTTGAATTGATGTAAGTAAGTAATCACACTTTATGTTTTTTTTATTATCTATATATTTCCTTATTTTTTTTTATATATATTTAACACACTTTTTATTAAAAAGTTAAATAAAATTTAAAAAAAATTAAGTTTTAAATTACTAAGGTTATAAAAAATTTATAATTTAATAGAAAAAATTTAAATAAAAAACACTGCGACTAGTAGTTACAAGTAAATTTAGCAGTTGGGTGTTTTTTTTATTTAATTTTTTTTTATTTCCAATTTTCAGGTTTATTTCTTATTCAGCGTTATAAAAAGCACTATGCATTTACCATTCATTTAGCTTTACCCAAAAAGTACGTGTAGATTTTCTACGGACGCGAACAGTGTTACCTTCCCTTGAGTGAAGGTGGGGGAGGAGAGAGGGAAGAGGGAACTAGTAAAATAGTTTCGAAAAAAATCTTAAAGCATGTGCAGAAAGAATTTTTGAAATCGCTCTATATTTATGAAAAGTATAGCTACAGCTATTACTAATAAGGAGGGTGGGGAGAAGAGAGAGAGGGAGGGGGAAAATAGTAAAATGATGTTGGAAAAAAGTCCTAAGGCGTGGGTAGAAAGAATTTTTGAAATCGCTCTATATTTGTCAAAGGTATAGGTACAACTATTACCAATAAGGAGGGCGGGGAGAGGAGATGGAGAGGGGGGGAGGGTTAGAGTAGTAGAGTTATTAAAGCGTGTGCAGACAGAACTTTTGAAATCGCTTAATATTTGTGAAAGTTATAGCTACTATTACTAATAAGGATGGTGGGAAGGAGAGAGGGAGAGACTGGGGGAACTAGTAAAATTGTGTTGGAAAAAAATAGGAAAGCGTATGCAAAAAGAATTTTTGAAATTGCCCTAAATTTGATAAAATTATGCGAATATGGTTTTTGAATAGGGTGGGGGAATGACAGGAGGGGAGATAAGTGGGAGCCGGGAGAACTACAAAGTAACTACAGTAAATTAGAGGACATTTGCAATGGCTGATCAAAGGAATTTCATTTAAATCGTCTGAAATTTAGATAATTTGTATGCCTTAAAGCCTACATCATGTGACAAAATGGCATCTGAAGACCGCCATGTTGCTTCCTGTTTAAAAGAATATAGCCTATAGCACCTTCAGGATCAGTAGCAATTCAACGACACCTTTTTTGTCAAAATCGGTTCAGCTGTTTAGCCTCTAGCGTGGCACAAACATACATATTTACATACATACATATCCCAATCGAAAAACATTACCCTTCCTTTCGCCGTGCTGCAGTTAGGTAAAAAAATGCCTTGTAGGTCAAAAACCATAAATCTTGCCTTGAAATTTGAGGCTCACAAATGGGAGTCAGTTTTTCTCTATCTCCGTTAGAAGTAGAACCGAAACCCCTTCAAAAGTGAGCAATTTGGAAGACCCTGTATGACAAAACGTAAGCGAACGAATTCGTTCACATTTGCTGCCGTTTGCTTACCAGGCAGTACTGTGCGTACGATTTGTTCAGATAGTGTGTATGAGGGACCAAACATGAATTCGCACCTGAATAAAATTTATTTTCGCCTGTTTCAGGTATTAATCCTAAAACTAAACAAGGAAGCGCCATATCGCAAAGACATATTCCGAGCCCCAGGCCACCAGGGAGCCATGAAAAAACTGATCCACTTTTTGCAAACCGGCCGCCTTGTGAACATGGACAACTTCAGTGTGTACACAATCGCCAGCGTTTTGAAAAAGTTTCTGAGAAAAATTCCAGGTGGCATTTTCGGCAAAGATGTCGAGCAGAAGTTTTTCCGAGTGATCGAAATTGCTGATTTGCAACAGAAGCAAGACGAGATTCACAGGTTAGTTTTTGATAGGGAGTATATTTGGATATAATATCCAAATATCGCACTTCCCCTTCGATACCCTTGTAAGTCAAAATGTTATAATTTTACAGGAGAAGCAAGACAAAATTTTGTAATCTGTAGTTCTTTATGCAAAACATATTATCGGTTATGCAAAATATATTTTTTATTTTGATATTTGAACACAGGGTTTTGTTGGTAGGTAAAATAAGTAGATATCTTTTTATTCCAATCATTAGATAAATATAAAAGCCGTTTTGGTGCAAAAGGGTTTGAAACTTGGCACAGTTATAGGGTTGATGCTCCTTAATAATCCAGTAAGTTTGCGACCTCAAGCGATTCCCGCTCGCGCCGTTATATTGAAAATATGACGCCTAAAAAGATAATCGTCAGATGATAGCTCCTAAACCGCTGAACCGATTTTCATCAAATTTTCAGATAAAATAGTGTTCGACGCTGTAACGAGTTGATTAGATTGAGTCAAAATCTATTAATGCATTTTTGACAGTTAAAACATTGAAAATATGCTAACTTTTTAACGGAGCATCAATATGCGGTTTTATATTAATATTCTTACAAATTTAAGTTATTTAAATTTTATAGTTAGAATTTATTTAGGTTTAGTGTAGTATTAGGTTGGTTACGTATTCTTAGTCTAGGTTTTAGTTGCGTTATCTATGACACGCTCGTGCTCGAACGGTCCGCGGTCTAGAAAAGGCTAGTATAAGCGGGAATCGAAAGAGGATGGAAAATTTCGGAAAGTTTGACGACTCTATAAATAGGGCCGGATGTTGCGCATCGAGTCAGTCAAAGATAACAAAAGGTCGTGATCGCTAGATGTTAACATGAAGTTAATAGGCCGATTAAAGTAGTGAATTATTAACAAGTTATTAGTAAGTTTAAGTGCGTGTTTTTGTACATAAATATCGAAATAAATTGACATATCGTTTTTGACATGTGCGAGTTTTAATTGTTGTTGAGAACTCGTAACAATTGGTGTCTGAAGTGAGAACTAAATAGCATAAAGACTATCCTTACATAGTATCACCGGCTAGAAGAACATTAAGTGATTTTGCCAGAATATTTAGAACTGAATAGCGCAAAGACTATCCTTACATAATACCACCGGATAGGACAACTGGACAGAAGAACAGTAAGTGATTTTTCCAGAATATTCGAAGAAGTTCGATATTGTTTTATTCAAAAATCAAAAGAGATATTTGAGAACCAGAGGAGATATACAAAAGGCGACTTCGACATTAGATTAGTAATTTCAAAAGTAAGAATTAGAAAGAATTTCTAGAATATACCATAACATTCTACGACGATCTATTCGAGAACCAAAAGAGATAATCAAAAAGCGACTTCTACATTAGTACTCAGTAGCAGAAAGAGTATATTTTATTTACCAGTATATTCCAGAACATTCCATTAGGTCTTATTTAAGAATCGGAGGAGATATTGAAAAACCGACTACGACATTAGCTTTATAGACCAAAAATAAACATTTTAAGTGATTTATCAGGAAGGTGATGCTTACTAGACAAGGATCGGCAAAGATGGAAGATCTAACTAAAATGATGCAGGCTCTAGCAGCTCAAATGGCTCAAAACCAGGGTGATATGAAACGGACCATGGACGACATAAAGCAGATCATGGAACAAAACCAGGGCGATATGAAACAGACCATGGAACAAAACCAAAACGACATGAGACAGACATTAGATAGCATGCAAGAAAACTTCGATCAGATAAAGAGCAACTCCGAACAGCTGAGAGAAGAGTTTAAGACTGCAACCGAAGATCTTAAGGAAGAAATAACTCAAAGAATGCATAGTGTAGAACAAAAGGTACAAAATAAATTGCAGAATGTAGAAGAAACGGTACAAAATGTTAAAGGGAAGGTACAAAATGTTGAAGAAAAGGTACAACATGTTGAAGAAAAAGTGGAGAACAACCTACAGAATGTAAGGGAAGAAGTTTTTCAAACCATGGAAGAAATTCCGGGACGTGTCAAAACACCTTATACAGCTCCAAAAAGAACAAAACAAACAAAATAAAAGCTCAGGGATGTGTTGTGAATTCCAACCAAAACATTAAGCCCTCAAATTTCGATGGTACGTCTTCCTGGTCCACCTACAGACACTTTGAAGCTGCCGCTGCTGCAAATGACTGGGACGATAACGAAAAAGCTAGAACCTGCTCTACGAGAACCTGCTCTGGGACTTTTACGGTCCATTCCAGCCGAACAAAAACAGAATTATGACGTTTTAGTGGCAGCATTAGAAAAAAGGTATGGAGATGAACACTTGCGAAATTTACATTGATCAGAAGTAAATATTCGCAAGAGCAAAGAGCAGGAGAATCATTGCAAGAGTATGAAGCAGATATCAGGAGGCTGATGTATTTGGCTAATCCAGAAATGCCAGAAAATTACACAGATCCCTTCACGGTAGACCGCTTTATTAATGGCTTGCGAGACACAGACTTAGCAAAGCTACTTCGCCGAGAACGCTTCCATAACAGCAGTGAAGTGTTGATTCGAGCCCTTGAAATTGAGTCATTAAATAATATGTCCAGGCCAAAAGTAAGGGCTGTTTCAATTCACGAAGGTGAAGAAATAAGCAGTGATCACGAGGTTCCCTCAAAGACGCTAAGTCAAATTCTTCAATCACTGACAGAGAAGATTGACTCTTTAAAGGAAAACAGACGTCCCTCTCCAAATGGAAAGTGGTTTAGATGCGGACGTACCGGGCAAGCAAAACAATCTGATTATAAATGTCTCTAAAACTGTCTTTATGGAATTTAAAACAAAGTCCCGTAAACCTACCGACCTCAATATAATCTTTAATGACATCCCTTTGCCAGTTAGCGATAGCTCAAAATTTTTGGGAACCATTGTCGATACTCATTTTGAGTGGAGTTTACACATAAGTAGTGTATGCTCAAAACTTAATACATGCTACTTCATGATCAAGTCACTTAAAAACTCTCTCAGTATAAAAAATCTCATTACTGTGTATTATGCTAATGCATACTCGGCTCTAGCCTATGGTGTGTCAGTATGGGGTAGTGCTCAGGATGTGGAAAGAGTATTGGTAGGTCAAAAGAGACTTATAAGATTAATTTTCAATATACCTTACAACGGTACTTGTCGCTCTGCATTTAAGGATAATAAAATTATGACAATAACAAGTATTTACATATACAAACTACTCATTTTCATTTTTCAACACCAAAATATTTTTACATTAAATAGTTCTTATCACAACTATCCAACTAGAAGTCGTAACCACTTCAGCATCCGTAAACACAACCATGAGTATATAAAAAAAAAGTACTCATTATCTTGGATGCAAATTCTTTAACTTGTTGCCAAACAAAATCAAACAAACAACGTCGCTGTCAAAATTCAAAAAAGAAATCAAAAATCTTTTATTAAAAGAAACTTTTTATAGTTTAATTGAATTTGAAAACTACATGTTGGGCAGAAGGTAAATTTTTGTTCTCAATATTTATATACATATATATACAAATCTTGTAAATGTGTTTTCGTTTTTATTTTTTTAAATATTTACACTATTATTATTTACACTTAATGTTATATTTTTTGTATTTGACGTATCTTATCTACATTATTGTAGCTGAAAAGATTAATAAAGTTGTCTATTGTCTATTCAACGCGATTGTCGGATCCAAATCCACCATCTAGCGGGACAGAGTACCGAAGAAGAAATCAGGAAAACTCAAACTAGTCAACGCAGAGTGTTGGCTAAAGTGAATGTAGCCCCCAAAATTTATCAAATCAAGAGCTTAAAACCTACTTTCAGTAGTAGGTAGTAGGTCTTAACATCGACGAACTAATTAATGGAAGAAAAGTTAATACAACGGTAGACACTGGTGAAGCCATATCATTATTTAAGTTAAAAATTGCAACGAGATATAAAATTCGACCAACAGAAAAGAAAATAACACTTAAGACTGTGACTGGAGAATCCGCCGACGTGTTGGGGCAGACAGATATAGACCTACAGCTGGGAAGGTTGAAGATTCGCCACACTGTATTAGTTGCAGAAATAGAAGATGAATTTATTTTGGGAATGGACTTGATAAGTAAACATGGATTTGCGTTTGATAATAAACTTAATGTCTGCCCGCAATTAGAAAAACGATAACTGCAGTGGACTGTATATATTTTAGTAAATGAAAGCGCGAACAAACAAATTAATTGATATGTAATCACGAAATAATTAAAGTCCATAGGCTAATTGCTGTTACCACACAACGGAAATCAGAAACAAAGTACTCACCAGTTTGCAGCCAATTTCTCCACGTTCCAGGGGCCCCTTGCTGGATCTAATGATGGCACCACGTAGCTGAAGGGCTGAAGTTTCTAGTTCTATGCTTCAGTACACCAAAATCGAGCACTTTTAAGTGTAGAAATTTGTAATAGTTGGAGAAAGTAATTAACACGCCATTTTTCTCGAGGCGGTAGAAAGGATCTCTCTGATTCTTGGTGCGCATGTCAAAATGCGCGAAAAATGTACTCTGTCCGTCATCCAATTGTGTGGTTTTAAAAAGTAAAAACAACCGCGAAATTTAGCGGGAGCTAACATAACTGCCCTCCAAAACACACAATTTTAGAATATCAACCGGACAGATATAGATATAAGAAAAAATGATCGACCGATAAATATAAATGAATGAAAAACAGAAAAGTAGCGTAAGTTTATTTAGAGATAACGAAAACCCGAAAAAGGCAAAACAAACAAACAAAAATTCAAAAAAAATAAAAATATAGAAAAACCTATGGTAATACCCGGTAATAGGTAGAAAAATGAAAATTAGTTTTAATTCGGCAAGAGGCTTTAGAGTTTTACAACTGGCCGCTTGTAAACACCGGTAGCCGTTCGTACCGTCGCTACACGCACTTGACCGTCTCCGCCGGGGTGCAATTCGAGAACCCGACCGACTGGCCATTTCAAAGGTGATTGGATGTGATCACTCGTTATGATAACCAAATCATTTAATTTGATATTTGGGGACGAATCAGCCCACTTGTGTCGCTGTTGTAGCTTATGCAAATACTCTACAGAAAAATCATTATGTAGTTTTTGGATTAGTTGCCATCTCGAGAGCCGATTTAGGGGAACTTCGGACAAATCTGACTCCGGAATTTCTGAATTAAGGGGTTCAAGGGTCAAAAAATGCCCAGAGGTAAGAGGTAAGATCGTGTGGGTCTGAAGAGGCAGGAGATAAAGGGCGACTATTAAGTACAGCTTCTATGCGACATGTAAGGGTGGACATTTCCATGATGGACAACTTATGGTCGCCGACAACTCGAACAAAGTGAGTTTTAAAACTTTTGACGCCAGCTTCTGCCAGGCCATTGAAATGTGGACTGAGAGGGGGTCCCAGATGCCAACGAATAGAAAGTCTGGTGGACGCACTTCTTGCGTAATCAAGTAATTGGTTACGAAACCCTATAAAATAACTGCCCTGATCTGACCAGCATTGCGTCACGCTTCCACGTCTGGAAATGAATCGATGGAATGCACCTACAAACCCTTCGGTGGACAGTTCCATGGTTAATTCCAAGTGCACGCAATGTGTGGCCGTACAGACAAACACACAGACATACGATTTGAAAGCTTTACAACCACGGTAACGATGAGGAATCACAAAGAAAGGTCCACAAAAGTCGATAGCTACACTCGAAAAAGGTTTAAGTTGATTGATTCGATGAGCGGGAAGTGAACTCATTATGGGCGGTCTATAGGGTTTAGGGTGGATTCTAAAACATTGCAAGCACTTGGATATGGTTCTTTGAATTGCCCGTCTGGCAGATAATATCCAAAATTGCTGTAAAAGCATATTAGGTAATGTTTTAAACCCAGGATGAAGGTATTGTCGATGAGTGGACTCGATAAGAAGAGTAGTTAAACGATGGTTACTCGAAAGTAAGACGGGGTGTTTTGCAGAATAAGAAAAGGTCAGATTTTTGTAATCTGCCACCGACTCTACTCTTGGATTCTACTGACTCGATTTCCAACAAAGGTTTGCCAGCGATTAGGAGGGGATGAAAGCCAGTGCAATACGACTTGCAAATCGCAGAAAGTAACGATATTTGTATAAGTTATTTTTCCTTCATAGCTAGATAAGACGAAATCAATTAATTCGCTTAAAAGAAATGCGCCTAGGAGTTCTAGCCTAGCCAAAGTTTGTGACTTTATAGGCGCGACCCTAGATTTTGCAGATATGAGAGAAACAGATATATTGTTTTCCTCTTCTACACGAAAATATACGACGCCTGCGTAACCTCGAATTGAAGCGTCACAGAAGCCGATGATTTGACAGGTATTGGTTTTTGACAGTTTGATTTGTCGGGGTAATTGAAAATTGGAAAGAGCGGGAATTGAGAACGAAGTTTGTTCCAAGAGTCGATGATAGAAGAATCTGGTTCTTCGTCCCAGCCTATTTTCGATATCCACAACTGTTGCAAAATAAATTTTGCTTGTAGCAACAAGGGACAAAGAAAACCTAAGGGATCGAAGATTGTTCCTATGATAGATAAAATAGAACGTTTAGTTGGGGGTTTGTCCTTCATTCGGCATTGATAAGAAAAAATGTCGTTTTTTGGATGCCATTGAAGGCCTAAAACTTTGATAAAGTGTGGTTCGAATTCTTGCATTTGACGATCGGATTCTGGCAATGTTGCCATAAGTTCAAATCCTCCAGAGTTCCACCTGTAGGGACACGGCTTCAGAAAGCGAAGGACTAGTTCCCAAGATATCGTCGATGTAAATTGACGTTTTTAGAACACTACTAGCCATAGGAAAACGTTCCTTTTCTCTCTCTGCCAGCTCATTTAATGTACGCATGGCTAGAAAAGTTGAGCATGTCATGCCAAAAGTGACAGTAGAAAGTTCCCACACTGAAAGTGGGTCCTGTGGAGAAAACCTCCACAATATCCTTTGATAAGGACGGTGAAAAGGACTTGACGGAACATCTGTTTGATATCAGCAATGTAGGCAATAGGATTAAGACGAAACGTAAGGAGTAAAGAAGCAATATCCTTTTGAAGTTTCGGTCCAGATAACAACGTGTCATTGAGATTAATATTTTTTGGGGTGACTGCCGAACAATCCCAGACTGCCCTTAATTTTGTACTTAAGCTTTCCGGCTTTAGTACGCAATGATGTGCCAAAAAACATGATACGTCGACTTTTGGTTGACTAGATAAAACTAGACTCATGTGATTAGAATCGATATAGTCTTGCATGAAACTTGAATAGGCAGTATTTTTGAGTAATCTATTTTCTGGAGGTAAAAATCTACGATAAGCTTGCGGATAAGTATTTCCTAGGTCAGGGTTTATTTTATCTTTAAACGGAAGATCTACCATGAATCTACCGCTCGGTTGCCGTACGACACTCGCAGTAAAAATTGATTCCGCTTGTTTTTCTTCCTTTGATAAGATTTGTTTTTTAGGCAAATGTTCGATTTCCCAAATCCTAGGGATAATGACCTCCAAAGGAGGTGAATGACTCGTTAAAAAACAACTGGTTCGTTCCGTAAGACTACCTACTTCGTCAACTTTTCCCATGACGACCCAACCAAAGGTGGTTTCAAGGGCTGAAGGTTGCCCTATTTGTCCAAGAACCCTGCCCTCCTTGAATATCTGTGCGAATAGCTCGCAACCAATAACTAGGTCCAGAGGTCTAGATTTGAAATAAGATGGGTCGGCAAGTTTAGGGTTTTCCAAGTGTTTCCACTGATTATCGTTCAAAGTGAATGTAGGCATATAGTTGTGGAACGACAATTGCTTCGAAATTAAGTAAAGGATTGACCTGTCCTTGAGGCTTAATGTGACATTGAACGAGCCCTTTGGAAGTAAGAGAAGACATTTGATTTAATCCGAATATTTCAGTGGTGTAACTTCGCCTAGGAAGATTAAGACGCTGAATACACTTTTCACAGATGAATCCTGTCTGTGATCCAGAATCAAGCAGTGCCCTTACAGGTTGAAAATTTTCGCAACCGTCCATAACATCTATTATGGCGGTGCATAAAAGAAAGGTACCTGAAGGTCCCGAGGTATTTAATGACACATGAAGATTATTGACAGGTGGTGTGTGAATGACAAGACTAGTATCTTGGCTTCCAGACTCTTTATTAGTTTCTAAGATATGAGTTAAAGTGTGGTGCCTTTTACTATTGCAAGTCCTGCATGAATATTTTGATTTGCACGTGTCTACCCCATGCGAGGGATGAAAACACGCTAGACATAATTTTTTCTGCTTGACGAAAGATAGGCGAGAGGTCAAGAAATGTTTGACATTTCGAAAGCACGTGACCTTGATTACACCGGAAACATTTTATTCCCGTACTTGAATTAGTTGAGGTTGGCTGGCAGTCCTATAAAAGGCGAATTGGATGATTTATAGGTAGGCTTTTGCCCAAACTGATTTGGCATAGAATTTGATTTTTGATAGGTAGGCTTTTGCCCAAACTGATTTTGATAGATAGGCACCTTTTTGGGTGCTGTTGATTGTGGAAGTGATTCCAAAACTTTACATCTTTTTTCTAGAAATTGAAAAAGTGACTGAAAAGTTGGAATTTCGGTATTAGTATTGGCGTGACTCATTTCGAAATTTGAACGCGTCGGAATATCCAATTTTTCTAACAAAATGAAAAAAATAATAAAGTCCCGACTGTCAACGTCAAAGCTAAGTGATTTTAAAATTTTTAGGGATTCTGAAAAGGTGTCAATTAAATTACGCAATTCTTTAGCTGACTCGTTTTTTAATGTAGAGTTCATAATTGTGCTTAAAGCATTATTTGCGAGGTCTCGCTTGTTTTGATATCTATTGACTAATTTTTCGTAAGCAATTTTATAATTTTGATCAGATAAGCTAATCCCTGATATCAATTTTAAAGGCTCATCCTCGAGATATGAAAATAAATATTGAAGTTTTCGGACGTTACTTAGACTTTGATTTTGATCTATAATGTTATTAAAAAGATCGAAAAAGCTTGGCCATAATTTTTTATTACCTCGAAATATGGGAATACCTAACTCTTTGAGTTTTGGAGTTTCAGATTCGTTTTGACGAACACATGGTCCCGAAAAGGATGGGGCCTCAACCGGAAATATTTCAGAGTAAACCCCCTTACACGCATAAAAATATTTACGAGCTTCTGAAAGGATCGCATCTTGCGTTTTAAACTCCTCGTCGTCCGAGTCGTCTATCAGCATAATGACATCATTATGTGCCAACATGCATTTATCGAAGGTTTCATCCAAATCGGAATACCTCACTTGAAACTCGTTTCTCGCTTTTGCGTCCGTTACCGCGGTTTGTGAAAACACATAACACTCGGTGATCGCAGATAAAAAAACCCTTGCGTTTTTGCACGGCTTTTCTGATAGACATGATTTTACCTTTGAAATGACGAAATTGTCCGTAAATATACCATTAACGCTAAATTAATGCTTCTGAAATAGAAAAATGACGAATTGTCAAAAATATGCACTAATTTATCGCAATTGATGAAAAATACTTTAATATCGAAATGGTATGGAACAAATCTAATCACAGAAATGTTGTTTGTTTTGATTGATCCTCGATTTTGTTTACTGAAATGACCACGCGGTAAACCCTGCGTTACCATAGCAGCGGACCGAAAACAGGTGAATTGCGCCGGACAACCGAAGGTCGAACGAAAATCTACGGTTCAATACGATTGGCAAAATTCAAGGCCGTGTGATCACGGCGAAAATGGCTGACTTAAAAATACCGTCTAATGGATTTAATTTATTTATCCGGTTCGAAGGACCACTTTATGTCTGCCCGCAATTAGAAAAACGATAACTGCAGTGGACTGTATATATTTTAGTAAATGAAAGCGCGAACAAACATAAATTAATTGATATGTAATCACGAAATAATTAAAGTCCATAGGTTAATTGCTGTTACCACACAACGGAAATCAGAAACAAAGTACTCACCAGTTTGCAGCCAATTTCTCCACGTTCCAGGGGTCCCTTTCTGGATCTAATGATGGCACCACGTAGCTGAAGGGCTGAAGTTTCTAGTTCTATGCTTCAGTACACCAAAATCGAGCACTTTTAAGTGTAGAAAATTGTAATAGTTGGAGAAAGTAATTAACACGCCATTTTTCTCGAGGCGGTAGAAAGGATCTCTCTGATTCTTGGTGCGCATGTCAAAATGCGCGAAAAATGTACTCTGTCCGTCATCCAATTGTGTGGTTTTAAAAAGTAAAAACAACCGCGAAATTTAGCGGGAGCTAACACATAATACCCTAAGATTTGGGAACTAAGAGTTCATTTTATCAAATAGTCACATCAATAAAGAACCAATTAAGGTGGTGGCAGTATGCACAACAAGACTGGTCGGTAACAGTGAGACCATAATTTTTGGGAGGCTAGAAAGTAAAACATCAAGCTGCGTCGGACTCATAAGCCAACAGAACACACCCAACACCTACCTCGTTGCAAAGTCACTAGTTAAAACCGATAAAGACATCCCGATTAGAGTCGCCAATATTTTCCCAAATAGTGTCAAAATTAATAAGGGGGAGGTAGTAGCATTATTTGAACCAGCAATTTCAGTCAACATACTCATCCAGAAGAATTTCGTAAAGCGAGAGAGTTTATATAAGAGCAAAGCAATATCTTTGAAACTAAGAGTAGTTCGGGACGCACCAACCTTATTTAACATTCCATCAACACTGGCGATGCCCAACCAATAAGACATCCCCCAAGAAGACTACCAATGACCAAACAAGAAGAAGTTCCCAATCTTATTAATAAAATGCCCAGTGACGGTGTTATTGAAGAGTTATCAAGTCTTTGGTCATCTCCTGTGGTGTTGGTCACTAAGAAGGATGGAAGCACTAGATTTTGTGTCGACTACAGGAATCTTAACGATGTGACCAAGAACGACACATTAACAACGTTGGCTGGATCGTATTGGTTTTCTACTCTTGACCTGAAAAGTGGGTATTGGCAAGTAGGAATCTTTGAAAGAGATAAAAAGAAGACAGCATTCTCTGCTGGCAGTGGACTTTATCAGTTTAATGTGATGCCATTTGGCCTGTTCAATGCCCCAGCTACATTTGAAAGACTAATGGAAGTCGTTCTACGAGGCCTTGGAAAACCTGCTTGGTCTATTTGGATGATGTCATAGTAATGGGAAAATCATTTCAAGATCATCTAGACAATTTACGAGAAGTATTTTTAAGAATCAGGAACGCAAATCTTAAATTAAACTCAAAGAAATGTTTTCTATTCCAAGAAAAAGTTGAGTTCCTGGGTGACGTCGTTTCCCGAGAAGGCATCCATACCGACGAAAAGAAGTTACAAGCGATAAAAGAATGGCCTCAACCTCGTGACAAACATGAATTGAGAAGCGTTTTGGGTCTGTGTACATACTACAGACGATTTGTAGAAGGATTCGCCAAAATAGCGTCTCCATTACAGAGACTTACAGAAGATAAAGCTTCTTACAAATGGAATACCGAATGTGACCAGGCATTTAGAAGACTAAAAGCAGCATTATGTTCTAGTCCGATTCTTGCATATCCCATTCCAAAAGGAAAATTCATATTAGATACTGATGCGAGCAACGATGGCATAGGATCAGTACTCTCCCAAGTACAAGATGGAGAAGAACGGGTCATCGAATTTTTCAGCAAGAAGCTATCCAAACCAGAGAGAAATTATTGTGTTACCAGAAAAGAGCTTAGCCATCATTAAATCCGTAGATCACTTTCACAAATATCTCTACGGACAAGAGTTTTTAATTAGAACGGATCATGCTGCGTTACAGTGGCTCATGAAAATGAAACAACCTGAGGGGCAAGTCGCGATATGGATAGAAAAGCTACAACAATACCATTATCAAATTAAGCACCGAGCGGGAAGGGTGCATAATAATGCAGAAGCATTGTTCAGAAGACCTTGCCCTGAAGATTGTAAACATTGCAGGAGAATTGACCAGAAAGGAGGAATTACCTACGTGCGTCAGATAAAATTAAAACCAGATGAAGAATGGATGTCGGCTTCAATTAGAACGACACAACTTGACGACAAAGATGTAGGACCTATTTTGCGATTAAAAGAAGAAGACAAGCCACGACCATCATGGCAAGATATCGCAAACCAAGGGATGATATTCAAATCATAAACGTGCCTGGGAAAGTGCCGATGGCCTTACTGTGAGTAATCACGTAGTAGTTCCTAGAAGCATGATAAATCATATAATGGCCAAATGCTATGGTGGAAAATCAGGCGCGCACCTAGATATAAATAAAACCATGGACAAAATTAGAAACCAATTTTATTGGGTCAATTATTTCCCAGGTGTAAAGAATTGGTGCCGCCGATGTTCGACTTGTGCAGCCAGCCAAGGTCCCAACAAGGTCCAGAGGTCAAATGAAACAATATAACGTAGGTCTGCCATTTGAACGCATTGCTATTGATGTGGCCGGACCATTTCCAGAAACTAAAAAGGGCAACAAATACATCCTTGTTGTCATGGATTACTTTAGCAAATGGCCAGAAGTTTTTGCTTTGCCTAACCAAGAGGCCGCTACAGTTGCAGAAGTTCTAGTAAATGATGTTTTCAGCAGATTTGTCATTCCTTTGGAACTACATTCAGATCAATGGAGAAACTTTGAATCAAAGCTCTTCCAGAATCTCTGTGACCTTTTAGGAATACATAAAACACGAACTACTGCTTTACATCCGCATTCAGATGGTATGGTTGAAAGATTTAATAAAACAATAGAAGAACATCTTTGCAAAGTTGTTGATGAGCACCAGACAGTTTGGGACCAATATATTCCATTATTTTTGATGGCCTACAGAGCCGCCATTCACAATACGACAGGAGCTACTCCATCTAGTATCCTGTTTGGTAGAGAACTGCGTTTACCATGTGATATCATGTTTGGTTCTCCTGAAGAAGAACACTTAGAAGTTAATGACTATGTAGAACGTTTAAGACAAAAGTTGCACGATATCCATGAGGTGGTTAGAGAGCGAATAGAAATAGCCAGTGACCGCATGAAAGCAAGATATGACCTCAAAGCAAACTCTTCAGGGTTCAAAGAGAATGATCAAGCCTGGCTATACAATCCTCAACGAAAGAAAGGAAGATCGCTCAAGTTGACACCACCATGGGAAGGACCTTATAAAGTGGTTAAGAGAATTAATGATGTAGTCTACCGAATCCAGAGGAGCCCGAAATCCAAGATGAAAGTTGTTCATCTGGACAGACAAAAACCTTATCTGGCAAATGTTGATCGAGACGATCAAACCTGAAGAGGAGGATAGTGGTACAAATTTAAGTTATTTAAATTTTATAGTTAGAGTTTATTTAGGTTTAGTGTAGTATTAGGTTGATTTACCTTAGGTTGTATTCTTAGTCTAGGTTTTAGTTGCGTTATCTATGACACGCTCGTGCTCCAGCGGTCTAGAAAAGGCTAGTATAAGCGGGAATCGAAAGAGGATGGAAAATTCCGGAAAGTTCGACGGCTCTATAAATAGGGCCGGATGTCGCGCATCGAGTCAGTCAACGATAACGAAAGGTCGTGATCGCTAGATGTTAACACGAAGTTAATAGGCCGATTAAAGTAGTGAATTATTAACAAGTTATTAGTAAGTTTAGGTGCGTGTTTTTGTACATAATTGTCGAAATAAATTGACATATCGTTTTTGACATATGCGAGTTTTAATTGTTGTTGAGAACCCGTAACAATATATTAGAAAATATTTTTCTCAATAATTTGTGTTATTACTAAAAACTTCATAGGAGCTTCCGTTTTTAAGATATTTACAAAAAACTGTTTTTAAGGCTGATAAAGCACGGAGTTTACTTGGAGTGTGCTAATGGGCTAGGAAGGTATCAGATCAGTCAGGGATCCATTTATTTCTTTAAGAACTCGATTTCTGTAGTTTGTGGAACAAATATTTTTAATAAAACTAGAAAACAATAAAATTTCCTGCAAAAATGTCTTTTTTGTAAGACTTATAGTGTGTGCTTAACACATCGGGATTTTCTCTAATACTACGTTAACAAAAAAATTATTTCTTAAGATAAGTTTCGATTGTCCTTAAACTTATTAAACATACGAGGTGTGACAATAAAATTATAAGACTGTTGTAAAAATTCTACTTTATTTAAATACTAATACAACCTAATGATGTTCCCCATCAATGTTGTCCCCTTCTCTATCGACGCAGCGTTGCATGCGTATTTTTCCAATGTTGGAAGCAATTTTGGAAATCATCAGAAGAGAGGCTGTTAAGAAGTCTTGTGGTTTTTTCCTTGACGTGTTCTAATATTTCAAAACAGGTTCTGTTTAACGATTTTTTCACTTTCGGAAACAGGTTGAGGTCGCAAGGGGCCAAGTCTGTTGAATATGGTGGGTGGTTAACGACGGGATCTTGTTATTAGCTAAAAACAGCTTAATGGATAGGGCATTGTGGGACGGTGCATTGTCCTGGTAGAGCAGCCACGCGTTGTTCTTCCACAAATCTGGACGTTTTTCCTTACACGTTGCCTTGGCTACATAAATACTTATATATATATTGATGCACTCGGCGTTGTCACCTCGGCGTTCAGGATATGACGACCTGACCTATTTCTAGTGGTGTTAGCCCATATATAGGTACATATATGACATGAGGGGAAGTTCCTTTACCAGAATTTCAAAAGAGTGGTAAATTTCAAATATTTGATAAATACGTGGAATACGTTCGGACCGCAGACCGATATACAACCTTTGGATATGTGCTATTTCCTGCCACCTCAGGCACTGTTGCCGGTTTTATTAAGGTGATAACGTATGGCGTAGCTTTATCTAACTAAATTTAAATATTAAATATAAGGTAACAACGTTTTACTTTTATTTAGGGACACTTTAGGAAATATTACAACTTTAAAAGGTTGTAAAAGTTTGTAAGAAAAGATTAATGGTGACAACGTACTGTCTTTATATAAAAAACCGAACATTTATACTTTCATTATAGAAAAACTTGCTGTTATTTTTTTTGGAACACATTTTGAGGTTTTGTGATCTCAGAAAAGTTGCATAGCTTGAAAGTCCTAAATACAATTTTTGTTGAAAAATGGTTTACTTACTGTCAAAAATTCTACACATAGATCCGATAAACATTTAAAGGAAATTGTCAAAAATACACTCTATGGAATGCGAGAAAATTAATACACTATCTTAATTTATATATTTTTGGGTTTGCAATGTTTATGACATGATTGATATGACAGAATTTTTTAAAAAAATTATTTATCCGTAACAATAAATTTAATAAAAAAGAAATTGTGATAATTAGTTAAGCCGTTTAAAACAGGAAAACCATATACAGGAATGATGTGTTTGCCCACGCCACAGCCCAACGCGAATATTATTAATCTAATAATAACCACCAGCAATCACAAGGCTCAAATGTTGACGTGATGTCAGAATTTGTAAATGACATTCTTTATCAAAAAAGTTTCACGGGCGAATCCTCAGAGGTAAAGTAGCTTGGGGACGCGTTTCGGCTCCCAGAAGACAGCCTAAGCCCTGGATTTTTTTAAATTTGAAGGAATTTCACGAGGTAAAAAGTCTTAACAAAAAGTTTTACGGGCAAGTCCTCAGAGGTAAAGGTAGCTCGGGGAAGCGTTTCGGCCTTATTCAGCCCGAGCATAACCATGAAATGAAACGATCATGTCGGTATCTGAAAAAAAATAGGAAATATGGTGTTTACTCAGGAGAGACCAACTGTCAATTTGCAGCTTTGACATTCTTTATTATTTAATTTCCAAGTAAGTCATATCAAAATTATAATATCTTTATGTTCAATTTAGCACTGTGCCTAAGAGTCATTTGCGCCGTAATAGCCAAGTTTACAAAAACATTTCCAAACTAGTGAGAATCTTTCATTTTAAAATTTGTATTGAAGAACTTGGCTTTACTTTTATCTCAATTCTTTTAACGGTACACCACTCTCGCGTACTTGGCTTTTTTTACATAAAATGTTTTTGTTATGATTTCACTCCTTTTTTAAAGGATTTGGATAATATTTAAGTTTTAAAGTAGTAAATTATGAGGAATATTATTAAAAATTTTTGCAATGCCTTATTAAAAATTTTGAGGTTTTTTTTTATATTTTCCTATGGTTTTATCACGGTTCCTATCAGCCTTCTAAAGCTCAGCTCTCTAGTGTTCCTCGAAATAGGCAATGCTAATTTTACATAACTTTACATTTATAGAGGAGGAAAGTAAATTAAATCTTTGGTGTTTTTAAATTTTTTACTATACTTAATTTTATCATAGTTCCTATCAGTCTTCCAAAGCTCAGCTCTCTAGCGTTTCTGGAAGAGGAGAATGTTACTTTTACATAACTTTACATTTAAAGGGGAGGGAATTTAATTATAATTTGGGGTTTTTTAATTTTATTTTATAGTTTTATCATAGTTCCTATCGGCCTTCCGAAGCTCAGCTCTCTAGCGTATCTGGAAGTGGGCAATGTTACTTTTACATAATTATACATTTATAGGGTAGGGAAGTAAATTAAAATTTTGGGGTTTTTAAGTTTTTTCCTATAGTTTTGTCATATTTCCTATCAGTCTGCCATAGCTCAGCTCTCTAGCGCGTCTGGAAATGGGCAGTGTTACTTTTACATAACTTTACATGTATGGGGGAGAGGAGTGAATTAGAATTTTCGGGTTTTTTGATTTTTTCCAATGGTTTGGTCACAATTTCTATCAGTATGTCAAATGTCAGCTTTGTAGCGTGTCTGGAAGTACAGTAGAATTTTGATTATCTATACATGAGTAAGTGAGTGGCAATTTCGATGTTTTTTGAAATTTCGTAACTACATCAGTATGCCAAATTTTAGCTTTGTAGCGTGTCTGGAAGTACAGTAGAATTTTGATGATCTATACATTGTATGCCCGCAATTGGAAAAACGATAACTGCAGCGGACTGTATATATTTTATTAAATGAAGCGCGAACAAACATAAATATATTGATACGAAATCACGAAATAATCAAAGGTCCATAGGTTAAATGCTGTTACCACACAGCGGAAATCAGAAACAAAGCACTCAACAGTTTGCAGCCAATTTCTCCACGTTCCAGGGGCCCCTGTCTTGATCGAATGATGGCACCACGTAGCTGAAGGGCTGAAATTTGTAGTTCTATGCTTCAGTACACCAAAATCGAGCACTTTGAAGTGTAGAAATTTGTAATAGTTGGAGAAAGTAAATTATCACGCCATTTTCTCGAGGCGGTAGAAAAGGATCTGTCGGATTCTTGGTGCGCATGTCAAAATGCGCGAAAAATGTACTCTGTCCGTCATCCAATTGTGTGGTTTTAAAATTAAAAACAACCGCGAAATTTAGCGGGAGCTAACATAACTGCCCTCCAAAACACACAATTTTAGAATATCAACCGGACAGATATAGATATAAGAAAAAATGATCGACCGATAAATATAAATCAATGAAAAACAGAAAAGTAGCGTAAGTTTATTTAGAGATAACGAAAACCCGAAAAAGGCAAAACAAACAAACAAAAATTCAAAAAAATAAAAATAAAGAAAAACCTATTGTAATACCCGGTAATAGGTAGAAAAATGAAAATTAGTTTTAATTCGGCAAGAGGCACAGTTTTACAACTGGCCGCTTGTAAACACCGGTAGCCGTTCGTACCGTCGCTACACGCACTTGACCGTCTCCGCCGGGATGCAATTCGAGAACCCGGCCGACTGGCCATTTCAAAGGTGATTGGATGTGATCACTCGTTATGATAACCAAATCATTTAATTTGATATTTGGGGACGAATCAGCCCACTTGTGTCGCTGTTGTAGCGTATGCAAATACTCTACAGAATACCTTTTCCAAAAATCATTATGTAGTTTTTGGATTAGTTGCCATCTCGAGAGCCGATTTAGGGGAACCTCGGACAAATCTGACTCCGGAATTTCTGAATTAAGGGGTTCAAGGGTCAAAAAATGCCCAGGGGTAAGAGGTTGAAGATCGTGTGGGTCTGAAGAGGCAGGAGATAAAGGGCGACTATTAAGTACAGCTTCTATGCGACAGGTAAGGGTGGACATTTCCATGATGGACAACTTCTGGTCGCCGACAACTCGAACAAAGTGAGTTTTAAAACTTTTGACGCCAGCTTCTGCCAGGCCATTGAAATGTGGACTGAGAGGGGGTCCCAGATGCCAACGAATAGAAAGTCTGGTGGACGCACTTCTTGCGTAATCAAGTAATTGGTTACGAAACCCTATAAAATTACTGCCCTGATCTGACCAGCATTGCGTCACGCTTCCACGTCTGGAAATAAATCGATGGAATGCACCTACAAACCCTTCTGTGGACAGTTCCATGGTTAATTCCAAATGCACGCAATGTGTGGCCGTACACACAGACATACGATTTGAAAGCTTTACAACCACGGTAACGATGAGGAATCACAAAGAAAGGTCCACAAAAGTCGATAGCTACACTCGAAAAAGGTTTAAGTTGATTGATTCGATGAGCGGGAAGTGAACTCATTATGGGCGGTCTATAGGGTTTAGGGTTGATTCTAAAACATTGCAAGCACTTGGATATGGTTCTTTGAATTGCCCGTCTGGCAGATAATATCCAAAATTGCTGTAAAAGCATATTAGGTAATGTTTTAAACCCAGGATGAAGGTATTGTCGATGAGTGGACTCGATAAGAAGAGTAGTTAAACGATGGTTACTCGAAAGTAAGACGGGGTGTTTTGCAGAATAAGAAAAGGTCAGATTTTTGTAATCTGCCACCGACTCTAATGATATTATTTTCATCAAGAAAAGGTGAACGTTTTCGAAAAGGTTTCGGTACTGGTTTATCCTTAGATAACGCGGAAAAAAGCTCAAAAAAGCAAGAACCTTGAACGCGTTTGATAAGAAGGTATAACGTACTTTGCATCTCACCGGTGGTAGGAAAAACAATATTTTCAAAAATAATTTTTTGGTCCGGTAGATTAGTGGGTTTTTGATAGGAATGGTTTTGAAAAAGGTTTACTATTCGAAGGACATAACAAATGATACTTTGAATTTTTGATAGAGATGAATATTTGATAAGAAGCTGATCTAAGAAGTTAACGTCAATTATCGCATTGCAACAGACCTTTGGCTTTTCCTCCAGATTAATATCTCCGAAATCAATCGGCATTTTTGATTTATGAAAATCGGGCCATTCGTTTTCGGGAGACCACAAAAACGACGGTGCGTTCTACCACATGTCATGTGAAATGAGCTGTGAAGGGGTGGCCCCTCGTGACGCCATGAGTTTGAGGGAATGATTTCTTGGATTCTACTGACTCGATTTCCAACAAAGGTTTGCCAGCGATTAGGAGGGGATGAAAGCCAGTGCAATACGACTTGCGAATCGCAGAAAATAACGATATTTGTAAAAGTTATTTTTCCTTCATAGCTAGATAAAACGAAGTCAATTAATTCGCTTAAAAGAAATGCGCCTAGGAGTTCTAGCCTAGCCAAAGTTTGTGACTTTATAGGCGCGACCCTAGATTTTGCAGATATGAGAGAAACAGATATATTGTTTTCCTCTTCTACACGAAAATATACGACGCCTGCGTAGCCTCGAATTGAAGCGTCACAGAAGCCGATGATTTGACAGGTATTGGTTTTTGACAGTTTGATTTGTCGGGGTAATTGAAAATTGGAAAGAAGCGGGAATTCAGAACGAAGTTTGTTCCAAGAGTCGATGATAGAAGAATCTGGTTCTTCGTCCCAGCCTATTTTCGATATCCACAACTGTTGCAAAATAAATTTTGATTGTAGCAACAAGGGACAAAGAAAACCTAAGGGATCGAAGATTGTTCCTATGATAGATAAAATAGAACGTTTAGTTGGGGGTTTGTCCTTCATTCGGCATTGATAAGAAAAAATGTCGTTTTTTGGATGCCACTGAAGGCCTAAAACTTTGATAAAGTGTGGTTCATCCTTGTCAAAAGAGAGAGGCATTTGATGATCGGATTCTGGCAATGTTGCCAATAACTCAGGACAATTGCTTGCCCATTTTTTAAGTTCTAATCCTCTCGACTTCAACAAATCATTGAGTTCCGTTTGAAGGGAAAGAGCTTCAGAAAGCGAAGGGCTAGTTCCCAAGATATCGTCGATGTAAATTGACGTTTTTAGAACAGTACTAGCCATAGGAAAACGTTCCTTTTCTCTCTTTGCCAGCTCATTTAATGTACGCATGGCTAGAAAAGGTGAGCATGTCATGCCAATAATTTTGTACTTAAGCTTTCCGGCTTTAGTACGCAATGATGTGCCAAAAAACATGATACGTCGACTTTTGGTTGACTAGATAAAACTAGACTCATATGATTAGAATCGATATAGTCTTGCATGAAACTTGAATAGGCAGTATTTTTGAGTAATCTATTTTCTGGAAGTAAAAATCTACGATAAGCTTGCGGATAAGTATTTCCTAGGTCAGGGTTTATTTTATCTTTAAACGGAAGATCTATCATGAATCTACCGCTCGGTTGTCGTACGACACTCGCAGTAAAAATTGATTCCGCTTGTTTTTCTTCCTTTGATAAGATTTGTTTTTTAGGCAAATGTTCGATTTCCCAAAACCTAGGGATAATGACCTCTACAGGAGGTGAATGACTCGTTAAAAAACAACTGGTTCGTTCCGTAAGACTACATACTTCGTCCACTTTTCCCATGACGACCCAGCCAAAGATGGTTTCAAGGGCTGAAAGTTGCCCTATTTGTCCAAGAACCCTGCCCTCCTTGGATATCTGTGCGAATAGCTCGCAACCAATAACTAGGTCCACAGGTCTAGATTTGAAATAAGATGGGTCGGCAAGTTTAAGGTTTTCCAAGTGTTTCCACTGATTATCGTTCAAAGTGAATGTAGGCATATTGGAACATAGTTGTGGAACAACAATTGCTTCGAAATTAAGTAAAGGATTGACCTGTTCTTGTGGCTTAATGTGACATTGAACGAGCCCTTTGGAAGTAAGAGATGACATTTGATTTAATCCGAATATTTCAGTGGTGTAACTTCGCCTAGGAAGATTAAGACGCTGAATACACTTTTCACTGATGAATCCTGTCTGTGATCCAGAATCAAGCAGTGCCCTTACAGGTTGAAAATTTCCGCAACCGTCCAAAACATCTATTATGGCGGTGCATAAAAGAAAGGTACCTGAAGGTCCTGAGGTATTTAATGACACATGAAGATTATTGACAGGTGGTGTGTGAATGACAGGACTAGTATCTTGGCTTCCAGACTCTTTATTAGTTTCTAAGATATGAGTTAAAGTGTGGTGCCTTTTACTGTTGCAAGTCCTGCATGAATATTTTGATTTGCACGTATCTACCCCATGCGAGGGATGAAAACACGCTAGACATAATTTTTTCTGCTTGACGAAAGATAGGCGATCGATTGGTGATAGGTCAAGAAATGTTTGACATTTCGAAAGCACGTGACCTTGATTACACCGGAAACATTTTATTCCGTACTTGAATTAGTTGAGGTGCCAGCCAGTCCTATAAAAGGCGAATTGGATGATTTATAGGTAGGCTTTTGCCCAAACTGATTTTGCATAGAATTTGATTTTTGATAGGTGGGCACCTTTTTGGGTGCTGTTGATTGAGGAAGTGATTCCAAAACTTTACATCTTTTTTCTAGAAATTGAAAAAGTGACTGAAAAGTGGAAATTTCGGTATTAGTATTGGCGTGACTCATTTCAAAATTTGAACGCGTCGGAATATCCAATTTTTCTAACAGAATGAAAAAAATAATAAAGTCCCAACTGTCAACGTCAAAGCTAAGTGATTTTAAAATTTCTAGGGATTCTGAAAAGGTGTCAATTAAATTACGCAATTCTTTAGCTGACTCGTTTTTTAATGTAGAGTTCATAATTGTGCTCAAAGCATCATTTGCGAGGTCTCGCTTGTTTTGATATCTATTGACTAATTTGTCGTAAGCAATTTTATAATTTTGATCAGATAATCTAATCCCTGATATCAATTTTAAAGGCTCATCCTCGAGATATGAAAATAAATATTGAAGTTTTCGGACTTTACTTAGACTTTGATTTTGATCTATAATGTTATTAAAAAGATCGAAAAAGCTTGGCCATAATTTTTTATCACCTCGAAATATGGGAATACCTAACTCTTTGAGTTTTGGTGTTTCGTTTTGTCGAACATATGATCCCGAAAAGGATGGGGCCTCAACCGGAAATATTTCAGAGTAAACCCCTTTACACGCATAAAAATATTTACGAGCTTCTGAAACGATCGCATCCTGCGTTTTAAACTCCTCGTCGTCCGAGTCGTCTATCATCATAATGACATCATTATGTGCCAGCATGCATTTATCGAAGGTTTCATCCAAATCGGAATACCTCACTTGAAACTCGTTTCTCGCTTTTGCGTCCGTTGCCGCGGTTTGTGAAAACACATAACACTCGGTGATCGCAGATAAAAAACCCTTGCGTTTTTGCACGGCTTTTTTGATAGACATGATTTTACCTTTGAAATGACGAAATTGTCGGTAAATATACAATTAACGCTAAATTAATGCTTCTGAAATAGAAAAATGACGAATTGTCGAAAATATGCACTAATTTATCGCAATTGATGAAAAATGTTTTAATATAGAAATGGTATGGAACAAATCTAATGACAGAAATTGTGTTTGTTTGTTTTGATTGCTTCTCGATTTTTGTTTACTGAAATGACCACGCGGTAGACCCTGCGTTACCATAGCAGCGGACCGAAAACAGGTGAACTGCGCCGAAACCGAAGGTCGAACGAAAATCTCTCTCAGTTCAATACGATTGGCAAAATTCAAGGCCGTGTGATCTCTGTGAAAAATGGCCGACTTATTAATACCGTCGTATGGAGTAAAATTTAAATAGTTCGGGTCGAAGGAACACTTTATGTATGCCCGCAATTAGAAAAACGATAACTGCAGTGCACTGTATATATTTTATTAAATGAAGCGCGAACAAACATAAATATATTGATACAAAATCACGAAATAATCAAAGGTCCATAGGTTAAATGCTGTTACCACACAACGGAAATCAGAAACAAAGCACTCACCAGTTTGCAGCCAATTTCTCCACGTTCCAGGGGCCCCTGTCTTGATCGAATGATGGCACCACGTAGCTGAAGGGCTGAAATTTCTAGTTCTATTCTATTCTATTCTATTCTAGAAATTTGTAATAGTTGGAGAAAGTAAATTAACACGCCATTTTCTCGAGGCGGTAGAAAAGGATCTCTCGGATTCTTGGTGCCCATGTCAAAATGCGCGAAAAATGTACTCTGTCCGTCATCCAATTGTGTGGTTTTAAAATTAAAAACAACCGCGAAATTTAGCGGGAGCTAACATACATGAGTGAGTGAGTGGCAATTTCGATGTTTTTTGAAATTTCGTAACTACTTTACTATTTCTTGGAATTCCATGAAACTTGTAGAGATTGTTAACTCCATAAAGATCAACGACTGTGTGCAAAGTTTGAGTTTCGTAGCTTATTCCGAATTAGAGTTTTAGATAGGTCAAATATGGGCTTAAATGTTACAAGAAAAGATGGTACAGCCATTTCCGCATGAACTTGGCGGGGCACTACTGTGCCCCCAGATAATAGTTCCTATCAACCATCCAAAGCTCAGCTCTCTAGCGTTTCTGAAAATGGGCAATGTTACTTTTACATAACTTTACATTTATAGAGGAGGGAAATTAATTAAAATTTGGGGTTTTTAATTTCCTTTTATAGTTTTATCATAGTTCCTATCGGCCTTCTAAAGCTCAACTCTCTACCGTTTCTGGAAGTGGGCAATGTTATTTTTAAATAACTACATTTATAGGGGAGGGGAGCAAATTAAAAGTTTGGGGTTTTTAAATTTTTTCCCATGGTTTCATCATAGGTCCTTTCAGCCTTCCAAAGCTCAGCTCTCTAGCGTTTCTGGAAGTGTGCAATGTAAATTAAAAATTTTTCCTTTAGTTTTATTATGGTGCCTTTTAGTCTTAAAAAGCTCAGCTTTCTGGCGTTTCTGGAAGTGGGATAGTATAGGGGAGGGAAGTAAATTAGATTTTTGAGCTGTTTTAATTTTTTTCTATAGTTTTATCATAGTTACAATCGGCCTTCTAAAGCTCAGCTCTCTAGCGTTTCTGGTAGTGGGCAGTGTTAATTTTACATAACTTTACATTTATAGGGGAGGGAAGTAAATTATAATTTTGGTGTTTTTAAATTTTTTTCTATAGTTTTATCATAGTTCCTATCAGACGGCCAAAGCTCTAGCATTTCTTTTACATAACTTTACATGTATAGGGGAGGGGAGTAAATTAGAATTCTGGGCTTTGGTCATAATTTCACAAATTTCAGCTTTGTAGCAGGAAGTACAGTAGAATTTTGATGCTCTATACATCAGTGAGCGAGTGAGTGGCAATTTCGACGTTTTTTAAAATTTCGTAACTACTTTACTACTTCATGGAATTTCATGAAACTTAGAGGGGTTGTTAACTCCATGAAGATCTACGACTGTGCAAAGTTTGAGATTCGTAGCTCATTCCGAAGTAGAGTTTTATATAGGTCAAATATCGGCTGAAACGTTTCAAGAAAAGATGGTACGGCGCGCGAACTTGGCGAGGCACTGCCGTGCCCTCAGATATAAAATAAAAATCAAAAATATCAAAAAATTTAGAAAAATACGATTTTAATGTTATATATCAAAAACTAAGTAATAAAATAAATTTAGTTTGACAGAATTTCTAATAAAAAATTAAATTTTCGAAAATTAAAAAGTTAAGCCCCTCGTAGTTCAAACGTGGCCATATGTATTAAAAACCGGCTTTGATATTTGAAAACGTCTCGAAAATCAAGCTCAGTCTACTTGCTTTTATCTAGCTCTGCTAGAAATACCTAAAATCCCCAAAAAACATCGAAATTGGCCCAACCTGTACAAGTCATGTCACAAAATACATTAGGGACTTATTGGAGTAAATCAAGGCAGAAAGCGCGAATTTGTGGAGGGTAACGGGGTAATTCCCCCCTCTAAAAAAATAAATGCACAAATATTTTTTCCGTCGACCATTACCCCCCTAAATTTAGGTCAAAATTCGCGCTTGCCAGGCAGTAATAGTACCAAGCAATATTTTGACAATTTTACAGTAAACGATGACAGCTGATCGACGACTTACTTTTAAATTCAACTTTGGTATGTCAAGTTTGTAGTACCTACCTACTCCAGTGGCGCACCCAGGGATAGTTCTTGGGGGGGGGGGAGGGGCGAGGCCTCTCTGGGGTGGGCCTCATGATGGCGAATTTTAAACTCTTTAATCTTTTTATTCAGGAAATATGTGGAAAATCTCTAAAAAAATCTTAGGCATGGGGGGGCCCGGCCCCCAAAACCCTCCCCCCCTCTGAGTACGCCCATTGAAACTTCTAAGAAAAACGGTAAAACCGGATTCATTTCTTTGAAATATTCAATTTTTTTTAAATGGGTGCTATTATGATGTAAAGCAAAACATACGTAATTTGACACATGAAAATCATTTTTATCCATATTTAAGTATGTTTACCTTCCTAGCCCGCAAAGCAATGGCTAGAGGAGGTATTATTTTCGACGAAAAAAAAAATTGAGATAACGCGGAAAATATATTTGGGTGTATTTTGACCTATCTTAGCAATATCGTCGTGATGTCTGTGTGTGTGTGTGTGTGTGTGTGTGTATAGGTGTGTGTGTATGTGTATATTATTTCTGTCCGTAACGCGATAGCTCCCAAACCGCTGAACTGATTTTCATATAATTTTCAGGTAAAATAGTGTTCGTTACTCTAAAGAGCTGATTAGTTTTTGGTCAAAATCCATTAATGCTAATAATAGTTTTTTGACAATTAAAAATTTTTAAAAATTATAACTTTCTAATGGAGCGTCGTATCAATATGCGGTTTATAGTAGGCTACATTTTGCTTAATAATTTGTGTAATAACCAAAAACTTTATAGGAGCTTTAGTTTCTGAGTTATTTACAAAAAACTGTTTTCAGGGCTGATATATCATGGCTTCACTTAAAGTGTGCTAATAGGCTAGCTTGGAAGGTATCAGATCCGTCATGGATCCATTTATTTTACTTGCATACACTGAAATGTAAGAGACTCCTTCGATCAATATTTGAAATGTGCTTTTTCTTGTAAATTTTTTTGAAAAAGTTGTTTTTTCAATTTTAGCGCTTTTGAACTTCATGCAAGAAATTGGTTGCAAATATGCAGAATTATTGTTAAAAGATCCTTCTGGTTTTTAAAAATTTTCTAGGACGTTATATTAAACATTCATATTAAAATGTGTGTTCTGGACCAAAAAAGAGATACAAAAAGTAAAATATTCCCCTGCTATCTCATATTTTCAACATACCTTTTTTTAAATGATCGGCTTGCCTAACCTGACCTAAACCTTTTTCGGTCGCATGCTCGCGACTAAATTCTTACTAGGAAATAATGTAAAATCGAGCCAAGTCATGTTAGGTTAGATTGGTTTGGGTTGGATTACGCTGGGTTAGGTTATGTTTGCCTAACTTACGTCTTAGCGCACTACGTCCAGATAATTTTACGGAAGCGTACTGTTTGAAGTAAATTTTCCTAGTTTTCTTAAAACGGCGAGTTTTTTGCAAAAAAAACTTATTTATAATTTTAGAATTAGGTAGATATTCTTATGATCAGTCTCAGCTAATTTTTTGGCCAAAACCACTTTTCGATTTTTCTTAATTTTAGCATTTAGCATCTTGTTGTTTCACAAACTTTGGCTTATAACTTTCGCCAAATTAGTTTTACAGAAAAACTATTAGTTTTTTGTTTGTAAGAAAACTTACTAGCTTATATCCTAAAAACGCTCTTAATGCCGCTAGTTTGGATTTATGTCGTCATATAGATCCTCGTACTCAAATTTGACGCAAGCACCTGGTGACTTAAAATCGAGTGATATATCACCGATCGACCGAGGGTAGTCATAAACTTTCTTGATTAATCTCGAATTTTTATAATTTTTTTAATATTTAAAAAAATAACAGTTACTTTTTAAGTTCATGAATACAAAGCTCACTAAAACGACAACTAACTTGCTGTTCTGTTACAAGCACATGATAACCTATATAATTTTTTGCAAAGTCGATGTGGCAAAAGTTACAAGCCAAAGTTTTTGAAAAAACATGGAAAAACCACCGGCCCTCCTACTCAAGGAGGCAAACCGGTTAATAAAAATAATTCCACGGGATACCACAATAGGCCTATCAACTACAACTTAAGCTTTTAGTAGTTATAGATATATTTAAATTTATTTAGATTAAGGTAATATGTACGTTGTTCGATATCGATAACAACAAAAAGCATTTCACACAGTGATGAATCAAAACGCATTAAGTTTACACATTTTTATTTTTTTACAATTTAATGGTTTCAATTTAAACAAAAATCATTATTACAAGGATTGACCAATATGTATAGATCCAACATGTTGATTTTTTAAGTTAAAAAATTATAGTCAGCGCCTGAAGCCACCTCAAAGTTTAAAATTTAAGATAAATCGGTTTATAATTTATAAAAGTCCGCCATTAAAATATTTTGTGATTAACAAAAACGTTAAAATGTATTGTCACGAGGACCCTATGTATATATGAGAGTGCTTAAAGTTTTCAAAGTTTTGAAACTTGGCACGAGTATAGGTTTGATGAATCCTAATATTGTTGGGGTGATTTTATCGCGAAAAAAAGTACGTGTTTTTATAAGTTTTCTTAAGTTTTATGAATGAAGAAGAATGAAATTTAGACAAAAATGTTGAGAATACTTTTTGGTAGGAAATACAGCTTTTCTTTTAAACGATGTTATACAAAGTGATGTCATAGCTAAGGTTAACACTCCAGGAGCGCCTGCAATGCACAATAAGATAAAAAAAATTAATGAAATAAAATGTATTCGTTTTATTAATTTAAAAAAAACTAGGTTTTAATAAGAAAGAAGAGATAATAATTTTGCGCGGCATACTATATAATAAGCAGTAAAATATTCTTTTAAAAAGTTTACAATTTGTTAAGGGTAGGGTAACATATAAAATTTTAGTGGCGTCCCAAAGTCGGAGGTCTTTATGAAAGCAACACATTTTTTCACTGTATTTTTTTAAAATAAACTTTTAGGGAAATATGTTATGTCCTGTGTTATAAGGCCATATATATTTTTTACTAATGTATATCTGACAATGTTTAAATTTCCAATTACACACCAGAGGCGTCCGAAAAAGGCGACAATTTTTTAGGATTACAAATATTACCAATGTAAGGACGCCGGTGGAGAGTAACTGTCAATTAAAGCCGGTTTAGTTATAGATTTTTAAAATTATAATTTAAATTCCTACAATAAAGGTTTAAACACATTTGATGTAGAAAGCTTATTTTTTGAGAAAATCATATGAAACCTAATAATTTCGGTTTATTATAAAAATACCCTTAATTTTCGTACGACCCTGGAGTATCAACTTTAGATTTAACACTATTATATATAATATACCGATTAAAATAAAAATATATTTTCTAAAAAAAAATGTTTTCAATATTGTCCTCTTAAATGATTTTTTAGAAAACTGAATCATAACAAGAACATTTCATGTACAAAAAGCCAAGTACACGAAAGTGGTATTCCGTAAAAAGAATTGAGATAAAAGTAAAGCCACGTTCTCCAATACAAATTTCAAAATGAATGGTTCTTACTAGTTTAGAAATGTTTTTTTAAACTTTGCTATTCCAGCCAAACTTCTTTACATTCAATTTAGCACTGTGCCTAAGAGTCATTTGCAGCCGTAATAGCCAAGTTTAGAAAAACATGTCTAAACTAGTAAGGAGAACTTGGCTTTACATTTATCTCAATTCTTTTTAAGGAATACCACTTTCGCGTACTTGACTTTTTTTAAATGAAATGTTTTTGTTATGATCTCACTGCTTGTTTAAAGGATTTGGATAATATTTAAGTTTAAAAGTAGTAAAATATGCGGAATATTGTTTAAAACTTTTTAAATGCTATGGTTTTATCATAGTTCCTATCAGCCTTCTAAAGCTCAGCTCTCTAGTGTCCCTGGAAGTAGGCAAAGTTAATTTTAAATAACTTTACATTTATAGGGGAGGAAAGTAAATTAAAATTTTGGTGTTTTTAAATTTTTTCCTATAGTCTTCCAAAGCTCAGCTCTCTAGCGTTTCTAGAAGTGGACAATGCTAATTTACATAACTTTACATTTATACGGGAGGGAAGTTAATTAAACTTTGAGGTTTTAAAATTTTCTTTTATAGTTTTATCATAGTTCCTATCAGCCTTCCAAAGCTCAGCTCTCGAGCGTTTCTGGAAGTGGGCAATGTTACTTTTACACACTTTTACATTTATAGGGGAGGGAAGTAAATTAGAATTTTGGGGTGTTTTAATTTATATCTTATCATAGTTACTATCGGCCTTCCAAAGCTCAGCTCTCTAGCGTGTCCGGAAGTGGGCAATGTTACTTTTACATTAGTTTACGTTTATAGGGGAGGAAAGTAAATTATAATTTTGAGGTTTTTAATTTTTTTTCTATAGTTTTATCATAGTTCCTATCTGTCTGCCATTTCTGGAAGTGGGCAATGTTACTTTTACATAACTTTACATGTGTGGGGGAGGGGAGTAAATTAGAATTTTGGGGTTTTTTGATTTTTTCCAGGGGTTTGGTCATAGTTTCTATAAGTCTGCCAAATTTCAGCTTTGTAGCATGTCTAGTAGTACAGTAGAATATTGATGATCTATACATGAGTGAGTGAGTGAGTGGCAATTTCGACGTTTTTTATAATTTCGTAACTACTTTACTACTTTATGGAATTCCATGAAACTTGAAGGGGTTGTTAACTCCATGAAGATCTACGACTGTGCAAAGTTTGAGATTCGTAGCTCATTCCGAAGTAGAGTTTTAGATAGGTCAAATATCGGCTGAAATGTTTCAAGAAAAGATGGTATACGGCGCGCGAACCTAATAAAAGAAACCTATAAAAATAATACAGAATTTTTTTCTGATTTTAAAAAATAATCCATGAAGTCTTAGGTACTTAGTTTTTAGAAAATTAGATAGAACCTAATTGTTTCAGTTTATTTTGCATATAATATAGAAATACATATATGTGGGTAGACCTAAAACTTTATAGTTTGTATCTTACCAAGAATATTACCCATGCAACTGATTAATAATTTTTGTCGAATATTTATCTATCTTTACTTCATGTCATTTCAATCATTTTCAAAAATGAGTAACTTTTAATTTAAAGGCCACCAAAAAAACAAATTGGACAAATTCCAAAATGAAAAAACGGTTAATATCATACCTCGAACCTTGTTTTTAGTCTAACAAAAAACACAGTTTAGCATTTTCGTATAAAATTTTGATAGCTATAATTTTTGTTTTAAACTTTGTACAAAAACCAAGTTATTTAAAAAAAAGAGAATTCCTGCGCCATTTTTTAAAAAAATCGCTCTATAATTGTGCCAAACTTCGGACCTTTTGCACCAAAAAGTCATATTATATGGTTAAACTACTTAACTAATTTCAAGTCTTGCCCATAGGAAAGTGTCTGAATAGCTGTCGCAAAAATTTATTATATTACAAAATCAATGAAGTCAAGTTAAATAAAACCGTTAAAAACTACCAGCCAGAATAAGCAAAGAAATGTAAGAATACTAGCAAAATTAGTCAAATTATTTCAATAAGATAAAAAATACAATAATAATCCTTTACAAAGCCCCTCTTAAAATATCAGACCCAGGCACTCGTTTCTGAGAATTCTATTAGATATACCAAAGGGTAAAAAAAGCAGGTACAAATTACATATAACAAAGAAACCCGTAGCGTCTAAAATCTAATCTGCATTTGTTGCCAAATTTCTGAGGCCGCTGCGACGCGGTTTTAATACGCAGAATACGTTTTATACCACCGAGGTGACTCAGTGGACCGTTTAGTTACAGTAAAAGCGACGCTAGCGCCACCGGTAGATACGTGAACTAAACGGCCAAAAAGTAGCTATATATACCATTTTGTGACCTCAGAACAAAATTTTGCACACAGCTTGCTGAGTGTATTAAGAATCGTCCCTGAAATTTTTATTGAAAAACGTTGTCACCTCAAAAAAGTGAGGCACTAAAGTTATATATGAGGTGACACCGTAGTTTATATACTTTGTTTTGAGGTGGCTAAGTACCCTTTATCAATATATATATATATATATATATATATATATATATATATATATATTTATCGGTTTCACAACGTTCTACGTCTTCCGGTACCCAATCTCCACTCGTTTCTGTTTGCTCATAATTCATCATCTACGCCTTTTAAGTCTTATTTCACTGTCTATTCCTTCTCTCCAGCTTCTCCTTGGCCGTCCTCGTTTTCTTCGGCCAGTTGGTTTCCATTGTAGTATTTGTTTAGGTAATCTTTCATCATTCATTCTTTGTACATGTCCGTACCACACCAGTTGTTTTGTTCTTATATTATCCACTAGAGTACGTTCACCCACTGTCATAATTTCTCTTATTCTTTGATTGGTAACTCTTTCTCTTTTTAATTTCCCTGCTGCTCTTCTCCAATAGTCCATCTCCGTAGCAGAAAGCATTTTTTCTGTTCTATCCTTGATTGGCCATACTTCTGAGCCGTATGTAATAATACTTTTTACAATGGTGTTATATATAAGCTTTTTGTTATGTTTTGATATACTTTGGTCCCAAATTATTCCATTTAATAAAGTTATTGCTTTTCTTCCTTGTACGTTTCGATCTTTTATAGCTTTGTCTAGTGTTCCGTCAGCTGTAATTTTTGACCTAAGTATTGTTACAAATTTAAGTTATTTAAATTTTATAATTGGAATTTATTTAGGTTTAGTGTAGTATTAGGTCGATTTATCTTAAGGTTGTATTCTTAGTCTAGGTTTTAGTTGCGTTGTCTGTGGCTTGCGGTCGCGGTAGTGCGGGAACTTTCCGGACGTCGAAGGCTGCCGGAAAGTTCGAGAGAGATGGACGATCCTATATATAGGGCCAGGGTCGCGCACCAGGAGTCAGTCACAGATAACGTGCTGTAAGTTAATAGACCGATTATAGTAGTGAATTATTACCAAGTTATTAGTAAGTTTAAGTGCGTGTTTTTGTACATAATTTGTCGAAATAAATTGACGTATCGTTTTCAACAATTGCGAGTTTTAATTTGTCGTTGTGAACCCGTAACAATTGGTGTCAGAAGTGAGATTAAAAGAAATAAATAGTGCAAAGACTATCCTTACACAGTACCACCGGCTAGGACAATTAAAAGAAGAACAGTAAGTGATTTTGCCAGAATATTCGGAACTGAATAGTGCAAAGACTACCCTTACATATTACCACCGGATAGGACAATTGGACAGGAAAACAGTAAGTGATTTTTCTAGAATATTCGAAGAAGTTCGATATTGTTTTATTCAAAAACTAAAAGAGATATTTAAGAACCGACTTCGACATTAACTTTACAGTCCAAAAATTGATAATTAGAGAGATTTTCTAGAATATTCTATAGCATTCTACGACGTTCTATTCAAAAACTAGAAGAGATATACAAATACCGACTTCGACATTAGATTAGTAATTTTAAAAGTAAGAATCAGAAAGAATTTCTCGAACATTCCATCACTTTCTACGACGCTCTATTCGAAAACCAGAAGAAATATCCAAAAAGAGACTTCGACATTAGCTTAGTAATTTGAAAAGTAAGAACTAAAAAGAATTTCTAGAAGATTCCATAACATTCTACGACGTTCTATTCAAAAACTAGAAGAGATATACAAATACCGATTTCGACATTAGTTTAGTTATTTCCAAAGTAAGAATTAGAAATAATTTCTAGAAGATTCCATAACATTCTACGACGTTCTATTCAAAAACTAGAAGAGATATACAAATACCGACTTCGACAGTAGCTTAGTTATTTTAAAAGTAAGAATTAGAAATTATTTCTAGAATATTCCATAACATTCTACGACGGTCTATTCGAGAACCAAAAGAGATAATCAAAAAGTGACTTCTACATTTGCCTAGTAGCAGAAAGAGTAGCATCTACCAGTATATTCCAGAACATTCCATTAGGTTCTATTTAAGAATTGGAAGAGATATTGAAAAACCGACTTCGACATTCGCTTTATAGCCCTAAAATAGACGTTTTAAGTGATTTATCAGGAAGTTGATGCTTACTAGACAAGGATCGGCCAAGATGGAAGATTTAACTAAAATGATGCAGGCTCTAGCAGCTCAAATGGCTCAAAACCAGAACGACATGAAACAGACCATTGAACAAAACCAGGGCGATATGAAACACACCATGGACGACATGAAACACACTATTGAACAAAATCAGAATGATATGAGACAGACCATCGAACAAAACCAGAACGATATGAAACAGACATTTGAGCAAAGATTAGATGGCATTCAAGAAAACTTCGATCAAATAAACAGCTTCGAACAGCTGAGAGAAGAGTTCAAGAGTGCAACCGAAGATCTTAAGGAAGAAATAACTCAAAGAATGCATAGTGTGGAACAAAAGGTACAAAATAAATTGCAGAATGTAGAAGAAAAGGTACAAAATGTTGAGGAAAAGGTACAAAATGTTGAGGAAAAGGTACAAAATGTTGAAGAAAAAGTGGAGACCAAACTACAGAATGTTAGGGAAGAAGTTTTTCAAACCATAGAAGAAAAATTCCAGGACATGTCAAAACAGTTTATACAGCTTCAGAAACAACACAACAAAATAAAAGCTCAAGGATGTGTTGTAAATTCCAACCAAAACATTAAGCCTCCAAATTTTGATGGTACGTCTTCCTGGTCTACTTACAAACAACAGTTTGAAGCTGCCGCTGCTGCAAATGGTTGGGATGATGAAGAAAAAGCTAGAGCTTTGTTAGTAGCTCTACGAGAACCTGCTCTGGGACTTTTACGGTCCATTCCAGTCGAACAGAAACAGAATTATAATGCTTTAGTGGCAGCGTTAGAAAGAAGGTATGGAGACGAACACTTGCGAAATTTACATTGGTCAGAATTAAATATTCGTCAACAAAGACCAGGAGAATCATTGCAAGAGTATGAAGCAGATATCAGGAGGCTGATGTATTTAGCTTACCCAGAAATGCCAGAAAATTACAGAGATCCCTTCACGGTAGATCGCTTTATTAACGGATTACGAGACACGGACTTAGCAAAGTTACTTCGTCGAGAACGCTTCCATAACAGCAGTGAAGAGTTGATTCGAGCCCTTGAAATTGAATCATCAAATAATATGTCCAGGCCAAAAGTAAGAGCTGTTTCAATTCAGGAGGGAGAAGAAATGAGCAATGGACATGAGGTCAACTCAAAAACGCTAAACCAAATGTTTCAATCACTGATAGAGAAGATTGACTCTTTGAAAGAAAGCAGACGATCCCCTCCAAATGTAAAGTGTTTCAGATGCGGACGTACAGGGCATATTCAACGCGATTGTCGCGTCCAAATAAGGTCTCGCTCGCCATCTAGCGGGACAGAGTACCGAAGAAGAGATCAGGAAAACTAAAACTAGTCAACGCAGAGGGGCGGGTGTTGGCTAATGGGAATAGAGCCCCCAAAATTTACTCTATTAAGAGCCTAAAACATACTGCTGACAGTCTTAACATCGACGGACTCATTAATGGGAGAAAAGTTAATATAACAGTAGACACTGGTGCTGCCATATCATTGCTTAAGTTCAAAATTGCAACGAGATATAAAATTCGACCAATAGAAAAGAAAATAACACTTAAGACTGTGACTGGAGAATCCGCCGACGTGTTGGGGCAGACAGATATAGACCTACAGCTGGGAAGATTGAAGATTCGCCACACTGTATTGGTTGCCGAAATAGAAGACGAATTTATTTTGGGAATGGACTTGATAAGTAAACATGGATTTGCGTTTGATAATAAACTTAATACCCTAAGATTTGGGAATGAAGAGTTCATTTTGTCAAATAGTCACTTCAATAAAGAACCAATAAAGGTCGTGGCAGTATGCACAACAAGACTAGTCGGTAACAGTGAGACCATAATTTTTGGGAGGCTAGAAAGTAAAACATCAAGCTGCGTCGGACTCATAAGCCAACAAAACACACCCAACACCTACCTCGTTGCAAAATCACTAGTTAAAACCGATAAAGACATCCCGATTAGAGTCGCCAATATTTTCCCAAATAGTGTCAAAATTAATAAGGGGGAGGTGGTAGCATTATTTGAACCAGTACAGAAAGTAACAAGATGTGAAGAGCCAACTTCCGAGGATACAAGCAAGTTACCAATGGAGGTACTTCAGCAATTTGAGTCAACTTGGCAACATCTCACTCCAGAAGAATATAGTAAAGCGAGAGAGTTTATAGAAGAACAAAGTAATATCTTCGAAACTAGGAGTAGTTCGGGACGCACAAACCTTATTCAACATGCTATCAACACTGGCGATGCCCAACCGATAAGACAACCCCCAAGAAGACTACCAATGGCCAAGCAAGAAGAAGTTCACAATCTCATTAATAAAATGCTCAGCGACGGTGTTATTGAAGAGTCATCAAGTCCTTGGTCATCTCCTGTGGTGTTGGTCACTAAAAAGGATGGAAGTACTAGATTTTGTGTCGACTACAGGAAACTTAACGATGTGACCAAGAAAGATAGTTACCCACTGCCAAGAATAGACGACACATTAACAACGTTGGCAGGATCATATTGGTTTTCTACTCTTGACCTGAAAAGTGGGTATTGGCAAGTAGGAATCTTTGAAAGAGATAAAGAGAAGACTGCATTCTCTGCTGGAAGTGGACTTTATCAGTTTAATGTGATGCCATTTGGCCTGTGCAATGCTCCAGCTACATTTGAAAGACTAATGGAAGTCGTTCTACGAGGCCTTACTTGGAAAACCTGCCTAGTCTATTTGGATGATGTCATAGTAATGGGGAAATCATTTCAAGAACATCTAGATAATTTACGAGAAGTATTCTCAAGAATCAGGAACGCAAATCTTAAATTAAACTCAAAGAAATGTTTTCTGTTCCAAGAAAAAGTTGAGTTCCTGGGTCACGTCGTTTCCCGAGAAGGCATCCATACCGACGAAAAGAAGCTTCAAGCAATAAAAGAATGGCCTCAACCTCGTGACAAACATGAATTGAGAAGCTTTTTGGGTCTGTGTACATACTACAGACGATTTGTAGAAGGATTCGCCAAAATAGCGTCTCCGTTACATAGACTTACAGAAGATAAAGCTTCTTACAAATGGAATACCGAATGTGACCAAGCATTTAGAAGACTAAAAGCAGCATTATGTTCTAGTCCGATTCTTGCATATCCCATTCCAAAAGGAAAATTCATATTAGATACTGATGCGAGCAACGATGGCATAGGAGCAGTACTCCCCAAGTACAAGATGGAGAAGAACGGGTCATCGAATTTTTCAGCAAGAAGCTATCCAAACCAGAGAGAAATTATTGTGTTACTAGAAAGGAGCTCCTAGCCATAGTTAAATCCGTAGATCACTTTCACAAATATCTCTACGGACAAGAGTTTCTGATTGGAACGGATCATGCTGCGTTACAGTGGCTCATGAAAATGAAACAACCTGAGGGGCAAATCGCGAGATGGATAGAAAAGCTACAACAATACCATTATCAAATTAAGCACCGAGCGGGAAGGATGCATAATAATGCAGATGCATTGTCCAGAAGACCTTGCCCCGAGGATTGTAAACATTGCAGGAAAATTGACCAGAAAGAAGGAATTACCTACGTGCGCCAGATAAAGTTAGAACCAGATGAAGAATGGATGTCGGCTTCGATTAGAACCACACAACTTAACGACAAAGATGTAGGACCTATCTTGCGATTGAAAGAAGAGAACAAGCCACGACCATCATGGCAAGATATCGCAAACCAAGGGGTGATATTCAAATCACTGTGGGCACAATGGGATTCACTGATAGTAGAAGAAAACATCCTTAAACGTGCCTGGGAAAGTGCCGATGGCCTTACTGTGATTAATCAAGTAGTGGTTCCTAGGAGCATGGTAGACAATATAATGGCCGAATGCCATGGTGGAAAATCAGGCGCGCACCTAGGCATAAATAAAACCATGGACAAAATTCGAAACCGATTTTATTGGGTCAATTACTTTCAAGATGTGAAAAACTGGTGCCGCCGATGTTCGACTTGTGCAGCCAGCCAAGGTCCCAAAACAAGGTCCAGAGGTCAAATGAAACAATATAACGTAGGTCTGCCATTCGAACGCATTGCTATTGATGTGGCCGGACCATTTCCAAAAACTAAAAAGGGCAACAAATACATCCTTGTTGTCATGGATTATTTTAGCAAATGGCCAGAAGTTTTTGCTTTGCCTAACCAAGAGGCCGCTACAGTTGCAGAAGTTCTGGTAAATGATGTTTTCAGCCGATTTGGCATTCCTTTGGAACTACATTCAGATCAAGGAAGAAACTTTGAATCAAAGCTCTTCCAGAATCTCTGTGACCTTTTAGGAATACATAAAACACGGACTACTGCTTTGCATCCGCAGTCAGATGGCATGGTTGAAAGATTTAATAAAACAATAGAAGAACATCTTTGCAAAGTTGTTGATGAGCACCAAACAGATTGGGACCAATATATTCCATTGTTTTTGATGGCCTATAGAACTGCCATTCACAATACGACAGGAGCTACTCCATCTAGTATCCTGTTTGGTAGAGAACTGCGTTTACCATGTGATATCATGTTTGGTTCACCTGAAGAAGCATACTTAGAGGTTAATGACTATGTCGAACGTTTAAGGCAAAAGCTGCACGATATCCATGAAGTGGTTAGAGAGCCAATAGAAATAGCCAGTGACCGCATGAAAGCGAGATATGACCTGAAAGCAAACTCTTCAGGGTTCAAAGAGAATGATCAAGTCTGGCTATACAATCCTCAACGCAAGAAAGGAAGATCACCTAAGTTGACACCACCATGGGAAGGGCCTTATAAAGTTGTTAAGAGAATTAATGATGTAGTCTACCGAATCCAGAGAAGCCCGAAGTCCAAGATGAAAGTTGTTCATCTAGACAGACTAAAACCTTACCTGAGAAATGTTGATCGAGACGATCAAACCTGAAGAGGAGGATAGTGTTACAAATTTAAGTTATTTAAATTTTATAATTGGAATTTATTTAGGTTTAGTGTAGTATTAGGTCGATTTATCTTAAGGTTGTATTCTTAGTCTAGGTTTTAGTTGCGTTGTCTGTGGCTTGCGGTCGCGGTAGTGCGGGAACTTTCCGGACGTCGAAGGCTGCCGGAAAGTTCGAGAGAGATGGACGATCCTATATATAGGGCCGGGGTCGCGCACCAGGAGTCAGTCACAGATAACGTGCTGTAAGTTAATAGACCGATTATAGTAGTGAATTATTACCAAGTTATTAGTAAGTTTAAGTGCGTGTTTTTGTACATAATTTGTCGAAATAAATTGACGTATCGTTTTCAACAATTGCGAGTTTTAATTTGTCGTTGTGAACCCGTAACAGTATTTATACTCATTCGCTGCCTGGTATTTAAGATTAGATCCTGTTTCATTCCACCGATACACATATACTCTGTCTTGTTGAGATTAACCTCTAGTCCCCACTTATTGTACTCTTCTATTAGTTTTCGTGTCATATTTTCGAGGTCGTCATAATCCTGAGCCACTACTATCTGATCATAGACGAAACATAAAGTATACAAGGTGGTTTCGTCCAACGAAATTCCCATGTTTTGGCATTTTCTCTTCCACATTTTAAGGACTTGTTCCAAGTATATCTTGAAGAGCGTAGGCGAGATACAGCAACCTTGTTTAAGACCTTTATTTACTTGAAAGCCTTTGGTTAGTTTTGCTTTTATTTTAACTTTTGCCTTACTATTGCGGTATAACTCTTTGATGGCCTTAATTAGTTGTACGTTTATGTTTATGTCTTCCAACGCTTTCCAAAGTAGATTTAGTAGTATACTATCATATGCCTTCTGCAAATCGACGTAAAGCAGATGCAGCTCTTGTCCGTATGCCATTTTCTTTTCAATAACTTGGGTTATACAACAGAGATGATCAGAAGTCGATCTACCCGCCCTGAAACCGGCTTGTTCTTCTGCCTCCATGTCTTTATATGCGCTCTCCACTTTATTTCTTATTATTTTACCGTATATTCTGCTTAGCGTACTAGTCACAGATATACCTCTATAATTGTCACATATATCTTTCCGTCCTTTTTTGTGTATTGTGGATATATATGATGTTGTCCACTCAGTTGGTACTACAGTTCCATTTAAATATTTTTGGAAAAGATTCCGTAATCTCCAAAACAGTTCTTCAGTGCCATATTTAATAAGTTCAGCTGGGATATTTCCGGGTCCGGCAGATTTACCGCTTTTTGAGGTTGTGCACACATTTTTGACCTTGAGATTGTGAGGGGTACTGGAGATCCCATCGTTCTAATTATATTGTCTCTTTCTTCTTCCTTGAATTCTGCTCTATCTTCAGTTAAAAGTTTTTTAAAATGTTCATCCCATTCTTTGTCTGGTATTGGTGAAATGATATCTCTGCATGTTTCTTTTTTAATCGATCTTATAGTTTTCCAGCTTTCGGTACTTCTCCTAACTCCTAAGTAAGAATCTATTTTCTGGCACTTTTGCGTCTGCGAAAGATTTTTCTTATCACTGATCATTCTTCTCACCTTTGATTGCGCGATTTTGTATTCTTCTCTGCTTCGATTTGTCTTTTGGGATCAGTAGGTGTTATATAATTTCCTTTTTTCCTCTATTTCTCTTTCAATCTCAGCATCCCACCAGTATGGTTTTCTTTTTTTAGAAGTTTCTTCCACTAATCCTAGTGCTTCTTTTGCAGCTTGGTGGATGCTTAATGTAATACATTCGTATTCCACATCTGGGGTTTCACCTGAACTTGTATTAAGTTTTTCGTTCAGTCTCTTTGTATAAGTTTTTTACGCTGTCATGTTCTAGGCTTCGTAGATTATATTTACAGTGATCAATTTCTTCAATCACTGTATCGTCAAGATGTTGTTGATGCAGGAAAGAGAATTTTGGACTCCAGAAAATAGTGATCACTTCCGAATGTTGATCCACGCTTTGTTCTGACATCTTGAATTTTTAGTTTTGTCTTTTGTTTGGTGATAAGATAATCAATGACGGATTTCAGGTTTTGTGAGGGTTTGGTCCAGGTATATTTGTGTATTTCCTTATGTTGAAAAAAACCGTTTTGGATTTTTAGGTCTAATTGCTCACATACTGTAATTAGCCGGTTTCCATTGTCATTAACAATATTTTCTCCATATTGGCCAACTGTCAGATCATTTACTCTGTTACCGGTTCTACTATTTAAATCTCCCAATATGACAATTTCTCTAGATGTACTTACTGCTGATATTTCATTGTGTATTTCTTCAAAAAAATTGTTTTTCACGGCTACATTTGCATCGTCATTATACGCATAGATTCCAAAAATCGTAAGTCTCATTCCTTTTATTATTATATTCATTTTAATTAGCCTTTCATTTACTACTTCCCAGTTGGTGATAAATTTACTAAATCTTTTGTTGACCAAAATAGATACTCCTTGTTGAGCATGTTTTTCTTTTGCTACTCCGCTATAGAAATGGTCATATTGTCCTAGATTTTCAGATCCTTGTCCTTTCTTTTCCGTTTCTATTAGTACAGCAAGGTCTACCTTCATTCTGCTGCACTCATGTACTATGTCATTAACTTTTCGACCCATTCCTTGCACGTTCCATGCACCAAAAATCATATTCCTGTTTCTTTGCTTGGTTCGTCTTAGGTTTTTCTTTTCTTTCCGAGGCGTTTGATTGGGTTTTTTAACAGTGCACGTTTTTTCCGGGTATCAGAGAGTTAGTCTGATGCCCCAACCCCCAACCTGGAGGACCAGGTGATTTTTGATCGAGGTTTTCTTTCCCTAGCCTTTGACGATTCCAACGCCGCACAGTGCGGACAAAAAAAGGGTTTTTGGACAATAATCAATATCTTTGTTGTTTTTCAAAAAAGTTAGTTTTTTTTTAGGGTATGTGATAAAGTATAGTCTAAAGGTTAAAATAAGTAAAACTTTTTAAAATATATATATGTCATTTTATTTAAAATATTAAAAAAATAAATTAAAGTACATTCAGTTTAACCTACAGTTACGTTAAAAATAAAAATCAATTTACTTTTGTGTTAGAAATTAATTATTTTTTTTTATTCGGATTTATGGGCGTAGTTAGGAAGGCTTGGGGGGGCTAAGTCCCTTTCAGAAAAATTAAATTAGCAACCCCAAAATAATTATTTTTACCATACACACACACATTGCACCCTTAGTTTCTTTGTTCTTAAAGATGTTTCTGAGAAAGCCGTTTTAGGCCGTCCACGACTCGGTCCGGGTACGGCCTTTGTTTCCGAATCTGTATTTTTTGATTTTTCTGAATCCGTTTTATAACAAAATTTCTCAGATAAAATATCTTTATTTAACCATTCGAAATAACGGTTTTGAAAATAAATTTTGCTTCGTCTCAGCAGTGTAGTAGTGTGGGTTCTGGAGCAATTGGTAACATGCTGTTGCTGAAGAAGTGAACTTGGTATGACCTTGGGACTAAAAGAAGTGTGCAAGAAGTTGTCAGCAATGACATCACAACCAGAGGCTGTTGAAAGGCCCTAATGAGTTAGGTGCCAATGAGGGAGTAAGATAGCTACTTCACTAGCTTCGCCTGGTCTAGGTAAGGCTTAGCTGTTGAAAGGCCCTATTGGTCAATGAGTTAGGTGCCAATGCGAGAGTAGGTAAAATGAGGTGGTTTTTTTAGTAAGATAGCCACTTCACTCGCTTAGCCTGAGCTAGGTAAGTCCTAATGTGAAAAAGGCGAAAAAGTAGCAATCGGGGTACTCCGAAGACCATAAATACTTGCTTCTCAAGATGCTTGACAACAGCTTGAGTAGGGGCTGTTCGCATTGGAAAAACTAAGGAAAACTTACTCAAATAGTCCGTAACGACGAGAATCCAGCAATTACCCTTTGTCGAACGAGGTAGAGGTCCACATAAATCCGTCGAAATAATTTCCGAAGGACGAGTTGGTTTTGGGTGAGATATCATCTGATCAGATACACCTTGTGTATCACCTTTATGAGCTGCACAGACAAAGCATTTCTTTACTAAAGTTGCCACGTCCTGGCGCATTTTTGGCCAATAATATTTTTCTGCCAGTCTGTGGAAGGTTTTATACACACCCATATGTCCAGCGGTAGGAGGATCGTGAGCTTCTCCAATAATTCTACGCCTATGATCTTTGGGGACTACCTCTTTCCAATATTCGTTAGATGGTGAAAGTTGAGGGTATTCTTGTTTGACATATTTATACAACTTATTATCAGTGTATCTCCAATTCATACATTTTAACGGTGATTCTACGACCCTCTTTACCATCTTTTGGTACCATCGATCTTTAATTGCTGTTGAAACGTCTCTGGGCTGCGAAATTGTATCAATCATGGGTACTGCGCGAGACAACATGTCCGGGACAACCAAATCTTTCCCTTTCCGATGGATTACTTCAAAGTCATATTGCTGCAGTTTTACAGACCAACGAGCAAGTCTTCCACTGGGCTCTTTCAAGCTATGAAGCCATTTTAAACTAAAATGATCTGTTATGACCTTAAATGAGATCCCCTCAATATATGGCCGGAGCTTCTCTATCGCCCAAACCAATGCCAAACATTCTCGCTCGGTGGTTCATGTAAACACGTTCTTGCCTAGTGAAAGATCGACTCAAATAGCATATGACTTTGTCTCCTTCAGGATAAGGTTGCGTTAAACATGCTCCTATTCCATATCCTGATGCGTATGTTTGAATGACAAATTCTTTGGTATAATCTGGACATGTAAGAATCGGTGCAGTCACTAAAAGTTCCTTAATCTTAATAAATGCCTTTTCGCAGTCTGGAGTCCAATCGAACTTTTGATTTTTCTTAGTAATCGGAGCTATTATCGCTGAAAAATTCTCTATGAAACGTCTATACCAGGAAATTGTACCTACAACTCTACGAACTTCTATGACAGTTATTGGCCTCTGGAGCTCTAACATGGCTCTAATTTTATTAGGGTCAACTCGGATGCCTCGACGGTCCACTACGAAACCTAAATAAGTCATTTCTGGCCTACACAGTTGGCATTTTTCCCAACTTACTGTTATCTTTGCATTCTGCAATCTTCGTAGGACTTCCTCAAGAATTCTAAGATGTTCAGAAAAGCTCTGTGTGACAATTACGAGGTCATCGAGATATACGTACACGTAGGGGTCTAAATCGTTTCCTATGATGCTATCTATGAGTCTCTGCCAAGTTGCAGGTGCATTATGAAGACCAAAAGGTAAACGCTTAAATTGGAAGAGACCTCGTCGACAGATGAATGCTGTTAGTGGCTTCGATGATTCTTCCATTGGTACTTGCCAATAAGCGCTTTTGATATCTAAAGTTGACAAGTATTTAGCATCTTTCAACTTGTCAAGAGTCTCGGATACGAGTGGTAAAGGATAACTATCACGCGCCGTCACTGAGTTCAATTTGCGGTAGTTTACGCAGAACCGATATTTCTTTGTGTTTTTCTTTTGTACCATTACCACTGGTGAAGCCCATGAACTACACGTTCTATTACATCCATTTTCAGCATTTCGTCGATCTCGTCATCAATAAGTTTTTGAATGACCGGTGAAACCTTATAAGAACGTTGTCTTATCGGTGCTGCATCTGTTGTAATCTTATGTTCTACTCTGTCTGTACATCCCAGTGAGTCACCCATAATAGTCTTATATTTAACGACCAATTCCTCTAGTCGTTCTGATTCATAAGGTGTAAGAGTTGTTTGTTGGTCTGATGTTTCTAAAGAACAAATCACATCTTTATTATCGGCAAAGTGCCACTCATTAGTACTTAAGTTCGGTACTATACCCATCGAAATCCAAAAATCTAATCCTAAAATCAAAGTGTGCGGCAACTCAGGAACGACGACGACCTCTATTAACCTAAATTTATCTTGAACTCGCATAGGAAGCTGCACTGTCCCAATACTACTCGTGCTTTGACCATTTGCCACAATACAACTCGTCTTCTTCGTCGTATCAAGTGAAAAACCAAACCTCTCGATGATTGACCAACCATGATTCCCTAAAAAGGTACGTGAAGCCCCGGAATCCAACAAACCTAATAACTTATTTCCGAGCACATCCACTTCTAAATAAGGCCTTTCATCTTTACGAGCATGACTTATCACATATTCTAAAACGTACGTTAGCCTATCGGTCGATGCTTGTTCAGGCTGACTCGAAGGTCGACCGCCTACGAGCGCCTGGGTCCGTTTCCCTGACTGTTATCCCTGCCTGTCCACACGAATAACACTGCTTACCTCTAGGTAATGCGCACCCGATCGCCATGTGCCCTGTTTGATTGCATCTATAACACACCACGCCCCTATTCGCCCTACCAGATCCAACACCCTGTGCTGGTTGTACATCCCTGTCACTTACGCTAGACTGACCACTAGGTGGTTGTTGTCTCTCTCTATCAGCCCTAGCAGAGAAACTGCTTGCTGGCTGCTGCCTATTTCTGTCGAATCTATTAGCAGGATGATTTAAATTCTGTTGGTTCGATGTCCCGGCACCTGATATTTGAATTGCATCAACCCCTGTTGAAAAATCGTCACTGTCGCTCTCTACGTCAACGTAGGCCAAGTCAGGTTCGATTGATTGGTTTCTTCTAGGTGTAAAATTTTCTTCCTTTAAACCATATCTCTGGTCTATTCTACGACACAGATCCTTTAAATGTGATAGGCTATTGACCTCAGTAGCAATTAACCCATTTTTATAGATGTCCGCGATATTTCTGAAGACGATGGCTAATTTCGCCTCTTCAGAAACAGGACAGCCAAGTCTTTGGAAGTATGTGTTCATGACAGCAATATAGGTCCCTGTAGACTCTCCAGGGCCTTGTTTACGTTTTTGGATCTCCTTCAATAGCTTCTCGCCACATGAAGAAGGAAGATACTCTGCCATGAACCTCTGTTTCAGCTGTTCCCATGTATGAACTTCTCTACGAACATGTTTATAAAAAGTATAGGCTGACTTTTCAAAAAGATCAATGCCTGAGTTCAGTAGAACCTTTTTACTAACTCCTCTAGCCTGACTTAACTCGTCCACTCTCTCAAAAAATGCGGTGACGGAGATCGTACCCCTCTCGCCTGTAAACTTTAAGTTCCACTTATGCGGAGGTACAGGTGCAACATGATATGAAGTACCAGGATCACTTGACATTGGTACTGGCGACGAACATGAAAATTGTCGTGGCTGAGCAATTGGTGCTATGCTACTTTGGAGGGCAGGTAAACTCAAAGGAACGTTAGACGGTTGTTGATAATGAAAAGCTGAATTAGCTGAAGTAATTCTTCATTAGCATTGGGGGTGGTGACTGTATTGGTGCTTGAGTTGGGTTCGTAAGCACTTGCATTTGCAATGGAGCAATGACCGACGGTTGGTTCGTAGGCTGTTGAGCTGTTCTTTGTGTGCTCGAGTGCGGTGCTTGCGGGAAATGAGACTGGTTAGGTGTGTTGCCAGCATTTGTTGAGTGGTATGAGTCTCGACTCGTTGAATGGGTTTCAGATGCTTCATCATCATCTGAGGCAACGCCAACTCTCAATAAATCTGTTACTTGGCTCTGCAACCTCCCAATCAAACTCAATGTTTCCGCAACCAGTACGCCTTTCGTTTGGCTTTCTTCAAAGTTATACGGATTCATGTTATTTATCCTGGCCAACACGTGTTCCAACCTTACAGCGATTTTTCTAAACTCTCCCCCCTTGCTCGTACCAGAGAACTTCTCTACCAGCGGTACTAGACTATCTAGCTTCTTCATGCAGCTAAAAGCATCCTGGCCAAATTTAAAGGGATACGGAGGGTATCTCATACTTGTATCAGTCTTTTCTCTTTGCTTAATCAGCATAAGCTGTTGTTTCATTTCTTCCACCGATCCAATGGCTATGCCTCTCCATTGATAACTCATAGATTAATTCGTCCTTGACTAAGTACCTTATGTCAGACAACCGACTCACAGAAACAGCCATGGTGCCTTTTATATTCAAACTTTAAACTTTAATTAAAACTGTTAATTATACCTCCCAATTATAAAAACTAAACCACGCAATAACAAACACAAAGTTCACTTTAAATTCACTAGTGAAAATCACTATAAATTTTCTCACAACTGTAGAAAATAATAAACTTAAATACGGGCAGACGCGAACAAAATCGAAGAACACCGGAGCAGTAAGAAAATAAAATTTATTTGCATTTAAAAATGTAATCATAGTTTATATTAAGTATTTGCACAACCAACTATGACGTCCAACCTTGCAGAGAAAAATAACTACTTAAATCCTAAATTAGAATTAACAAGTAGCCATAAAAAATTTTTTTATAAAAGAGAGACAAGAGCTTTGGCAGTGTTCAGGTCTTATGTTCCACTCCTGCGTGCGTAAAACCAAAAAAAAATAATTGCGCTTATCCTAGCTGAACTGGATTAAAATTAAAGTTAAGTGATGTTTGTTTACCTCAGCAACCGAATAGGTAAATTTATCCCTAAATGGAACGTACAACAGACTACCTATAACAAAAATCCCAAAGCTGTTGTACACAGTTAACGCTAGGGTATACTCCTGCTATTGCAGAACGGCTCCACTAATAAACTCCTCAAAAAAAAACCCAAATCGCCGTATACAATGATTTTTCTACAAAGAATAAATCAAAACCCACCTTAACCTGCTTACCTATTCTGAGTTTACACGAAACATGCATTGCTTAAGGCAAAATCATCCCTTAATATATAAGTGAACGCAATAAACGTCGGAACAGATGTTCATGTTATAGAAATCGTAAAATATGCGTCGAATTAGACTAGTAAGGATGTTGTGTGTAATTAAAAAAATTAAAAGAAAATTTAAAAAATTTACCGATGGTAATAAAAAAAATTTACACAAATAACGTCTTGGTAGGACTGCAACTCTCTAATAATCGTTAAAATGAAATTCCCAAAATTTTAACTAAATTGATGCAAACCATGGTCAAAAGACTCTAGGATCGTACCGAAAGGTGTCCAAAAAAATTATTTTTTTTTTCTGGTGTCGACCACAGTAGCCCAATAGTCAAAAAAATTAATTAGTGACTCACTAAAATTTTCAAAAATTACATCACCCTGATAGGTGGTTTGGAGTAGGGAGGAAAAAAAATTAAAACAAATGATGATAGGTTGTTAAAACGCGAGGGTTCGAAATGAAATTATATTTTAATTCAGGAAAAAAATATTTAAATAAACTTGTAAAACCATTGTAGGGCAAGGTACTACTATGCACCAAAAAGAAAATTTTTCCAATAAGAAAATCAAGTTTCCTCCCTTAAAAAAAATTAAAAATATTTAAAAAATATTTTCCAAAAAAAAATAAAAATGTTTAAGTGGGGTTGCAGCTCCTATTAACGATTTTAAAAGAATTAACATAAAATTAGCACTAGAAAAATCTTAATAGAGTTATGTCATGCAACAGTTTTTGTTATTTTCCTTTAAAAAACAGTTGTAGATTTCCTTTCCTCTCCCAAGACTGTGTGAATGTGAAAAGTGAATGAGCTAGAAAAATTAATTTACTATACAAAAAAAATATTGAAAATTAAATTTACTTAAGAATCATAAGGTATAAAAATCGTAATTGCAAAAAAAACCAATCAGTTTAGGAAAAGTTTAAAAAAAATATTTATGTTCCAAAAAAACAAACGATGTTAGTATATTTGTTTAAAATTATTACTTAAGGAATTAAGCAACGTTCGTACTTATTTACTGTACCACTATAATGTGAAGAACCTAAGTTTCAAACTTTGCACTCAACCCCGTAAAGAATTATCTTGTGTGCACTTTCACAAAAAAACAAACGATGAAAACAATTCCAAGGTTCACCTATAAGAACGTTGTAAAACTAAATCTGCCTACTCAAGTGTTTTTACACACAACATCTAATCAAAAATTTTTTTACTGCTTAATGCATTCTCAGATCCTTATTCCTGGTGTTCACGAGATATAAAATTAAGTTGGGCCCTTTCCACAACTATTAGTCAAAGCAAAAATTACCAAATGTCCAAGGGCTAATGAGACCCTATCACCTACAAATGATATTTTGAACTGAAACAGTTGGGAATAATCCTGCGTAAAAACCAGAAAACAAAATCATGAACCAAAAACTATTACATTAATTTTAAAAGAGCATAATAAAACTCCCGGCCCCAATTAAACTTTTGTTATATCAACAAAACTCGGCCTAAAACCAAAAAACTTTTTATTAGACATTTCCTCTATTCCCTAAGTATAATGTCAATAAAACCCATTCCAATCCCATCTGGACCCTATATATTTTTTAAACGGTCAAACGCCCACAGGCGAAACCATATCTTATTTCAAAGAAAGGTGAAGATATTTTGAAGCACCCTGTGAAAATAAGACACTATTATGGAAAATTGTTCAGGTCAGTGTTAACTCACTAATTTCCAACCCAGATATATCTAGTTCCCTCATGTGCATGTTACTATTTTAATTCCTATCATAATTAAATAGATCACAAAATTTGTCTTTCTCCGCGAATCTGCAAGGTCCTGGAAGATGTGAGATTCAGCCTGTAGGCCAAATTTGGATGTATTTTAATTTAGCGAAAACCGAAGTTGCGAAATCCTAAAAAGATTAGCAGGAAGTCCTCGTTCCTCCATTTCTACACTCCGAACCAAACATTCCTTCCATTTCCACCCAGCTCGCGGGAGGAAAACCCCTAATTATTGCAATACAAAAGGTACTACTATCATATTATGCATAACAAAAAAAAATATATGCTCTCTTCATTGTTTAGTCGCATCAAAAAAAAACTTTTGTTTTTAAATTTAATCTTAGGTTGAAATCTTTTTTAAAAATCAATCATCTTAAATTTATTGTTTAACCTGAACACTTTCCCATTTATTCCACAACAATGTATTATAATTTAAAAATTTGCTTCATTATTTGAGGTCACCAGTATGAAATTATTTCAAAATTTAAAAAAAATGAAATAAAAAAAATTATTTCCCGATTGTCCACAACTTCCAAGTTTTCATTCCTAAATACCTAGGTACTTTCTCAGTCTAACACCATCCATCGTTATCCAACATAACGCTTTAATTTCAGAAGCAACAAAACGAAGATTAAGTGAAAAAGCTAAGCAAGTAAGTTGGAAGTTGCTTTACAATGGGCGCAGATGACAGGCCCGCTTAAGTACACGCCACTGTCCTGAAATGCAAACTAACGAAAAAACTGAAGACTAGCATATCTGCCGTCAAACAACATTTGGCATGAAATTAAAATAATTTCATATCATACCAGTATCCTCCAAAAACAAAACGTTTTTTTTACTATAAGACCCAAACACCTAACCAATAAATCTTGTTATTTAAAATTATGATTTAGAAGTAAAAGATTTATTTATTCCTGCCTGATCAACTAAGACAAAAAAAAAACTTCCCCTTTTGTAACTCAAGAAGTTCCCGTTTGGTCCCCTAAAAAAAATATAACCTATCTGGTCACCCTTTAAAACTACGACCACTATAGAAACCGTTATGACCAAAACAAGAATTCGAGAAGTTATGTTACAGAAAAAAATAATCTTTTTAAGAAAAATTAAATCATTTAAAAAAGTAAAATTTTGAAATATTTTTACCAATTACCACCGCCTAGCATTTATATTTAGTTGAAAGTCTCTCTTAAATTCACTGACCAATTTCACGGCCTCACAGTGACATTACTTAAAAAATTACAGAACTTTACAAATGAACTAAAAAAAATAAAAAAAAAACTTATATCTATATCTGTCTCAGTTAAACATTTCTTTTGTGGTATTATATCTAGTTGGGCTTTCAATTCATTTTCTCTGTATTCAATCCAGAGCAGGCAAAACTTCTCAAGGCTCAAACATAAATGTTTGCTCTCCATTGGCCACGACCAAGCTATGACCTGAACGCAGAAAAAAAATACAGAAACAATAATTGTGAACCAGAAAAACTTTAATTGATAGAAATACCGTAGATCATTTTTTAAAAAAAATGCACTCCAAAGCCCAACGCTGTATTTTCTACCAAAAAAAAATTTGACCAGTCACGAAAACACAACTAGACAACTAAACTGGCAACCAAAGACCTAAAAAAAACTGCCCCAACAAAAATACCCCAAAAAAAATGTTAACTGGACTTCTGGCGTTGATCTTCAGCCAATGTGTTGCTCTAGGGATTTTAGCCATGTGTTTCCTAACGTCCCGAGCTGACACTAAATAGTAGTAGTACCCTCCTCTGACCCGATGTAACTGAGTGACGTAAGATCTTAATTGTCATCAACAGTTACCACCAAAAAAACAAGAAAAGAAAATGAGAAAGCAAAATAAACTAATTTTCCTTTTCTTTCATTACTAATTAATACTTTCAACTAAACAAAGCTACCAGCTGTTAAGCTATATTTACTTTAAAACAACTCAGCCAAGAAAAATTTGTGTGAAACCCTGTAAAAATATTCCAATTTCCAAGTGGTGATATCCCACAAAAAATTAAAATCACCAAAAAAAAATTACTTGTTGACCTAAATAAATTGACTGCACTAAAAAATAATCGGTGAAACAATTTCTATCTTATCACAAGCAGGAAATAATAACATATTAGTAGTAGGCAACCTGTAAAAAAAAATTGTTAGAAAAAACACACTACCTATGCCATATATTTAAAACATAAAAAGACCATGTCTGATGGTCCATCCACCTATAAATCAACAAAGAAATTGAAGTGAATTTACATTACTTTTATTTTTCTTTAAAAAAATTTAAAAAAATTAAAACATGTTTTTCCTACAAAAAACTTTAAAGAATTAAGAACATGATTTGGACTCCGTTCAATAAAAACTCCCATGCTTTTTATCTACTTATTCTTCCTTAATAAATAAAAATGAATCTTTTATTTTCCAAGAAAAAACCTGTGAAGATAAGCTAACAAAAACCTATGAGAATTACTAAAACGACAAACCGAGTTCCAAATCAAAATATTACCAAAAAATTTTTTTAAATAATCTTATGAAAACCAACAAAACTTGTTTTTCATTAAAAAAAAAATTATTGAGTGTCAAAAACACCGACAGCCACTGAAAGACTTTAACCTGGCTATGGCTGTACCACAAATTCAAAAAAATTCAAAAAAAGTTTTTTCTTTTTTTTCCAAATTAAAAAAACAAAAAAAAAATACATTAGATGTTAAAAAAACTAGCCAAAAACTCACGTAGGGCGCCATTTTGTGGCCTATTAAAATGCGTTGGGTGACATTTGTGGCAGCTTAAAGAGGTTGCCGCCATTTTGTGACACTGTAATTAGAATAATAACAATTTTCCAACTTGTGACACAACAAAACCACTGAATAATTAAACAAATATCTGGAAGCAGAACTTTATTTTCCAGCTAGGTAAAACATTGATATGCCCGGTAACTTTTATACAGTGGAGAAGGGGGGGGGGGTTCAGAAATAAGAAAATTTTAAGTGCGCCACAGTGTTTAATACCAATGTTTTACACAGAAGATCTTAAATAAAATACAGTTCAACCCAAGCGTTGTAGCCAAACAATGAAATTCTACCTACTTCCGAGGCTTCCAGAGTATTTGTGTAATTAAAAACAAAAAAAAAATTGACTAATAAACAAGATAAAATTCTAAAAGATCTTAACTGAGTCAAAATGACACAAATAGAAAGTTCTTTATAGGTAGATGCACATTTCCACAGTGTACCCACCTTTGAGTCAGTAGCGTAGGACTCAATTATATGAATGATTGTTAAAAAAATATATATATAGTTCCAAAATTATTCCGTCATAGGCGGGATCTGGACCAAATATCTGCTGTCATCATTCTACAATAGGTAGAATGAGACAGACAGCAACCCAGTCCGAGATCCACCCCATGAGGCAAAACAATGTAAGGGAACCGCTAAAAAATATAACCTCATCTCTCTTTTGTCGCTGCAAAGTTGGTTCATGGGGTTGTACAAATAACACAAAGATTTAGTTCATCTTGTATAATTAGATCTGAGAAAAATACCAAATAAGTTAGGGCCAAAATAGCAAGGCACTCCAAATTTCACAGGAGACATTGTCTTAAATAAATGAAATGAAGGAAGACAAGTCAATTTAGTAAATACGCCGCAAAATTGTGGTTATGACGTCATACCGTTACCTTGCGTTTACAAGCAATGTTGAAATTATACTGTGAAAAATTATATATGAAAAGATAACATCTAAATTATATTAAAAATTTATATGAAAAGATTATATCTGAAGCTTGCTGCTACCTTGGTCCTTGATTATATTGTGGTTAGATGTGTGTTTTATTTTGTAAACCTGGTGTTGTCCAGACGCCTCCTCACTACTGCACCAGTTCCCCTGCTCTGCTCGCGCCCTCCCTCGTGCTTGCTTAGCACATCACGCTAGGGCAGCACATGGGTCTTAATTTCTTAAGTGTTGGTTCCTTGCCCCGAGCGTAAAACCCTGTGGAAAATTAAATGTTTCAGTTTCCTGGAATTCGTCTATTTTGCACGAAGTTCTCCTACACCGAGTAATTTAATCAAGAACCCCATGTCGACTCAATAAAATAAAGTTGATTTAAACAGATGAACTAAAATAATCCTAACGTACCTTTCCCAGGGTTACAAGGCTACACCCGGCTTCACACCAGCGTCCAGCACAGCTGTCGATGGAATGGACAGGGCTGTAGACAAAGGAGAAAAACAATATATAGTTCTATCCAAGACGTGGTTTAAAAAAAAAATAAAAAAAAACTCCAAAAATTCCCCACGTCTCTTGTCGAAAAAAGTACATTTCACACGAAAAACAATTACAATTTGGGAGGTAAATATTGTCTTGAAGAAATAATTAAAAAAATCGAACTTACCACGCTTATTTCCCGTAGAAACGGCGTAGGCCGTCTTAAATCCCTCTATGCAGAGGATATGAGCCGTCAACGAGATACGCCTCACGACGGACTCACTCTTCACAGTCTCTGGGACAGAACCTGCAGTTTCTGCAGTGCCACTAACCAAAAACAATGGCGATCCCAGAGACCTGTTGCCGACCCAGCCATAATTCGTTAGGAAAGAGACCAGGCACTTTGTCGAGAACACAAAAAATGAAGTGGCCGGAAACCGTTCGTAGATCTGGTGGGGCAGTACCAACCTAATTTTCCCGATTAAATTCAAATAAGGATGCAAACCTATTTAAAAAAAACGCTCTCACCAAAAAAATCACTAATAGCGGTTTGCGAAACTGGAGGAAAAACCCGCTGTTTTCAAACTAACCAATGAGGAAACACACCAATACTTTCGTACCGGTATATAGGGGGCAGCATCGACCAAGGGGATATTGAGATACGTAAAACGCACACTGAGGTGTTGTCGGATCTATTTCCACAGTTGGAATTTTTATAACAAGGACGTCGAGACACCCTCCATACATAGACCGAACATTTGCCTACCGGACCCCTGCCGACATAGCAAGTAGGAGGAAAATAACCAGCCGGACTATAAGAAGCTCAGCATTGAAACCATCAACTGTAAATTCAATTACTGGAGATCAGAGCATGCAGCAAACCCAGGAATATTCGAACATTCAACCAATTCCCATATGGGTAAAGCTATACTAAGTGTAGAATTTAGTTGTATTTTAGTTACAGTTTTAGTCAAAAGTTTCCTTTGCTCTTTATATATGTTTTCTCTAAGATTCATATGGTTTGACGCCATTCTTGTAAAACATTTCTACATTAATAAAGTTGTTTCTGAACTTGAACCTAAAATACACATTGAACTACTGCTTAAACTCGGCATAAGAGTGTTCAGATGTTAAGTTTGCTCTCCACTAGCTAGCCCTACAAAATCCTTCAATCCGACTAACTGAGCTTATTTATTATGAGTTATTAACTTTATTTAACTATGATTATATATAAATTTATATAATATAAAAATACGATTTTGTTTATTCTTTTAGTCCTGGTTTTTTATTCCTCGTTTCTCCCATTTACAAAAGTACATAACTCGTATTTATTTTATCTTCTCCTTATCAAATTAATAAAGATATCAAAGTGGGCCAATATCCTCCAAAATAAACATAAGCGAATGGAATGTTCACCTAAATGTTTCCTTCCTGTTACTGAAACCATTTGTGATGCGGCAACGCCGCCATTCCCCAGCAGAACAGCTGTTTATTTTCATGAACGTCAAAGAAACTCACGAAATTCCCCAGATAAACAAAACAATCAAGAGTTTTAATGTGATTTTTCCGAAACCTGTGATCCTAAATTCCAATTACGATGTCCAGATGATGCGATGTGCGTAGTGTCCACAGTAATTCGATGGAATGCCTCCTTTTAAGGTAATTTCCTAGACACTATATAACCTCCAAACCTAGCTCTATAAAATACCCTTAATTTGTGTACAGAAAGACGAGTCGAAGAGCCTTGATTATTTACCTAAATAAACAAATATGTAACGTTGCCTTAAACGCAAAAATTACACGTTACATTGTAAAACTAAAAAGAGACCTAATTGAAAAATAGTCACTTTTAACTTAATTTAGGTTTTTTTGATAGCTATTGAGTAAGTACATTAATATTTACACATATGTGAAGTATGTTTGTGGTGTTTTATGCTAGATTAAATGCCATATAAACGGCAGGAAACTAACTTTACAGGTCTCCTCAGGGTAGTGTAAAAAGGGTCTTATTACCTAAAAATAGTAATTTTTAACGTAAATTATAGGTTGTCTGATAGAAATAAATATACTAGCCATTGAGTAGGTACATTAATATTTATATATGAAGTATGTTTATGGTGTTTTATGCTATATTAAATACAGAATGAACGACAGGAAACTAACTTTACAGGTCGGTCTCCTCAGGTTAGTGTAAAAAGGTTACATTAACAAAATGTTGATTAAAAAAGCATTAAGACTAATACTAGGCTAGCGTAGTCTAAAGTGACACACCTCTTTGTTAAAGTTTAGTAAATTTTTGGTATTTGGTCAGAATAGTTCTCTATATCTATTACAAATAGAATGATACAAACACGAAAAAGCCAATTTAATATTTTTTTTCCTAATTTCTCAACATATATTGAACCGATTTAAGAAATTATTTTTGTATGTGATTGGTGCTGGATTCACATTGACTTTATTTTTTAGGAAGACAACTGTCGGTCACTAGGACCTTGTTAGGTTTTTGTTGATATTACAACTTTAAATAGACCGATTTGAAAAATTATTTTTGTATTGAATTGGAGCATCCAAATTAAATTTATTTTTATCAAGGCAAAGCTCAACCAAAAGTAGTTTTCTGTTAATAATTTCTTATTTAACCGATTTCAAATATTGTTTTTTTAGTAGTATTTTTTGGTTCCAAAATCAAAAGGACATTATTATATAAACACACACTAGGAAAAGTTGTTTACCTATAAGTTTAATTCTTGTTTGTTACCTATTTATTATTGTGTGAGATTTGATTTTAAAAATTGAATTAGAACTAACACTTTAATTTAAAATAAAGCAAAAAACTTTAATTTAAAATAAAGCAAAAAAATTGTCATTTTGTCAATGAGATAATTTAACTAACTACCTATGTAACTGCTAAAGAAATTATTATTAACATTTTCTTATTTGTTTAACCTTTAGACAAAATCCTTCAAGATTTAACATCCGAAGATGCCTGAATGTTAACGAAGATTTACGATTACCTTAGAAAATCTGGTTTAATGTTCCAAGTTACGTACAAAAACTCTGACATGTGCCATATAAATTATCGCACTATAGGTTTCGTGTAATGTAATGTAATGTAATGTATAAACGAAGAAGGCTGAACTTCTAAAGATAGTAAGTGGTTGCCACAAATCTCTCATTCAAGCTTTTCAGTACAGCATTAAACAGAATGGTAAAAAATTGATAAAATGTGCACGCGCTTGCAGATAGAACAACAATCTATTAAAAAAATATATGAATATGTTTCTTGTAGATAGCGTTATATTTTTTAAAATCATTTTGCATATATATTAAAGCGAAAAACAGAATTAAAATATCATCTACAAACAAGTGTTTCTTTATTGAACAATATTTGGCATTTGGTAACAAACCAGTGTTTCTTTATTAAACAACTGTTTTGGATTTCTTTTTTCTTTATTAATACCATAGACTATAGGAGAAGACTAGCAAATAAACAAAAAACTTTAAAATTTATTTTAAAAAACGTACTTACTTAATAAAGAAGTTTAAAATCTTTGTTTGGCCCATCGATAACTCAATTTCCTTTCATTTTAAGAATCACCAAAATTGTATTCTCCTCTAACCTTTATTTTTCTTTTTAAAATCAATGCGAGGGAAAACGAAAACAGTGCTTCTTTAAAAACCCTTATAATGAGCACAAAACACCAATTATAGCAAGTCTTTTTTAAACCAATTGTAGAGAAAGAGATAAAACTGTTACTATAATATTAAAATATAAAGGACTGAATCTTGTAAGATCTGCCTATAAACTCTGAATGGTAAAATGCGACGTTGAAAAAAAATTTTGGTAGTTTAAAGTTGTTTTGATGTTATTTTGAAAGTCAAAGAACATTTAAAAGATATTAAAATGATGCGGGAGTCACTTATGCAACAAAACTGAACAAAAGTGTTCAGAAATTTCGTTTCTCAGGTAAATCTTTTGAAACTGCTTGACCTTCAAACACCTTTCAAATCAAAATCATAAGAACAAATAAATCAAAGACATTTTGGGAATAATTTAGTATGACTTTTTTTAGCACATACCAATATAGTACATTTTTTAATCCTAACTGGCATTCAAAAAATGTACAGAGTATCCCAAACTTTGGTGGTTTTAATACTTCTAGGTCTAGGGGATATGAAAATCATCAGAGCCTCATATTTTTAAACTTAGACATCCGTATTTGAGAATATAACCTCAAAAATGTTATTATTGTTTATTTTTATTGTAAATATGTCTATTCAGACGTCCACACTGGTAAATCAATAGATGTACTCGATGTATAAAGAATAACTATACGTATTTCGTGTTTCATACAGCGTTGTTATACACTTTTTTCTAACTTATAGGCCCATGTTGGGGTAAAAGCGAATTGTTTTCATGAATGAATTTTTATCGCTGTTCCGGGTCTTTTGGTCTGGGTTGGTCTCCTAATATGTTAATAATTAATACTATCTACCCACCTATCAAATAAATATTTAAAAAAAAATTATAAGAAAAATGTATTTATTTATATTATGGGCGATTCTTATTTTGACTTTCAAAATAACATCAAAACAACTTTAAACTACCAAAATTTTTTTTCAACGTCGCATTTTACCATTCAGAGTTTATAGGCAGATCTTACAAGATTCAGTCCTTTATATTTTAATATTATAGTAACAGTTTTATCTCTTTCTCTACAATTGGTTTAAAAAAGACTTGCTATAATTGGTGTTCTGTGCTCATTATAAGGGTTTTTAAAGAAGCACTGTTTTCGTTTTCCCTCGCATTGATTTTAAAAAGAAAAATAAAGGTTAGAGGAGAATACAATTTTGGTGATTCTTAAAATGAAAGGAAATTGAGTTATCGATGGGCCAAACAAAGATTTTAAACTTCTTTATTAAGTAAGTACGTTTTTTAAAATAAATTTTAAAGTTTTTTGTTTATTTGCTAGTCTTCTCCTATAGTCTATGGTATTAATAAAGAAAAAAGAAATCAAAAACAGTTGTTTAATAAAGAAACACTGGTTTGTTACCAAATGCCAAATATTGTTCAGTAAAGAAACACTTGTTTGTAGATGATATTTTAATTCTGTTTTTCGCTTTAATATATATGCAAAATGATTTTAAAAAATATAACGCTATCTACAAGAAACATATTCATATTTTTTGTTTCATAGATTGTTGTTCTTTCTGCAAGCGCGTGCACATTTTATCAATTTTTTACCATTCTGTTTAATGCTGTACTGAAAAGCTTGAATGAGAGATTTGTGGCAACCACTTACTATCTTTAGAAGTTCAGCCTTCTTCGTTTATACATTACATTACATTACACGAAACCTATAGTGCGATAATTTATATGGCACATGTCAGAGTTTTTGTACCTAACTTGGAACATTAAACCAGATTTTCTAAGGTAATCGTAAATCTTCGTTAACATTCAGGCATCTTCGGATGTTAAATCTTGAAGGATTTTGTCTAAAGGTTAAACAAATAAGAAAATGTTAATAATAATTTCTTTAGCAGTTACATAGGTAGTTAGTTAAATTATCTCATTGACAAAATGACAATTTTTTTGCTTTATTTTAAATTAAAGTTTTTTGTTTTATTTTAAATTAAAGTGTTAGTTCTAATTCAATTTTTAAAATCAAATCTCACAAATAGGTAACAAACAAGAATTAAACTTATAGGTAAACAACTTTTCCTAGTGTGTGTTTATATAATAATGTCCTTTTGATTTTTGAACCAAAAAATACTACTAAAAAAACAATATTTGAAATCGGTTAAATAAGAAGTTATCAACAGTAAACTACTTTTGGTTGAGCTTTGCCTTGATAAAAATAAATTTAATTTGGATGCTCCAATTCAATACAAAAATAATTTTTCAAATCGGTCTATTTAAAGTTGTAATATCAACAAAAACCTAACAAGGTCCTAGTGACCGAGTTGTCTTCCTAAAAAATAAAGTCAATGTGAATCCAGCACCAATCACATACAAAAATAATTTCTTAAATCGGTTCAATATATGTTGAGAAATTAGGAAAAAAATATTAAATTGGCTTTTTCGTGTTTGTATCATTCTATTTGTAATAGATATAGAGAACTATTCTGACCAAATACCAAAAATTTACTAAACTTTAACAAAGAGGTGTGTCACTTTAGACTACGCTAGCCTAGTATTAGTCTTAATGCTTTTTTAATCAACATTTTGTTAATGTAACCTTTTTACACTAACCTGAGGAGACCGACCTGTAAAGTTAGTTTCCTGTCGTTCATTTTGTATTTAATATAGCATAAAACACCATAAACATACTTCATATATAAATATTAATGTATCTACTTAATGGCTAGTATATTTATTTCTATCAGACAACCTATAATTTACGTTAAAAATGACTATTTTTAGGTAATAAGACCCTTTTTACACTACCCTGAGGAGACCTGTAAAGTTAGTTTCCTGCCGTTTATATGGCATTTAATCTAGCATAAAACACCACAAACATACTTCACATATGTGTAAATATTAATGTACTTACTCAATAGCTATCAAAAAATCTAAATTAAGTTAAAAGTTACTATTTTTCAATTAGGTCTCTTTTTAGTTTTACAAACCTATCAAAACGTAAACACAATATTGTAAAACTGGTTTTCCTAATCATACATTGATCACATGTTAAATACAAACAACTTTAATAATGCCATTTCAACCAACATGTTAATTCACCTAAAGGTATAATAAGGTCTTTTTGGTTAACATCCATATTTTTACACCTCACCCTGTAACACTAATGCTTTTTAAACCAACACTTCATTAATTCAACTATTACATACCTAGTTAATAAGGCCTTTCTGATTGATCTGATCTCCTTAATAATTAGTACAAGTTAAGCCACACCAATGCAATAAAAAAAAGAATTTCTCGAATCGGTTCAATATGTGCTGAGAAATTAGCGAAAAACTATTAATGCCCTTTTGGGTGATCTATTGCTCCTTAAAAATTAGCACAAGTTAAACCACACCAATGCATTAAAAAAATAATTTCTCGAATCGGTTCAATAGGTGCCGAGAAATTAACGAAAAACTATTAAGGCTAAAATTAATACAAATTAGATATATCAATACCATACAAAAAGAATTTCTCGAATCGGTTCAATAGGTGCTGAGAAATTAGTGAAAAACTATTAAGGCTAAAATTAATACAAATTAGATATATCAATACCATACAAAAAGAATTTCTCGAATCGGTTCAATTGGTGCTGAGAAATTAGTTAAAAACTATTAAGGACCAAATGAGATTTGCGCAGTACACCGAAATGCGTCTTGGAAACGGTCGACGCAAAACATGCGCACATAGCGTAAAAAGTAGCTTTGCTACCCCCCAGCTGATAGCGATCTTTCATTATGTACCCTTATTTTGATTTTAATTTATTATGCCTTTTGGCACTTATTTTACTTTTTTAAAATACATACATCTCTTGCTTGTTTAAGCCTTTGTTTGTGTGTTTTTCCAATAGATACTAAAATTAATAAGTATTTTGATGCAGTTTTCGTTATTCTGAAATATTAACATTCAATACGTTTGCAATATTCTTGTTGACGATCATTACAACCATTTTTAAAAAATGAAAAATATAAAATTGTCATTTTTATCAAATATTATGACAAATAAATAACCAACTGTATTACATAATATTGCATCATATTACATACGATTGCATCATATTACGTGACCTTGTGGCTATTGCTAATTCGATAAGACAGAAACATGTGAGGGGTCATAAGGTTATCTGTTAACTATATAAACAACACTAGAAAATACACATACAAAATGCAAATCGAGAAATACCTTTATTTTTTAACAAACAGAGACAATAATAATAATTATTATTATTAATCAACCAATGCCTGTTTTACATTCAAACATACCAGGCTAAGCTAGTGAGGTCTGTTTGTTGGCTACCCTGTCAATTTTACACCGTGTTCGGTAGTAGTAGTAGTAGTAGTAGTGTGGGGTAGGCTCTAGGCCTGGCGACTAGGCACATGAAGCGCCCTTTTCGCCAACCCCCGCGCATCCCCCCTACTGCGTCCTTCCCTCACTAAGGAATCTGCCCGTCTTCTGTATAAAGGCCAGAATATCGGGCCACCTCAGATTCAGAAGGTCCTCCGTCTCAAAGGCCTCCTCCTCGAATACCTCTCTTCTTGCCTCCTTGTATGCTTCACATGATGAGAGAAAATGCGCCGAGGTCTCGTCCTCGGCCCAACATCGCTCGCACGTCGCGTCCTCCTTCACTCTCATCTTTGCCAGGTGTCCTTGTAGGACGCAGTGTCCGGTCAGGACTCCCACTATGGCTCCCACCTCTCTTCGTGTTCTACGGAGCAGCCAGTCCCTACGGGATTTGCTGTAGCCTGTCACATACTCCTTCGCCTGTCTGGCGTTTCCTGTGTTGGTCCACTCCCTTTGTATCTCTTTCTGGGTCCACTCTGTTAGGGCCGACTTCATTTGCCCTCTTGTGAGCCCCAGGAACGGTTCTGGCCCGACGCATTTCTGCTGGGATCCTCCCCTGGCGAGTCTGTCCGCTTTCTCGTTTCCGTGTTCGGTAACAACACAATAATAGGTACACATTATTTCTTTTGTCCTTCAACAACAACGTCACATAATAGGTAGGTGATGCATATCACATTATATCATGCATTGGTCACGTGGTGTTAAACACCACAAACAACTTTTGCCTTATATCTTTTTAACCAACACTTCATTCATTCGTTCAGCCAGAGCTATAACAGTTAGATCATAAATTTAAATTTAGAACACTTTTAAGATAGACTTTCAATATAATTATTGGTCAACCAAAATTGACTTTGAACTAGAAGAACTTTTAGAAGAGAAAAATGAAATGAAAATATTTATAAATGGTTAGTAGAATGGATATATTTTGGGTTTGATTCATGCAGATACATCATTGGGGAAAAACTACCAACATTATACCCATTATTACCTACAATATGGAAACGTAAATTAACAGAGGCAGCGCTAGAATATACGAAAATATATCCAAACTATGACATGAAAAAACATCTTCAATCAATTATTTTTAAATTTGATGGTCGAGATGAGTGTGGTTTATAAAATATATAATTAAAACATACTTTGAGTTTTTTATTTTAGAATTATTTACTTTGAGACATCCTGTACAGCATAAGTAACCAGCTGTATTAGATAAAACAGGAACGTGTGCGGGTCATAAGGTTATCCTATAACTGCATAAACAATGATAAGAGATACAGAGACAATCCCGATTAATTTAAACAAATATTTTTATAAATTATTTTATTTTTTAACACACAGAGAAAATAACAGGCTATCCCGATTAATTTTAACAAATATTTTTAGAAATTATTTTATTTTTTAACCAACAATTACCTAGCTAAGGCCTTTTTCACATTAGGACTTACCTAGCTCAGGCTAAGCGAGTGAAGTGGCTATCTTACTAAAAAAACCACCTCATTTTACCTACTCTCGCATTGGCACCTAACTCATTGGCCAATAGGGCCTTTCAACAGCTAAGCCTAGTGAAGTAGCTATCTTACTCCCTCATTGGCCCTAACTCATTAGGGCCTTTCAACAGCCTCTGGTTGTGATGTCATTGCTGACAACTTCTTGCACACTTCTTTTAGTCCGAAGGTCATACCAAGTTCACTTCTTCAGCAACAGGTCATCCACTTCGGAGAAGTGGATGGCATGTTACCAATTGCTCCAGAACCCACACTACTACACTCGTCTCGATAGCTTCCATTTGAGACTGAGACTTTTGCAAAAATTTAATGATGCCTTATTTAGAATTTGGTTATTTTTGTCAGAACATTCTTCTAAACCCAACAAGGGTTGAATTTTTTTTTAAATATTTAACACCTTCACATTTTCGTGAGAGGCCACTCATTTAACAAGTCTGAATGTTTTATGCTTATGCGTTCTAAAAGTTCTATTATCTTCTTAGGGACTTAAGTGGCACTTTTATCCCGAGAAGAAAAAATTTTATGTAGCTACAGTTCGCCGAGTGCTCAAAAGATACTTTAGTCATTTTTGGGCCCCGTTTTTATTAAAATTATTTTGCAAGAAAAACAAACTTCATTTTTACGTTTTATCTTTGAACGTCACTTTTTATCCACGGGAGAAAAAGTGATACTTTATCCCCCACACAAACACCAGAATAATTTCTGGCATATATATTTTAAGACTGATAGCAGTATTTTTATAATTTTATTGACTACCTCAAATTATTGTTTTTGTTCGTTCCCATTGACAAAAAACGATATGCGATTCTAAAATATTTAATTTTCCATTTTGCTTACAGTAGTATAAAGTGACTTAGTACCATAAATATTTTGGGAATTTTTTTTAAATTTATTATCACCTATAACCACTTGCCATCACCGAATAATAAGCCTCATATCTTCTCCTGATTTGGTGCCATTTTTGACACCTTGCTGCCGCCATTTTTGACGTTGATGAGAGCTGTCACAATTTTATATTTGTCCAAATGGCGGCAAGACTGGTTTTAAGGGTATACCTAAACAGGAGATGATGTGAGGCCTCTCAACCGGGATGGTAATTAGGATTGAAATATATTATTTAAGAAAATACAGCACCCTTAGTAGCAGCCAGTAGCAAAAAATATTTATGCTACCTTTTTGCTAATTCATTGGACTAATATTTAGGATATATGCCAGACCTTGCAAATCTTGGCAATTTTTTATAACCTTAATAAAATTTAAAAAATATGTTTTTTTGTAAGCATAACAGTTTTTATTAAATTATTTTAAAAGCGAGACGTCAATTTGACAAAATTTTATTTAAACAAATAGCGTAAATATATATCACTGTAATGCTTAAAGAAAATTTTTTTATATTTAAATGCAGAACCAGTAAAATTAATTTTCTGATAGGTATTTTATACGATTTTTTTGTACCTGTTTTAAAATAACGACTTTAACTATATATTTTGTTCACTTTCGCAAGTGTGACTAAAAAATAGGCTAAGATTACAGATAAACTGGACATACTTTTGCAATATTAAAACTTTTAAAATGTAACCTCAGTTTTTTGAATATTGCCCACAGGAGTCCGCACTGTGCGCCGGTACTACAAGGCAGCATCTTCTTCACCTGTGATCCTAGGCAGGAGCCCTTACAGGGTGCTATCATCCGGGCCAGATGAACCCTGGCTTTTTTTACGAGGTTGTTACTCCCCCTCTCGTCCTTTCCCGTTAGTGCAATGGGACCCCAGGCTTGAGTTGGTTCACTGTTTGACCCTCACGCGCCCATTCAATAAGAATAACACCCCTAATATCGACAAAAAAAACAATGAGCATCGCTGCTATGGATGTGCTTGAGCGCCCTTCTCATTCATCATCTTTAACTTCTTCACGACTTTCGAAAAAGCTTTTATGCCACATAAAAATCATTGCACGAGACATATACTGCTTTCCGTAGACATCTTTTAGCATTTGAAAGTATTCAGTACTCGTTTTTTTGAGTTTTACTTTAAATTAATACGTTACTCAATTTTTTCGTTTGTCCTTATTCCGGCAAATGAGCTATGCACGATCCGCTTCAAACCACTGCGTAAGCCAAACTAGTAGAGGAAAGGCGACAAGATTGCGCGGGGTAGTAGAACGCACATCAAGGTGAATAACTCCAACCGCCCTAGGCATGGAGATTTAAAACCTGTTAGTATGGGGGCCAGTCTTAAAATTTAATTGTCACACCTTGTACTTCTGATCAAAGTTGACTTGCACAGTATACAAAGTAGAACATAAAACACATATTTTGCGTAAGAGTAAAGTACCCTTATACGATTAGATGGAAAAAAAATTTGCGCTTACCATAAGAAGCTGTGGTAATATAAAATTTTAAATATATTTTTTTATTATTTGTAATTTGAACTTTGACTATGTACCGATAGTGAGTGATAAACTGCATAATCTTATTTTAAAAAGTGAAAATCTTAAAATTTGGAGATGTGTCACTTTTGTTCTGAGGGTGCGATATTATAAATGTATTTTCCACTTTGACCCGTGGCATCAAGCAGTGGCGGCTGGTGACGTTATAAATTGGGGGGCAGAAATTATATTGCATGGAAAAGGAGATAAAAAACTTACCTAAACTATTTTATTTTAGCATTTTACAAACAAGCAGCTACTTGGTGTAGTTTTTAGTTTATTTGTTTATAGATAAAGTCTATTCGCCCTTCTTTTACATGCGCAAAGTGCCCGGATTAGCACCAGTTTCAGACTCATCATGGCCCTGTAGAGCAACCTCAAAAATCCCACAGAATTTTAAACAGTTCAGTATTGTTTTTTCAATTGGCACCTATTATCAGTCTTGCCTAGCATAGAAAATTCTGTGTGGTTATTTAAATAAGTAGCACTTACTTTGTGTCTTAACTTTTCACCAAACTGCTTGATATCACACATCCCCTTTGCCACCCACGCAGGATTACTTCGTGGATTGTTCATAATAAGATAAATAAAGCAAAAAAAAACATTTCGTTTTTCACAACCAGTTTTCAGCATCGTATAATTTTTTATTACTTGCACTAAAACTTTGGTTAATTTTTAGGATTTTTAAGTCCGGTCTATGTTGCCCTAAAGATTGTATTTGTAATCGAAGTTCATATGTCAACGTATTTAAATTTGTACAGTAATTATATAATCGACGGTATTTATTTCCATTTTGAAAACAAACAAAAACAAACAATATACACGCGACCGGCAAGGCTTTTAACTACTGACCTACCCCAAATCAAAACAAACTCATACGTCTTCACTAAGGATAGAAGCGGCAAACACGTACGATGAATATGGTCGACGTCAACTAAAACAAACATTCCTCCCGCCCCCCCGCGCGTGAACACCCACCCATACACCGCTGAAATATTGGTGATATTGAAATCTTGTCCCGCGCGGTGCTGCTGACTTGTAATTATTTACGCTAAAAAAGTTTACCCAATTAATCGTCTTTTGTTAACCACCGACTAAAAAAGGGAACTAGACATGTCGTACGGGAAGCATAAGCTTTTTTTAAATAAATCAATTAAAAATACTGTTTGTTGTCTAGTTTTGGGAGGGCACTGCCCCGTTGCCCTCCCTGTAGCAGCCGCCACTGGCATCAAATATGATTTTTTTGACAGTTTGACACATATGTTATGCGGAATAGAAAAATCTTGAAGAAAATCGCAAAGTTCTAGAAGTTGTCATGGGAGGCTAAACCTTTGTATCTGAACAAAACTTTTATTTCTAAACAACTTTTTTAGTACAATCACTATTTTTTTAAGCTAATTTTCGCACACATTGTATAATAAACTGGCCTAAAAAAAGCCCTTTGCTATTTGTTTTTAACAGGTTGATATCCAGCCTGCCACCTTCAACCCAAAGACTATTGGTTCTACTGTTCGGAACATTCCGCGTGATTGCGTCAAACAGCGATCGCGCCAACACGGGCATGACCAGCGAAGCCCTAGGCGTTAGCGTAGCGCCCAGTTTTTTCCATTCCTGTGTAGCCGACGGGAGGACAGCGAAGATGGAGGACGTTATCAAATTTAAGGTTAGTGTTCGCGGGCAACTAGAACTTTGACTGCCATGTCAGTCATGTCCATTTTTGCAAATCAATTAAAAGCATTCCACTGAATCCATACATGTATTAGAGGTTATAATATGTATGTGCCCTTCCCTCGGCCCTTCCTATTTACATTCTTCTCACACTCTTGTAAGCAATATTGAATATTTAACGGGAACCGTAATGCTTCGGCCAGTCGTCACCTGAAGTGGTGCGTCAGTCAATCGACGCGGCTGATGCATGCGGTTAAGAAAATATTGGCTCCAGTGAGAAATCTCACAGGCCACTATGTAGCTTACAATTTTTTTTTATTTTGGGGTTGATATTTCCTCTAATACGTGTATGACCGAACCATGCAGCACCGTACTTGGGTTGTATGTACAGGGTGATCCAAATTTTCCACTTTTGGAGGTTGACTTTCAAGAGAGAGAACGCCGGCGCCGTGCAACAGTCAAATTTAAAAGCAAGTTTCATACATATTACATCAAGCCGTATTCGAGTTTTTCAAAAGCTTAATAATACTGAAAAATCCGGTTTAGCGGATCATGCTGGGTCAAATGATCACAGGATTTAATTGTCTGAAGCTAAAGTTCTGCATAAGGAGTCGCATTGGCGAAAACGAAAGTTTATTGAAGTTGCATTTATAATGCAGAACAAAGAAGTTTTCAGTCAACCAAGCACGCACATACCAAATACGGAAACCTCTCCTTATGAAAAGAAAAGAAAGCCACTTAAAATTAAAAAAGGGGTCAAACCTGACTGCTCATCAAGTAGTATAAGTAATAGCCTTTAGACTGGATTGTTTAGTTTACATTTGAAAACGGTAAGAGACAGTGGCGTGTATAGAAAAAAGTTTCGGGGGGGCCCGATACAGTTTCGAGGGGGGAGGGGCGAGACCCCATGAAGCCGTATTTTATGCTATTTTATATTTGTATTCATGAAATGTGTGAAAAATATCTTAGCTTAGGGGGGGCCCGGGCCCTCCAGGCCCCCTCTTATATACGCCACTGGTTAGAGATATTCACTAACCGAAACGTCATGTATAATTCGATTATAGCGTGATCATACTTAATATTATATAATTATTTTTTTATTACTTATATTTTTGTTTGTATTTTCTTAGTTTGATTATTTTAAAACATTTTTACCCAGTAAAAGCTATACAAACAAATCATAAAACAATAAATAAACGGGTTAATTTATAAACAAACGTGGAATTTCGTACCCGTGAATTTAAAAATCAAACAAGTTTCGTGGCTAATCGGGCAAAAATGAGTTTTTGTTTCCCTCATATTTTTCCGTGGGTAGCCTGAAAGCTTAACCTCACGGGGGTCCAAGATCTAATGGACACCTAATAAGTGTTGACAGTTAACTATTTCGTCCTTATGGGACTCCTCAGAACACTGCTGGTCAAATCTTGCGAAGTTAATTAAACAAAACCGTCTAATTAACTTCGCAAGATTTGTCACATTGACCAGCAGTGTTCTGAGGAGTCACATAAGGACGAAACAGTTAACTGTCAGCACTTATTAGGTGTCCATTAGATCTTGGTCCCCCCGTGAGGTTAAGCTTTCAGGCTACCCACGGAAAAATATGAGGGAAATTAGCCACGAAACTTGTTTGATTTAATTTATAAAGAAATAACAATTTTATGCAATATCCTAAAAACTAAAAGTGAAATATAAAATGCAATTTGATAGTTGGATCCTTCATAAATAAAAAAGTTATGCTCCTAAATGCTAATGCACCCCCCCTCTCGTAAAAAAAATGGCTTGCTATATCAAGATGCGGTTTTTACATATTAGTTTCTCTTGAAAATCGAGCCCGAAGTAGGGGTCAATTTTTTCTTTTTTTTTCTTTCTCCCCTAGAAACACCTGAAATCCCCCAAAAACATCTAATTTCGGACACCCCTGTTCAAACGATCCATTATGCTTGTGTATGGTATCTGAGGGCACGGCAGTGCCTCGCCAAGTTCGCGCGCCGTAACCATCTTTTCTGGAAACATTTCAGCCGATATTTGACCTATCTAAAACTCTACTTCGGAATGAGCTACGAATCTCAAACAATCGCAGATCTCCATGGAGTTAACAACCCCTCTAAGTTTCATGGAATTCCATAAAGTAGTTACGAAATTTCAAAAAACGTCGAAATTGCCACTCACTCACTGATATTTCTATACTCATGTATAGATCATCAATATTCTACTGTACTTCCAGACATACTACAAAGCTGAAATTTGGCAGATTGATAGAAATTATGACCAAACCCCTGGAAAAAATCAAAAAACCCCAAAATGTTAATTTACTCCCCTCCCCTATACATTTAAAGTTATGTAAAATTAGCATCGCCCACTTCCAGAAATGCTAGAGAGTTGAGCTTTGGCAGACTGATAGGAACTATGATAAAACTATAGGAAAAAATTAAAACACCCCAAAATTCTAATTTACTTCCCTCCCCTATAAATGTAAAATTAAGTAAAAGTAACATTGCGTACTTCCAGACATACTAGAGAGCTAAGCTTTGGAAGACCGATAGTAACTATGATAAAGTCATAGAAAAAAATTAAAACACCCCAAAATTCTAATTAACTTCCTTCCCCTATTAATGTGAAGTTATGTAAAAGTAACACTGCCCACTTCCAGAAACGCTAGAGAGCTGAACTCTTTAAGACTGAAAGGCAATATGATAAAACTATATGAAAAAATTTAAAAACACCAACATTTTAATTTACTTCCCTCTCCTATAAACGTAAATTTATATAAAACTAACATTGCCCACTTCCAGAAATGCTAGAGAGCTGAGCATTGGAATGCTGATAGAAATTATGATAAAACCATGGGAAAAAATTTCAAAAGTCCAATATTTTCATTTACTCTCCTCCCCTATAAATGTAAAGTTATGTAAAAGTAACATTACCCACTTCCAGAAACGCTAGAGAGCTGAGCATTGGAAGACTGATAGGAACTATGATAAAACTATAGGACAAAATTTAAAAACACGACAATTTTAATTTATTTCCCTCCCCTATACATGGCTGTAAATGACTCTTAGGCACAGTGCTAAATTGAACATAAAGAAGTTTGGCTGTAATGGCAAAGTTTAAAAAAACATTTCCAAACTAGTAAGAACCTTTCATTTTGAAATTTGTATTGGAAAACTTGGCTTTACTTTTATCTCAATTCTTTTTACGGGATGCCATTTTCGCGTACTTGGCTTTTTTTACATGAAATGTTTTTGTTATGATATCTACTTTTTGAAATAGTTTCAATACGGTAACTAAGCCAACTATGTTACAGTCTTGCCAGGTCAAATTTTGCACTATCCCCAAATTTAATTTGAAAAATACCTAGAAATTCTTTCAACGGTGGCAGTTGAATGTGGCAGGCAAACTTACGATATCAAATCTAAACTTACAGTGTGTAGGCAACATGAAAGATCAGCATATTTAGTTTTTGACATTTTTGTTCAAATTTCTTAAACATTATGATTGCTTAATTCATTTTATATCTCAAAATTCATTAAAGAAATAAAAAATTTAATTGGTTTTTAATTGAAAAAATCGTTTTTGTTAAATTTTCCCTAGATTTTGCAACAAAATCCTTTTACCCCTGATTCGGGATAAATCCCTAGACCTGGCAATACTGCTATGTTACGCAGAAACGTCATCTCTGTAGGTGGCCTCCCGAGTAGTCCAGCATCTAATCGAAGAATTCGCAACCTCAAACCTGTTCGGACGCAACAACTACGAATTCTACGCACGAGTCACAGGTCGAGTGCTGCGAGTCCAAGGCGAATGGATCTGTTCGTTTCAGTACCCGCCCACCAAAGGTGTTCTGCACAACGAATGCATAGCTTTGGAACGATATTTGTTGGGTAAGTTTTATTTGTCGGAATATAAGAGGTTTTGGCGATTTTTGGTCCCCTATCCTTACTTTCTATGTATATCTGACAACGGCTGTTATTTTAATTAATATTTTTGCTTTTCCCTATCATATAGGGTGTTACGAAAATTGGTAATAGGAAATGTCAAAAGAAGAGCAGCAAAAATGTTAGTAGAATCAGGTAGGTATTTGTGGGTAGAGCACCGACCAAAAAGAAACTAATGTGTCTCTGGCAACATTTCGGATTTAAAGAATCCGTTTTCAAGCTTCAGATAAAAATGTTTCTTAGGTCCATAAGTACTGCGAACAGGGGTGAATGCTGACCGAAGAACATTATTCTTCAAAATTGAGCATTGACCCCTGTTCACTGTACTTATGGACCGACGAAACATTTCTATCTAAGGCTTGAAAAAGGATTAATTAAATCCGAAACGTTGTCCAAAGACACATTAGATTCTTTTCGGTCTGTCCTCTACCCACGAATACCTACCTAAAACTTTTTTGTTTTTAAAAGGATCAAAGTTAACATTGTTTAAAATTTTTTAGTAACTTGCCTAAAAATCAGAATAGAAAATCAAAATTTTGTGGATTCATTACAAGAAAGGTTAATAGAGAATAAACATTGTTCTTAGAGAAATACTTGGCTAAAAGTTGAAAATAATTGTTAATAAATTCAATGCTAACATAAACTTAACAATTTTGGGGCGATTAAGTTTTTATATTTTAACTGTAACGTCTATTTAAACTTTTTCCATAGCAGATGCATTATGTCATACACGATAAGACCTTATTCATTTTACCCGGTTTAAGTTACAAAATAGGTTGTATTATCGCATTAGTGATGTAATGAATTTATTACATTACCATGTGTATCTAAAAAATATATTACCATTTCTTTTTCTTTTTTCACCTTTTAAACAATCTGTTTAAAATATTAAATGTTATACAGAATATTTTCCTAATTTTTAAAACTAACTAAGGAAACAAAATCCTGTATCTCTGTTTAAGAAACTAAGACATTTTTTATTTTTACACAAATGTATTTGTTCAATACACCTAGAAGTTGTTTATGCACCTACAATATGGTTACCTAAATGGTGCTTTTTGTGTGTTTATTTTTTTATTTAAATATATGCGACTGAAGTGGGAGTGTATTTTGGCACGCAGGTCAGAGGACTATTTAGATGCATTTGTTTGCAATTTATATAATATTGGTTTTGGATGTTTCGATGGTTTTAGGCTTGACTTGTTATTAGTTTTTTTTTTGATTGAATGGTTTTATGTGTTATTTATTTTGTGCACTTGGTTTTTGTAAATATTTGTTTATTTCTACTCAACTACTACATTTTTAACTTCCTAGCTCTCGCAGCAATGGCTAGAGAAAGTATTGTGTCAAAATGTTTTCTTTGGGTGTATTTTGACCTATTGTAGCAATATCGTTGTGATGTCTGTCCGTGTATGTGTATGTCTGTAACACGATAGCTCCTAAACGGCTGAGTCGATTTGCATGAAATTTTCAGGTTAAAGAGTGCACGGCACTGTAACGAGCTGATTAGATTTTGGTCAAAATCTATTAATGCTAATGACTCTTTTTTGACAGCTTACAAATTAAAAATACTCTGCCAATCTATGGGCACCTAAGCTCACACTGGATACTATAGTTATAGTGTATCTACGTGAAAGCTAATATAACTAAAAACTGAAGTATATTTTATTGAACTCCAGACTCAATTACCTTTCGTTTGATACCACACAAGCCATGTTTTGACTTAAACTCTAATTTTTTAAATCTACCCCCACCCTTTTTTTAAAAACTAAAATGTATTTTGTTTAACTCCAGACTCAATTACCTTTTGTTTGATATCACACACGCCATATTTCCACTTAAACACTAATTTTTGAAATTTACCCCCACCCTTTTTTTTCAAATAAACTAAAATATATTTTGTTTAACTCCAGATTTAATTACCTTTCTTTTGATATCACACACGCTATATTTTTACATAAACTCTAATTTTTGAAATCTACCCCCACCCTTTTATTTGGCTTGTGTTCGGTGGATTTTGTTCATTTTTAAATGGGACCATCTCGACCCTAAACCCAGCCTGGGTACCAAATTTCATTGAAATCGAGCAAGCCGTTTTTGAGTTATGCGCGTTGGTCGCTACAGACAGACACACAGACAGACAGACATACAGACAGACGGCGCAACAAAAAAGTTTCAAAATCATCTGAAACGCAAAGATATATAAAAAATTTTGAAATCGGAGCAACTTTTTTTTTCTCGAAAAAATTAGGATCACCATAGCTCAGCGGCGTAGCGTGCCCGAAAGGGCGGGGGGGCGACAGCTAAAAAGGGCGCCTCGGAAAATCTGACAACGGATGAAAAATAAAAGTCATCATGTGTCAGGAGGCGGCCGATCAGTCAAAAAGGCGCCTCTCAAAATCTTGAGACCAAAAAAAAAAGGTCATGATGTGTGATGGGGCGGCCGATAAGTCACAAGGGCGCCTCTCCCATCTATGGGGCGCCACTACCCTCGGGGCGGGGGGGGCGACGAACCCCCCGCGCCCCCCCCACGCTACGCCGCTGCCATAGCTCTACTATAGTATAGTAGTAGTGTGAGCTAATAAACCTTTTAACGGATCATTAATATATTACGGTTTCGGACTATTGTAGATCACCTTTTTTCATAAATTTGTGTTATATTTAAAAACTTCGTAGAAGCTTTCTGAGATATTTACAAAAAACTGTTTTCAAGGCTGATATAGCGTGGAGTTCACTTGCTAATGGGCTAGGAAGTTATCAGAATCCAGAATAGAACCCTTGGCAACGTTTCGATCCATCGGAAGGTACAAGAGAAACAAAATTATTTTGCCCGCTAGCCATTAGCCCTATTACTTTATTTAAAATTTATATTTGTAATTTTACGGGTATAAAGGAACCTCACACCCAACGACAGGATTACACACATTGCACCTCTCTCTCCTCGTAAAGACACTGGCGTATCAAAGAAGCATAAAAATACATGCCCTTACATCAGTATAGTATAATATTAGTCCGGGCCATAACGTCAAAAATTTGCTTCCGTTTGCTATTTGATGAAGATTTTATGACACCTTAGTATTTGTTTATAAGTTGTAATCAGCAAAAAATTGATAATAATAATAATTGAAAATAGTGGCGTAGTAAAACTTATATATTTTATTAGGTATTACTTCACTTCAATTGACCACTGTTTAAGGTAGTGAGCTGCGTTGTCTTTATGGTCATTTATTTACAGTACAAAAACATTTTTTCATAACGTTTTTTTTTATTATTTTAAAGGAATATCGATCGATCGGTACATGTACTGCTTTTTTTAGTAATCGACGAAAAAATGATTGTAGAATCAGAAGGGTTAACAAAGTAGACGTCGCGAGAATTTTTGTTTAATTTTTATCGTAATCTAACCTAACTTATTTTTTCTTAAATCATAGTGTAAGGTTCGTCTTTTTTAACTCACCTTTTTTGCAAGGGGTATCAACCAAGGTAGCATCAATCACTGTTATACCATTTAATTGTCCTTTCTTAATTAGCTTGACAGGCAGGCGTCAGGTACCATAAAAATAACCAATAAACTTACTCATCTGCTCAATTATTCATAAACTTAAAGTTTACTCACCGGGGGCCTCATGCCGCCCTTCCATGCAACTTCACTATCGTACATTCCATTAACAATAAAATCAGATATAACTTTTGGTAATACTTTTAATCTTCTTTCTTCAGCCTGCTACCCTAAAATAGTATGAGGGCTTCCCCTGGACGCTTAATTGCCGCTAAACAACTAGCATCCCAACATCCAAGTGATAAGGTTATCTTTTACTGAAACCTTCCACCTTGATGTGTCATTCAGAAAGCATGTAAGAACCCATAAAACTTACAGATCCTCTGATCTGAAGGAACGCCGGCAGGCACTAACAGCCTGTTAGGTTTTTCTCAGTGGCCCGCCATAATGCGCACTGCCTCAACAGTGATCCGCCATTATGCGCTACACTACTCAACAGTGGTCCGCCATAATGCGCACTGCCTAAACAGTGATCCGCCATTATGCGCTACACTGCCCAACAGTGGTCCGCCATAATGCGCACTGCCTAAACAGTGATTCGCCATTATGCGCTACACTGCTCTTTCACAAACTATCTCACTTTTCACTACTGAACTACATTCTCTCTTTTTATATTAAACTCAAAACACTTGAGCTTTTACCCGTGTTTACTGGGCAATATCTAACTTCTCAATAATCCTCATATCTTAATGTTTTATTCTATATAATACTTTTTGCCTGCCTGCCTTTTCACTCAGCATAAAATAAATAGGTGGGTGTCAATAATTATATTAAGAGGGGGTTTCAAGTAATAATAATTAAAGAATATTTCAGGTATATTTATGTAAAATACAGAAAAAGATAACTAAAAACTAATTGATTAAAAACATACGTTACAATAGCTTCCCTGTCCTCTTGTAGGGAGATCAAAATCTGTGTTGAACCTAACCGTGGTCAATTGATCGAAAACATATTCTAACCGGTGTCCGTACCACCAACATTTTGAAAAAAAAATAACCCACAAAGAAAATTATGAATGATTAAAAAAAAACTTTGAACGTAGTTAGAAAAAAAAAATTGACAAAAAATTATTTTTGACAATATTTTTTTAAAAAGTAGTTTTTTCAAAAAATAGTTTTTTCAAAAACTAATTTATAAAAAAAATCTTTACTAGACGAAATTAACACAATTGCAATCTTAAACCGTTGGTGGCAAACTTTCTCCGCGGCGAATTGTCCCATCCCCAACAAAGTATATGTAGAATAATGACAATATAATATAAAATTACCGCACACTATCATACAGATGGGCATTTTTTCAACGTAGTGTGTGTTGGTGTTAAAAATGTTTTAAAAAATTACTAGCGATAAGTTAAACTCATAACTTTAAAAACAGATTTATTATCCCTAAATAAAATGATGATGATGAGGGTATCTCATTAAACAAAAATGTCAAAACAGATCAATTAATGTATCTAGCTTAAAGACTAATCTTTTTCGGCATTTTATGGCTATGGATGTGCTTCATTGATACTCCCCTGTGCCTCAACAAGGGAAGTGTCAAAGAAGAAGAATCCAACTTTTTATGATGTTCCTACACGCATCTATAACATATCAAAAATTTTTAAAAAAATGGCTGGTGTCGTTGATCTACTATAGTTGGGTGCGGGATTCTTTAATTTTAATTTATGGTCAATGTTTGTGCTGTTTAGGCTGTATTTAACAAAAACTGTCCATTGTCATCTTTTAAGTATTTAACAGAATCGCAGGTCAAGCCGCTGGGAAATCTTGTTTAATAAAAAATTCTACACGTGTCTCCTTTTTAAATTTTTAAAGGCCACTTATCGATGGGGAAAGAGACATGGCTCCTACTACAGTATCACGACGCCTATGGCTTAGACCCAGAATTAGAGCTAGAAGAAAATGACCGCGACGATAGTTCCTTTATACGGGCTAATTATACGGTTTGAGGATGCATATAGTTTTATTTTTTGATATTTCATTTGTCAATAGATAATTATATGAAAACCTTGGTAAAATGTTTCTAGAACCGTGTACCTATAGGGTGTAATAATTGGAACATTCAGTAACTTTTTGATAATTAATTTTTTAAGTGAAATAATAACGGAGAACCGATTTGGTAAATTGTCAGGACACTAAGCATTATAACAAATATATTTTTTTGCTTACCGTGTTTAGAGTGTGTCACGGCTCCTTCAAATTAAGAAGTCTGATCCTTCTGTAAATTGCAACACTTCAAAGACGTTTCTTAACATTTTTTGTCAGCCGCTTTTGGCAAACAGAATACCAAAAGCTCTTTCAATTATTGGAAATTTTAGTTCTGTCAGCCTTTGATCTGAGGGGGCTGTAAGTGGGGCAATAGTTTAGAAGATACAGAGTGTTAAAGTTATTTTTTAAATTTCAAATTTTGTCCTTATCAAATTGATTTTTAGGTGTTTTGGAACAAAAATTGATGTATGGGGGTTTTTTTGGTCGAAAAATACGTTCGTGTTATTTTTGATAGATTTTGCAGAGGGTGCCACTTGCGGTATCTCTAGTGCCCTTAAGTTGTTATATATTTTTTGTGGGCTAAATATATTTTTTGTGGGCTAATTTATTACAAATCTGATACCATATTTGAAATCCTTGAAGTCTTTTATAAAAAAAAGGTACACTTGTTACTCTCAACACCCAACCGTACTCGAGAAAAACAATAGGTAAGAATGCGGCAATATATGATTAAGTGCACTTTTAGGTAAAATAGGAATTTAAAATAATTAAATTAAAATTAAAATCAATCTATTACAACAAAACAAACATTAAAACAAATTTAACTTATGAAATAAGAAGGAACTTACGTATTTCAAAATGGAAAAAAATATTTACATTTTCTTAGTGTTTGCCATTGATCTGTTGCCACTCTGTACATTTATTTGACGGTCGCTTAGAGATCGCCTAACATTAAATATTAAAAATAGGTACACTGAGTGTTCCTTTTATAGAAAAACATCTTACACGGACAATGCGGGTCTAGTATTTTTTTAAATTGATGGTAAAAATATCAAAAAATTAAAGACAATGGAGCCTTAAAGATCTCTGGTATTAGCCTAGTATTGTTTTTATTTTGAGTTTGTGTGGAAGTTCCTTTACGTTTACTAGCAAAGCTTTATGGAACAGACAACATAAAAATAATGTAAAATTGCTCTGTATAAAGCCGTCATACATTAATCTGTTACGATTGGTTGTTAAGATATTTATGTTTTTGGGGCAAATATTTTTAAGGGTTTGACCAAAATGTTTGATAGAAAAGAAAACAAAAACCAGTCGATATTGATTTTTTGTGGGCTACGTACGTTTCCAGTGTAATTGTTTTAGTTTTCAATTATTTTGAGTACTTTGTCCATATTAATTCAAATTTTAAAAATGTAATTTTTAGTAAAAAAATTTCATTCTATACCAAAACCGAACATTTACTTAATTTGCTGTAAGAACCTTTTAAAATTAGGACATTTAAACTATTTTGAGCATTGGACTTTTTGTTGTTTGTTCCAACAAGCTTCTTTTTTTGGTGACTCTATTATTACAGGGTACTTGTATAAAGTATTAATTGTATTAAATCTAAAAGACTAAATTAAACTTTATTAAATTTAAAAAAATATCATTTAGAATTCAACTTGTGCATTTCGCACGTAATTTTTAAATAATTTCTTGAATTCAGATTATTCGTATTACAATATTTTTTTATGCAATCAAAAAGTTATAAAGAGTGGCGAAACAAAGATCAATTAAATAGCTTAAGGATCAAAAAAGACAAGAAATAAGAGATTAAAAAAATATTCTGTTCTGTAACCTGGCTTAAAATGAAAGCAACTTACCTCGCTTTACTTAAGTGTCCGGTACTCCTAGAAGAAAAAAACTGACACTTCTTTATGGGGCTAAAATTTCAAGAAAATAGTTATGGCAAAAACCGCATTTTGATACGTTGACAGCTCTCCGCGTTACAGGGATATAGTGGGCGCACGTAAAAAGCCCCCCTGCTAATTTTTGAACGGATTAAGATAGCGAGTAAATAAAAATGAACCAAAGATCAACCAACAACTTAAAAATTTTAAAAGAAAAAGGGACTCTGGTGACAGCAGTATTTAGATGGTCAATCAATCACTGTATAAGTCTCCTTAATCGATTAACTTCTTTACGGGATATTAGCATATTAATTAACATGGGGTTTGTATACAGGCCTTTCTTTTTTTTTTAATTTAAAGAAGAAGAGATGATAAATTTAGATAAAATTTTTTCGGTAAACGTTATTTTTCATACTTCACCTGTTTAAAATCTAGAAAGACGGGGGACTTTTTACGTCTGCACGGTATATGGGCTTTTTCAAAAGTTTGCATTTTATGAAAGGGTCTATAACTTTTCAATAAATAAATTGCTTTTATAATAGGATTTTTTATTAATCGAACCGGCAAACTTAATTTTACCTGCCACTTTTAGGTTTTGATATATTAGATAAAATTGATATTTTTCATGAAATGGGACTTTTGAAGTATTTCCTTTAAAATGATGTACATATCACACATATTATTTTATTTTTGTGTTATTTTTCTTCCCTCTTATATTTTTTATATAACATATTTTATTTAGTAAAAAATATATATATAATCAAATTAAAAGAAATTATTAAAATAGAGAGGTAGATAATAAAAAGAAAAATAAGACAAAAAGAGTTTGGTACATTATTTTAAAGGAAAGTTAACCATACAGATAAAAATCAGTATGTGCAGACTTGTCGAAACTCTCCCGTGCCCGTAATTTAAAGTTTAAGCCTCGTAAATGTGGGTCAATTTTTATATTTTTTCTATACAGTATATCTATGTTTCGTCAGTCATTTTTAAAAAGTTGAAATCTCTGTCCAGGTTTTCTAAATTATTTAAATAGAGTCGTCATATTTGTATTATACCATAATTCATATTATTATTATTTCTAATTTATTGTACTTTTTAATGTGTTCATGTAAGAGTTTTCAGTTTTTTTATTCGCGTATTGCCGTGTATTTGTTTAATGAAAGATTATAAGGCTAGATAAACCATTCCAAAGTAAACAATATGTCTGATTTTGTACAAAATAACTACGTTGTTTTCACATGCCAGTACTTCCTAACTTTTATTATGTACTTTTTGTAAATTATTCTGCAGTTCATTTTAGTTTTTCTTTAAGCATTATTGAAAAAGCAGCACAAAAAATGCCAGGAACTTTTATACACCTGTTTGGCGAGAATAAGAACTAATTTTTCAATAATTTTTTTTTGGCTACGTTTCAGTAGTTTTTATTTAGTTTTCTTCAGACTTAAGAATTACAAAAAAATATTTAAACGATTCGAAATGTGAGTGCAAAATATTAAGAGAAATTGAAACGGACTGCATGACACTGTGATATTAGATATTTAAAAATTAATCAAATTCTAAAATTTACATACAAGGTTTCAAGATTTAAAAAAAATTATTTAAAAAAAATTGAATGACTAAAAAGCATAAATAGAGTTTTTGATATTTATTTATTTAGTTACAAAGTGATATTTTAGTTTTTTTTGGTTTTCTAATTATGTACCTACAGGACCTTATATGATTCTAGGTGTTTAGTTTAATGTTTATTTTACAACATACAAGGTGGTCCAACGAAAAGTTTGCACCTAGCATGTTACATTTGAAAGTTTGAAGGCAATTATCTCAAAAACTAATCAATGGATTTTCGAAATTTTTACACGGTTGTAAAGGTATTCAAGAGAGCTTCAAAATCAGGTATCACTAGACCCACTTTCCCTATTCAAAATATAGGGGTAAAGTATACCCCTCGAAGGGGGTTCGTGCTACAAAAATTTCAAGATAGCCAAAAAGTGTCCCCCTTAAAAGCAAAATCGACGTGTCCGAGCACTTTTGAATTTAATTACAAAAAAATGAGAAAAGCTAGGTGCAAACTTTTCCTTGGACCACCTTGTATAAATTATCATAATGTTTTTACATACTTGTAGGACCAAAATTTGGTACACATGGTGCTTGAATTTTTTTTTTAATGAAACAGTAAAATCATAAACTGTTTTCGTGATATACGAAATACGCAATCCTTGTTTTTCTTACAAACGTTGTCAAAACTCGAATATCCTGTGTAAAGAACTTAAGTCACTTGGGTTGCAACACTTTCATTTAAAATTCTGGAGAAAAGAGGCTCGGACACGTCGATTTTCTTTGCAGCAGGACATCCTTTGACTACTTTTATGCTCCGCTAGAGTTCACCTCCTACGAGGGGTAATTTACACCCCTTTTTATTTAGATAAGGAACATAAGTCGAGTGGCACCTTGTTTTAAACGGCCTTGGATTCTCTCGACAACAAGGTATTTTTTCAAAAATCTTTTGATTAGTTTTTCGAGATAAATACTCTCAAAGCCATCTTACCTGATAAACAATAGTTTTTTTGGAAATGTTATTTTTAATTCATTTTTTGTGTAAACAATACATGTCAAAAATAATAAGGTCAAAATTCGAAAATAACATGCCCAAAAATGTATCCTAGATTGCAACTTTGAGAGTGACTATCTCGAAAACTAAACGAATTTTTGAAAAAAAAACCTTGGTCAAGAGAATCCAAAATCCACAAACCTGTGCTCTTATTTTCCAAACCAAGTCATGCATTATTGTATTATTTTTCTAAAACTTTTAAAACATGTCATTCTGTATTTTATACTGACAATTAAGTAAAAACATGCCAAAATAAAATCCGGTAGTTAACCATGCAATTTCAAATATACCTATGTTTATCATGTACCACTTTTATTGTAGTGTGCCATGCAACCCTATCCAAATAAAAGGGTTAATATTATCCCTCGGCTGACCCCAGCGGGACAACAAAGTGGCCAAGAGATGCCCTCTTCCAAACAAAATCAAAGGTGTCCAAACGCTTTTCCATGGAACAATCTACCTAATGAAAAAAAAAACCCACGTATTGTTTCATTATTTATTATTCTTATCTGTACATACTTAGGAAATAGTTTGGTTTTGGAATTAAAAAAAATAAATGAAACTTTTTTTTCCAAAGGCATATTTAATGTTGTATGTAAAAAATGTATAGTTTGTATAATAAACTGAGTTTTGAATATTTTTGTTTTTGCTGTATGCATTTTTTTACTTTTTATTTTTCTGTATTATGAACAAGAAAAATAACTGAACAAAACCAATTAAAATGCGACATAACGTTTCTACATACATACATGGTGGTAGATACTCGGTAGAATTGGAATCGTACTATACAGAGTGGCTCCGATTAACTCGGCACTATATTGCGAACTTTGGTATTTTTGTAGCTAACAAACTAGTAGCATTTTTTCCGCTTATATTTTGTTTTCGTGATAACTTTGTCATTTTTCAGTTTAGGCCATCACATTTGAGATCGTTACAAACTGACAGTTTTAAAAATAATATTTATTATAGAAAATATACCCATTGCTGACGCATTTCAGGTTTTCCTTCTTGACAAGGCCTCTTGAAGGGGACCATCTGCCAGCTCACCACGGTAGAAGCTGACGCAAGTGTTAAACTGTCATAAAGATTTAATCAACTAATAATAGTAAATAGATAGTAATAATGGACTTTTGATCTTAAAAATTAAAAACTTGCAAACAAAATATTATAGTTGTTATAAATAGAAAAGACAAGACGCAAACAAAATGAAGTAGGTAATTATAGTCAGGAATAGGTATAATCCCTTGTATTGTATACTATCCACCCTGTATAAGCCCGTAAAAGGATATATAGGGTGGCGGCTTCAAATGTTAATTAAAATGTCGTTTTTTTAAAAAACCAAAACTTAAAAAATATATTTTTTGACATACATTGACATAATGTAAAAAAAATATATCTGTTTTATTTTTTCATAAGCCTTTGAATGAGGTACCAAAAGTAAAAAATTAAACAAAAAAAATTGATATTTTAATTTACGTATATAAAAAATATATATACCGTCGTTTTTTTTTTAAGATTTTAAACGAGGTAAAGCAAGAAGGGTTAACCGATCTGAAAAAAAAATGTATGGGAGTGACCGTTTCGCTGGGGTCCGATCAAAACATTTTTTGTGTCAGGAAGAAAGCTTGTAAAAAAACTCAGATAGGCGTCATCATATACATTTGAGGTTGCAAAAGGTCCAAAACTTAAGGTTAATGGTCCTTAATATTCCACTAAGTTTGCCACCTCGAGCGATGTCCGCTAGCGCCGTCATCTTGAAAATTCCGTTTTTTTAAATAACTTGGTTGCTGTAGATTTTAGAACAAAAAGTTTTAAATAAAAATTGAAGACAATAAAATTTTCTTCAAAAATGTTATGCCATGTTTTTCTGTCAGACAGCCAGACAAATAATGTTCGAGTTATGATATCAACCATTTTGCCGCCATTTTGGATTTTGCCCAATTTTTTTTCTTTAGTCGCCTTTAACTTAAAAACTACTCCTTTTCGAGAATAATTGTAATAAAAACTAATAAAATAAACAAAAGAGATATTACTGAGTTGCCTGAGTAGTGTCCTTGCTGAGGCACAAATCCGAAAGTGTTAGAGAAACCCGTATTTTCTATGTATTTCTACAATATATGCAAAATTAACCGAAATTAGTAGTTTTTATCTGATTTTGTTAACAACTAAGCATTTCTATTTAAAACTTTATTCTATGAAATTAAATTATCTTTCAAACGATGTATCCTTTAACTGGGTCAAGTTAATAATTAGCACTCAAACAACAATTATTCTGAAAAGTGAGTAGTTTTTAAGTCAAAGGCCACGATAGAAAAAGAATTGGCAAAACCCAAAATAAAAATCAAAGTTTCCTTGCGTTTAAAAAAAAATGTGATAAAATTTAAATTTAATTCGTTCAAAACCACGCAACAACACAGTAGAACACAACTTTGGACATTTGTGTATTTGTCTCCATTTGTATTACATGAAAAGGGTGGGTAAATTCAATTTTTTTAGGGTTTTAGGTATTTCTAGCAGAGATAAATAAAAAGGAGTACATGTCCTGGGCTTCATTTTCGAGACGTCTCCAAATATCAAAACCGCTTTTGGATAGACATTGTAGTTTTTCAGCTATAGGTTTTATTTATAAAAAGTTCATTCTGCTTTTTTAGAGTTTAATTTTTATAGAATTCTACTGTCAAATTGAATTTTGTATTTTTTGAGATTATACACAAAATTGTTATTTCTTTATGGAATGACCTTGTTATTTTTTTATTATTATTATATTTGTATTTTTTTAATATTTTTAATTCTTTTTTTATTTTGTTTACTAGGCTTATAATATTTTAAAATGACTAAATTAAAAAATAAATAAAAAAAAGAAATAATTTTAAAATTTAATGTATAAAAAACAATAAAAAAATTAAATAAAAAATATTGAGTGGGACATGTCATTTTAAAAGAAATTGTATACTGATTTTAAAAATTGAATAAAAACTCCATAAGAAAAATACCAACTTTATTTAGTCTCTAAATAAAATTCAGTTTTACAGATGACTGCTTTAAAAAAAAAATCTAAAAATAAAAAAGTAATAGGCCTCTTCCCTAGATGCAGATCTTTCAAAATCTTCCCTTAGCTGAAAAACTACAAGGTCCATCAAAAAGCGGTTTTAATATTAAAAAACGCCTGGTGGGCAAAAAAAAAAGGACAATTTTTTTTCATTATAACTTTTGAACTATACCATCAATTTTATTGGGACGAACTGCACTTCTCAGAGAATTAATCAGAGTTTTGAATAAATATATTTTTTTGTCCGCCATCTGAAAATGCAAGATGGCGGACGAAATTAAAATGTACCCTTCAAAGATGCTCATTTATTCTTGTGTTGTGAACATGTTTTAATTATTTCTTTAAATCGATAAAGAAGCTGCATTCTTGCCACGCACAACAAGGTATGAATCAGCAAAATCGGTTTGGTGGTTCTAAAAAAATATAATTTTTTTCAACCATTGTTTTGAATATTGCCTTGCCAATCATGCCTGCATTTATTTCCTTCTAACTTCATTAATACTGAACCGATTTTGATGAAATAAAAAACGTCCTGGTGAGAATTGATTGCAACTTCATTAATACTGAACCGATTTTGATGAAATAAAAAACATACTGGTGAGAATCGATGGCCTTTAAAGATTATGATCAAAATGTACAGTCATCTTAAAATTTAGAATGGTGGACAGAATCATACTTGATTTTTCAAAATGGCGTGTTCTTAGTTTCTGACAATATTTTAGTTTTTTTTTCAAATTTATAGAAAAGTACTACTTTTGCCCCGCATAACGAGGTAGAGTCGGGGACTTTTGCCGTTGGGTTTTTTTTCTGTCAAAATTAATCATTTAAAGATATCAAAAAAAATATATTTTTAAATATGCAGGTTTACAGACAGAGGTAAGGTTCACAATTTTTTTGTTTTGGTTTAAACTACTTTTCCGAATTTCAAATAGAATATTTTATATTTTCGAGGGCGGCAATTTACTCTACAAATGAGTAAAATCGGTGTGGTGGTTCTCAAAAAATCTATTTTTGTTACAGCTATTGTTTTACAGATTATACGATTGCATTGCTAATCCTGTCCGCATTCATTTCCTTATAAACTTATTATTAGTGAACCGATCTTAGTGAAATAAAAAAAAACCATGGTGATAATTGATTGTTCTTTAAATATTTTAATCGAGATTTGCCGCCATCTTAAAATTTAAGATGTCAGACAGAATCATACTTGACCCCAACAAGGCATGTTTATTCTTATTTTCCGAAAATGTTTGAGTTTTTTTTTAATTTATAGAAAAATACTATTCTCCCGCATAACGAGGTACAAACTAATAAAATCGGTGTAGTGGTTCTCACTGATTTTGTTTTAACGATTGCTTTACAAATTATACGGTTTCATTGCCAATCTGATCCGATTTTAATACGTTGTCGTTAAAGAACAATCAATTCCTACCATGATTTTTTTTATTTCACTAAAATCGGTTTAGTAATAACGAATTTATTAGGAAATAAATGCAGAAAAGATTGGCAATGCAAGCGTATAATCTATAAAACAATGGTTGAAAAAAAAAATAGATTTTTTGAGAACCATCACACCGATTTTACTAATTTGTACCTCATTGAAGGGGGGGGGGGGGGGGGAAGTAGTGCTTTTCTATAAATTAAAAAAAAACTAAAGCATTTTCGGAAAATAAGATTTAACACGCCATTTTAAAAAATTAAGTATGATTCTGTCCGCCATCCTAAATTTTAAGATGGCGATAATCTTTGATCATGATATTTAAGAAGCAATCAATTCTCATTAGGATACTTTTTATTTCATTAAAATCGGTTCAGTAGTAATAAATTTATAAGAAAATAAATGCACACATGATTGGCAAAACAATGGTTGAAACAAAAATATTTTTTTTTAGAACCACTTAACCGATTTTGCTGACTTGTACCTTGTTGTGCGTGGCAAGAACGTAGCTTTTTTAATAATTCAAAAAATAATTAAAACATGTTAGCAACACAAGAGAAAACGAGCATCTTTGAAGGGTACATTTTAATTTCGTCCGCCATCTTGGATTTTGAGATGGCGGACAAAAAAATATATATAGTCTATCTGATTAATTATCCGCCAAGTGCAGTTTGCTCCATTAAAATCGATTGTATAGTTCAAAAGTAATAACGAGAAAAAATTGTCCGGTTTTTTTTGTCCCACCCGGTATATATATTACATATATTATATCTGCTAGAAATACCTAAAATACCCAAAAAACATCGAATTTGGATCACCCTTTACAAATTTTATTTGTAATATTTTTTTAGATTTGGCTTCAGTACCTTACTTAGTTTTTTTTTTCCTTTTCTAGCACGTCTCAAGCATGAAACTTTAACAAAAAATTATTATTAATCCATATTAAAAAGCGCATTTTTGTATCATATTTTGGTTTGCTTGCGCAATCAAAACGAATAAGGTAAGTACACACTTTGCATTTTTATTATTCTTTTCCTGTGTTCATATTTTGTTGGTAAACATATATTATATTTTGTAAATATGTATAAATTTTGAGTTTTTGGCTATGGGCGCGTAATAGATTTTTTAAAGAATTAAGGTTTTTCTTTTAGCTTGCTAATTTTAGTAATTTTTAAGGTGTACTTATACTCAATTGAAATAAAATACTTCAGGTGTTTACTTAAAGAATTTTGTTTTTCTATTTTCTGTAGTGTTAGTAGCTTTTTCTTCTTTTAAAACCTGGGTAATATTATATTTAACATTCTTGCAAAAAACACCTGTACGCCTTATAAAATAGACTTTTAGTGGAATTAATCTATGTTTATTGTAAAATGATATTAATAAATTACTAAACCCTATTTTGCCTTTTTCTCTAGAAATTGATAAAATCAAAACACTATCAATGTTCTACAGTTAACCTTTCTTCTTCTACAGGGTATTTAAATTTAGGCCACCAAACTCATGCAAATTCTAAAAATAATGTAGAAATATATTTATACACCTCCGAATACACCATTAAAGTAATCCAAAATTAGGCAAATTTTCGGTTGTAGGAAATTTTCGGTAAATGCTTAAGGCAAGATGATTTTTATTAGGAAGGTAAGTTACACTTGTTTCTAGTTTTTTTTTTTTAATTTAAATTTTTTTTAGCATTAACTGAAGAATGTCAGTCAACACCAGCCCTTTTGGAGTCGTGTTTGCAACCTCATGTCAACTCTTCCAGCCTGGGAATGATTGCGGAACACAGTCTTTTAGAATCTTGCACACGGTTGTCAGTTTCTTTGGAACAAAATGGTTTGTTTCAAGTAAGTATTTTCAAAAATATTATATTTTTAGCCGTCCATAGGTTTTTAGGATTGCCCAAAAAATATTTTTTTTCACTCAAACAAGTTATTTGGATCGAGAAACGCTTAACTACAAATTTTGTGATGATGTCTTTGTGTAACACGATAACTCAAAAACCGTTTAACTAATTTTAACCAAATTTCGCACAAATATTTCGCAGAAACCGTAGATAAGGCATTAGTATATGCTTGGGAAAGGAGTTATCAGGGCGTGGTAGGTATTTATTTCATTATAGCGTTGTTCTTAAATGTGCATTGACCCAAAAAGTGATGCTAGTGTTTTTGTAAGGTATATAATTTATTCATATTTACCATCCGCGGTGATTCTTCGCAGTAATGTGTGTGGTAAAATAAATAGCAAATACTTCATTGGTAATTTTCCACAAATAGCTAATACAATTTTGAATAATTCTTATACAATTTCTTTGAATAGCTTGATAGATAAGAGTGCACAGAATTTCCATTAAAAGATCGACGATTGTCTGTTCTATTTTCTCTTGTAGAATTTGAAGTGTTTCCAGCCTGTTGTAATACACCTTATTTTTTAGGTAGCCTCACAAAAAAAATCAAGTGGAGACAAATCAGGGCTATTTGCTGGCCATAATAATCTGTTTAGTGTATTTAGTATGGTTTGGCGGGTTGGTTGTCTTCTGAATATAATACTGGTTGCCAGCTATAGATGCGTTTTCATTATTTGAGTAATAAAACAATTTAATCATATCCAAATTTTCTTCCTCGGAGAAAACCATCTTTAACGGCGCTTAAAACTAAATTTGACAAAACAATAGCATCACTTTTTGTGGCAATGCGAGTACCAATTTAAGTTTTTAAGACATTTAAACGCATATATCTCCAAAACTGATTAAGGAAATAATATTAACATATATATTGTTGAAATCAGGAATAAAATATCCATAAAAATCTAAAATAATATACAGGGTGTGACATTTAAACTTTTTTTTGACATTCCGACCCAACGATTTTTTCTTCGTAAAAAATATGAAACTTTTGTATTTATCATATTTTGATACCTATTCAAATAAACGTTTTAGATATAATGTAAAAATATAGGGGAAAACCCTGTACAAACGAAGATAAGTGATTCTTAACAAAATAAGCATCTTATTAATAAGCATCTTATTTTGTCTGTGGTTTCTTTTATCTTAGAATAACAATACCTCCCACTCATCGAGTACAAGCCACTCATCGAAATTCAGTCACCGTTGTTCGGGACATTCAGGGCCCAAAATGACGTTAGACGAATTGAAAGCTGTCAACACTTATGCTGAAAGTACTCGGAGTTTGACCTATCTACCGCAGGTAAATAAGGCTATATACATTCATAATAAATTTGCGAGCCAAGTCAAACTTTGACGCGAAATTCGAATTCAAACACCGCACACGTTTACACAGGCCTTATAAAATTCGGTAATAGTGCAGATATAAAAAAATTTTGTGTTTTATCATGGAACGACGCCATTTAACTTTGGAAGAAATGAATAGGTGTGTAGGCCTGCTAGAAGGCGGCATGGTACAAGTAGACGTGGCTGAGAGTATGGGAGTCTCGCAGAACGTCATAAGTCGATTATGGCGACGTTTTCGTGAAACTGGAAGTCCAGCCGAGCAACACCCAGGACGTGGACGCGCGACGATAGCAGGTCAGGATCGATTTTTAATTTTAACTGCTAGAAGACAGCCTACAATTACAGCACCTGAATTGGTTAGGGACTTACAACAAGCGCACCAGGTGACTATAGGCCGAGAATGAAATCAAATCAAATCAAAATTAGCTTTATTAGTCAGAATACCATAGTATACATTGACAAAGCCTTGCTTATCTAAAGTACAAATATCCAACTAAAAGCTTTAAAACTATGGAGATACATTAATCCCTATCAAAATCACAATAATAGAAAAACTAAATAAAGTTTAAAAATAAATTTAACTAACATTTGGTGTACTTTTAATTGCTAACGCCATAATTTTATTTAAGTTCAAAAACAAAAATTGGCTTTTTTAGTCAGTTTACCAAAGTAGACATTGACAAAAGCCTCATTTATCCAATTAGATTCTATTGAACACTAACTAATTATTATTGATTTAAAATTATTTAAATAAAAAAAGTCAAACTTAAAACTATATAAAAATCGGTTAAAATAAGAAAAATCTAAAATTTGATTAAAACAAAACGACCGACGCCAAAATTTAAATTCAATGAAAATTATTGATTTAAAATGATTTAAATAAAAAAAGTAAAACTATAAATTGGTGAAAACCATAAAAAGCTAAAACTTGATAAAACAAAACGACGTCAAAATTTACATTCAATAAAATCAAAACCCCACGATCTGTGTCAGATTTTGTCAGATAAACCTAAATATAAAAATAAATAGTTTCAGTCAGCAAAGTATTCTTCCAAAGTATAGTAAGCTTTGCTCGCTAAAAAATCTTTTGTTTTTCTTCTAAATTTCCCTAGCTTTTTTATTTCTCGAAACTCAACTGGCAAATGATTAAAAAGCTTTTTTCCATTGTAAATAAATGAGTTTTTCACCAAAGTTCAGCGAGGTATAGGAAGATTAAGAGTAAAAGTATTACGAGTGTTATACTGTCTAGGTAATAATAATTCATGACGATACTTTTTAAACATTAAACATACAGTTTCTAAAATAAAAATACAACACAAAGTTAAAATTCTATGCCTCAAAAAAAGAGGCCTGCAAGAAACGCGCTTTTTGACTCCACACAAATTCCTTATTGCCCTTTTTTGAACGACAAAAACTGAATTTATTAAAAACTGCGAACAGGATCCCCAAAAGCAAATGCCATATCGAAGATGCGATTCTACCAACGAGTGATAAACATTTTTGGCAACATCCAAGCCAAGGTTATCACCAATCACTCTTACAGCATAGCAGTTTGAAGCAATTTTACTTTGAAGGTTTGCAATATGCTTATCAAACTTTAAACATCGATCGATTGTTAGACCTAAAAATCTGTTTATTTCTGGATTTGATAAAACTTCATTTTCTAGTGTGATATCACCTATATCACATTTAAAATTTAAAATGTGTGTTTTTGATATATTAAAGGACAGAAAGTTTGCGTCACACCATTGTTTTATTTTACAAATATCGTTCTGAACATCAATATTTAGTCTGTCTGTATCAGTATTGTGCCAAAGAACTGTGTTATCGTTACAAAAAGCTGTTATTTTGCCCGTAATGTCAATGTTTGGTAGGTCATTAACAAAAAACCTGAGATACTGTAAGAAATCGTCTCCATGAGGCCAATCTCCATTACCGAAGACCAATCAGATGCCCCCCTCTTTCCAGAGGCAATCGCGCAGGCAGACTTGAGTGTGCTCAAGAACATCAAAACTGGGATGAAAATGATTGGGCCACAGTTTTATTTAGCGACGAATCCAGATTTTGATTTTATCCAGATTCTCGTCGAGTAAGAGTATGGAGACGTTCTGGAAATCTAGAACGTTTGAGGCATGTCCAGGAAGTTCACAGGTACAGAGGTGGCACAATAATGATATGGGGTGGAATAATGATGGGTGGTAGAACCGATCTCGTTTTTCCAAATGGTTTCCTAACGGCTCAGCAATACCTGGACACCATTCTACAACCTATAGTTCTCCCCCGGACCTTAATCCTATCGAACATGTGTGGGACATGCTTTAAAGAAGGATTATTCCATATATGGCCAATATTCACAATGTATTTCGTTTCCGAGAGCTTCTAACAGCAGTATGGGCGAATTTGCTCCAAGCGGATATTGATAACGTAATTTTGAGTATGAATCGAAGATGTAAAGCGGTAATAAACCAACGTGGAGGCCAAACTTTGTATTAGAATGAACTATTTCCTTTTTTGGTATGATAAAAAATTAGTGCACTTTAGGAAAAAATTGTACTTGTAGATTCTTTGACAGTTTCAAAATTTAAATTATTTTTTTTTGTACATTAAACACTAGCAAATACTAAACATGTGTCATTATTTTTCTAGATTTTTTAATTAGTTTGAAAAAATGAAACAATCAAAATATCCCTAGACGTTTCCGATGTGTGTACATAAATAATTGGAATATTGCCTACAAGCTTTTTGTTCACTGCTTAATTACATCTTATGGTTGATTGCATTGAGTTCTATAACGCCCTGACCTGAAAGGGCGTTAGAGACGGAAAGACAAGGCATTTTTTATTGACCCTATCCAATTTGGTTCCTATGGGCGGGTATTTCTTTTACAATAAAAACAGATAGACATTATTGAACATGTGAAACGGACAAAGACAGGGTGATTTTGCATGCTAATAATACCCTAGATATTATATGGGTACTTTTATCTCTTTCACACTGACGGCATAAGTGCGACAGAAAAGCAGCTGGCTACCTTTTATCCACCTGCCGTATTTTAAGTGATTCTACCTGGTAGTCGGTTTATACAGGGAAAACTGATAGACAATGTTGTCTAAGTACGGAACTGAATTTTTTTGAATTTTGTGCGGGAATATTACACAAAGAATACTTAAAACGTTTAAAAACAAGTTTAGAAGTAACTATTTGAGTTTAAACATGGTCCGAAATTGTTTTTGTGCCAAAGAAGAAAAAAAATCCATAAAAAAAACAACATTTCATGGGTAAGTCGTCTTGACGGATAGTTTTTGCTAAAACACGAGAAAGTTCAGTAGCGTCACGATAGATAGTTTTTTCTGCGACCGTGCGATTTTACTCTCACACATTTTGATTCAGAAAGTGTCACTTCCCCGCACTTTTTTTTGCATTGCATGAAAATTAACAAAAAGTATTTGATTTTCTTAAAAATGATTTTTTTTAAAATGCTTACATACCGATTTTTATCCAGTTGTTTTGGTTTTTTCGAACCAAACTTTTGACATGTTACGGTCGAGTTTCATACATGTTGATGAATTGTTACACACACTGATCTATGTTTTTATAAATTTCGATAAATTTAATGTTTTTTGCGGACTTTACAGTAATTTTTAATTAAATTTTGGTCTTTCATCGCGAAAGTATATATTTATTATTATATGACGCCACCGCGACCGGTCTACAGGTCGGTATCATATGTGTATGTCCTTCTAATGTCATTTGACCATCATGCTGTCTTACTTAATAAGGTCACTTAGTTTAATTAATAATTTTGTCCTACATAATATAAAAGAAGGATAGAAACCAACAAAAAATTTGTGACACTTCGATTACCGATTTTCTTTGATTGCGATGGATTAGGGTGACCAGATTACGGTTTATTAGGGTGCCCAGTGCGGAAAAAAAGATTTTGAAAAATTTCCCTAAAAAAATTTGAAGACCAAACACTCACGCGCCACTCAATGTTTATGCTGTCTTACTTAATAAGGTCACTTAGTTTAATTAATAATTTTGTCCTACATAATATAAAAGAAGGATAGAAACCAACACAAAATTTGTGACACTTCGATTACCGATTTTCTTTGATTGCGATGGATTAGGGTGACCAGATTACGGTTTATTAGGGTGCCCAGTGCGGAAAAAAAGATTTTGAAAAATTTCCCTAAAAACACACTAATCCTAACTCGATTTCCGACGATTATGGACAATGGTTACCCCCTGGACATAAACCTAACAACTTTTACTATATTTATATATATGGGTTAGATTAGGTTGCTTTAGGTTGGGTTAGGTTGGGCTAGGTTGGGTTAGGTTGGGTTAGGTTGCGTTAGATTGGGTTAGATTAGGTTGGGTTAGGTTGCGTTAGGTTGGGTTAAGTTGGGTTAGGTTGCGTTAGGTTGGGTTAGGTTGGGTTAGGTGGGTTAGGTTGGTTCAGTTTGATTATGTTCGGTTAGGTTCCGCTAGGATTGTTTAGGTTAGGTTTAGCTATATTCGGTTAGGTTCGGTTTAGTTTAACCAAATCGAACCAAACCAAACCGAATCTAACGGTTCGGTTTGGTTTGGTTTGGTTGGTTCGACTCGGTTCGGTTTGGTTCGGGTAGGTTTGGTTCAGTTTGGTTAGGTTCGGCTAGGTTTAATTTGTTTTGGTTAGGTTCAGCCAGATTCGGTCTGGTTTGGTTCGGTTCGTTTCGAATCGGTTCGGTTAGGTTTAGTTTTCTTTGGCTAGGTTTGGTTCAGTTTGATTATGTTTGGTTAGGTTCCGCTAAGTTCAGTTTGTTTCGGTTAGGTTTAGCTACATTCAGTTAGGTACGGTTTAGTTTAACCAAATCGAACCGAACCAAACCGAACCGTTAGATTCGGTTTGATTTGGTTCATTTCGATACGGATTGGTTCAGTTTGGTTTTGTTCGGTTAGACCTTCGATACATTTAAAAAAAGTAAATAATTATTAATTTTTAGTGTTTTAAGGAATAAAAATTGATATAATGTTCAATTAAACTAATTTTTAATTGTAAAAATGTAGGAATCATAATTTTCTTGATTTTGTTTTGAATTTCATGCTTTTTTAAAAATTGTGCATTTTCATAAAAGGACCAAAAAAACTGACCCGATTTCGATCAGTGACCTTAGTTATTTCAAGTTTTTGTTAACAGCTGATAGACGTCAGGGACCGTTTTGTTTCAGTTTGAAATGAGAAAATGCTTCTTTTGTAGCAATTTGTATGGGTTTTAATGGGGTTTTAAGAATTTTTCAATTTCAATTTTTTTAACAAAATCAACGATTTTCCGCAATTTTTTTTTAGGAATCACTATAAAATGGTCTAAAATTATCATTTTTCAAAAAACTTCGTAGTTTTAAGAAAGGTGGTAAAACGTACCAGACCCCTGAAATGTGTTGCAGTCTAGGACAACTGGGCGCCGCCAACTCGGCGCCACCAACTGGGCGGCAGGCCAACTGGGCGCCGGGCCAACTGGACGCCGAGCCAACTGGGCGCCGGACTAAAATATTTTTTCTTGATAAAATGTGCAGATGAAAAACAAACTTAAAAAAATTAAAATGGCGGATCCAAAGTGGCGGACTTTCTTATTTATGCATCGATATGTATCGAATATGGAACTTGGCGGTGTTTCAAGCAATGAACTTGTAATTACAAGTTTATTGGTTTCAAGTCGCAGAACACGACACCTACCAAATTTCAACACTCGACTTAATAGATGTTGAAATTTTTGTATAGATAACATATTTATTTTGTTTTTTATCTGCACATTTTATCGAAAAAAAAATAGTCCGGCGCTGAGTTGGCCCGGCGCCCATTAGGCCCGACGTGGCGCCCTGTTGGCGGCGCCGAGTTGGCCCGGCGCCAGTTGTCCCATTCCGAATTGAAATTTTTAGTTCCGAAATTTCATCTGACTCGAGCATAACTTGTAGTCCACCCAAGAAGAGAAGAGTTGAAGAAGACCCTTGTTCAAAAAAAGAAAATATTTTACCTGGAAGGTACAACATTTGTAAAGTTCTAAGATGAAAACAATTATTTTAATATATCCACTGCACTTACATACTAGCATACTTAGAAATTATTTTTACTCTTTTTTTTTACTGAAGAGAATTTTGTAAACACAGTATACACAAGTAAAGTATTCATGAATTATTTATTATTCAAACAGAAAATTGTTGATAAAAAAATTCTAGTGGAATTCAAAATTTTTATTTTGCGCCGCCACTGCCCTTTTTTATCTAAGACAAGCAAATAGAATATTTTTGCGATGTTGCATGTATCCGGACTCACCAAACCGAAATTCTATTTTCATCCCTATCTTGCTCATTAAATTCTTACTTGTATTTGGTCAATTGCGATAAAAGCTTGATATAATGGCAATTTAGGCCCATGCCGGGTCTACACGTAGGGTATAGAAGTCAATGGTTGATTGACATTATAATGACAGATTCTGATATTTTAAAACTAAAATCTTATCGTCCATGCATAATATACAACTAACAACGACGTCTGTTTGAGTACATTACTGTCTATCTGACGTTTTCATTATTTCAAAGTATATTCAAAATCCTTTAAAATTTTAAAGAAATGTCGCGCATTGGACAACAATATATGTTTGTAAAAGTACTTTTCCGCCCATGTGTGGAAAAGTGTACGATGACCTTATGTCACCATACTTTTCCGCACATGTTTTGCAGGGTACTTTTCCACACATCTGCGGAAAAGCAGTTTCATGTGATTTGTGCAAAATTAAAGACCAATTTTTACAAAAATTAGTATAGTTCAACAGTGTTCGTAGCGTAAACAATTCGATAGAAAGTAACTTTCTTACACTCACGTTTGTTTCACTCGGGTAGCGCCTCGTTCACAACATTCACGTTCGGGTAAAATTTGTCACTTCTCTTGTTATGTAATATAATGTTTAAAATTTTGTTACTTTTAATATTCAGGTACACGAGCGGCAAACAGCTAGAATGAAGACTCGATCGCAATGGTTCTTGGGTCCAACGGTAGATTGCGCCAGTTGCGGAGGCTCTATAGATCTGCCCCTGAACAAGGCAGACATGTCAGTTTTGACGAACGCTTTGTTAAGGAGATCGTCATCAGGAACAATAGGTAACCATAAATGCATACCTTGTATCTATTTTACTGTGCCAATTTCGGCGGACTTAATTATTGGAAATGTTCCGCAAAAAGTGTGTCGAAAAACGTTTTTAGTATTGGGAATCAAACAGGTTATTGTCTTCCTCCACTAATTTTTAATTTGTTTAAACAAATAGTCCCGACATGTTTCGTAAGCAGAAACTTACATCTTCAGCAATTAGCGCATTTTGAATAAACATCATAGAAATTGTAAAATTTGTGACTTAACCGTTTTAGTAGCTAGGCAAAGTGTTTTAACCCGTTTTTTAAAATGTTGTGCCAATTTATTTTAGTAATGTCTCCTGAAGATATATTACGAAACATGCCGGGACTATTTGTTTAAACAAATTAAAAATTAGCGGAGGAAGACAATAACTTGTTTGATTCCTATTCAACGACTCCACCATAATATGGACTATTTCCAAAAAAAAGAGTTTAGTATTCTTATTTATTAATATTTGTATGTCGGTTTTTTTGTTATTCAAGTGGGAGTAGCCGGTTTGTCACTAAGCGCAGAGTCAGTACGGAAGAGGCCCAGCGTTAAAAGAACTGGATCTAGAGACAAACGCTACCTGCACAGATCTGTTAGCAGAAGGAATAAAGAGAACGGATCTCGGTCTAACAGGTAAGCTTAACTATCGGTCCTGAATCAGCGTCCTCAAAACTGTCAGTCGAACTCTGTAGTCGACTAGAAATATCGAAGCAAAATAAACTGCTTAAAAATTGATGTGAGCCTTCTCAAATTTTTAAAATGAATTTATTCCTAAACAAAACCCTAAATTCCAAAAATAAAAATTATGTGATATGGCTTCATTCATCCTCTTTTAACGTTTAGTTTTCTTGTCGCCCTGCGCTTGACAGGTAGCTTCACAGAGTAGCTAAAACACAAGTGTAACAAACGTTCGAAAGTTTGTACAGATCCCATCTCCCGTACAATTATTTTTAATAGCCTTAAATGACAGTCGGCTAAAGCCAAAAAATTTAATTTTTTTACATTTCTTGCTAGTTTCCAAGGTATGATTTTTTTTTCGATAAATTGTACTTTTTATTATTTTTCGTTTGACGTTTCTACCCGCTTTGACCTATAGCAACCAAATTTTATAAGAACCAAGTCAGATGCTGACCTTTTCAAACCTTGTATGTTATCGTGCCCTAGATAACCACTGAGCAGAATTAGGGGCGTGCAAGGATAATTTTTCATGAATTGTCCTTTTTTATGAGCAAACCTGAGTTTCACCTTCTGTAGGTCATCTGATATCAACTCTAAGTTAAGTGTTTTCATTTTTGTTGAAATGTCACCATTGGCGGCGGTATGATTTTTTGTAAGAATTCTAGTCCATGGATTCAGACGAATTTTTTCACTACAATAGAGATGATTTTGCTGCTGCCTTAGTAAAAATCGTGGAGCAGAGCTTATGCCACGTGCGTCATTTGATTTAGGTTGTAATATCTTAAAACGAAAGTTTTAAGAGTTGAAAAAAAGAATGTTAGTCGTATTTATTGAGCACTGCAATGATAGGCGCTGTTAGGCATATGTATTTTTTTTCAATAATCTTAAATAGTGATCCACCAGGACGTACGTATAAAATCTGGCATTTTGATGTATCGTTTACAGAAATCGGTTAAAAAATTAGAAATCTGGGAAGAAAACTGTTTTGTAAACCATAAATAAGGTCACTCTCAAAAATGTTATCGGTAGTTACTTTTTTATTTCGCAACCGAATTTTGCGTAAGGTACGTAAAAATGCTCGAGACGCCTAACACAACCAAAGCATAACATTTATGTTTTTAGCGCATGCTCTTCCTTAAAACTTTTGTGTCTGAGATGTTGGAACCTAAATTAGATGGCGCACATGACATAAGCTCTGCTTCACAATTTTCACTGAGGCAGCAGAAAAATCATTTGTATTGGAGTGAGAAAATTCGTTTCAGTCCATGGACTTTGCGGAATAACTAGCATTTTTACAAAAAAATCATACTGAAGCCAATGGTGACATTTCAACAAAAATTAAATAACTGTCTTAAATAACTGTCTCGGCATATATGTTTAAAACTCAGGTTTGCCTATAAAAAAGAGAATTTATGAAAAATTATCTTTGCACGATCCTGATTGTGCTCAGTGGGTACCATGACGTACAAGGTTCGAAAAAGCCAGAATCTGGCTTGCCTCTTAAAAAATTTGGTGGCCATAGGTCAAACCGGGTAGAAACGTCAAACGAAAAATTAGAAAATCTCTGAAACTCTATCGAAATTTTAAAAAATGAGAAATTACTTTTTTTTTGGTTTAACTGATTGAAATTTTTAAAAAAATCGTATGGGTGATGGGAGCTGTGCAAACTTTCGCACTTTTGTTACACTTGCATTTTAGCCACTCTGTGAAGCTACCCGTCAAGCGCAGGACAACAAGAAAACTAAACATTAAAAAAGAATGAATGATGCTATATCTCACACTTTTTTTTCAGAATTGACCGTTTCGTTTAGGAATAAATTTATTTTAAAAATGTTCAGAAAAATGGTTTTCGACAAGTGGGCAGCCAGAATTCTGCAAATACCATCGAATGGACGTAGGATAATTCTTACCGGCGCGGTGGTCTAGAAAATTTGCCAGAAATTTTTCAACCCATCCGGCGCACTATGGTCTGAGGGATCAATATTTTGGCCAAAAATAGACTTTTTCAGTTAAACTCTCTAATCACTTAAACGCAAATCAATAAAGAAGTCTAAATGGCTAATATACAATTAAAAAGTATTCTTTATTACCCCCCATTCTTGCCACTACCATTTTCGTGATTTATACTGCCTAAAAGCCCTTTCAAAACGTGTATTATTTTTTGAATATGATCTGCAGATTACACAGCCTCACAAAAATATATAAGTTGCAAAACTGAGAGAGTAGACCCCCCAAATCCTCCAAATTTTGGTGCACAAAACCAAGTTTCCCCAAAAAAATGTTTCAATGATCGAATTAGGACCCCCTGGGGGGTAAAATTTGGTCTATTATAAAAATTCAAAATATTATATATATTCTTAAGTACTTTGGTCCATAGAACTAAAATCTAAGGATTAAAAAGTTTCATAACCATTAAGTAACCCCATTCCCCCTTTTACTCCGTTTATTTGGGGATCCAAACGTTACTTTTTTAATGGACATGAACAGTTTATCATGAAAATATTTCTATTTGCTAAATTCAACCAAAAGACTAAAAAAAAATTATTCACTCAATTATACCCACAAAGGCGTACCCGGGGGGGGAGAAGGGCAGCTGTTGGGCTGTCCCCCTTTTAACCCCTTTTTTGAATCGAACATTGAATTCAATTAGAATATGAATTCCCCCCCTCTAAATTAAGAAGGCCATGGAATTCAGAAACCTGCCCCCTCTTGTGTTTTGGGTTGGTTACGGCCTTGCCCCAGCACCCCTTTTTCCTCCCTAAGAGAAGAAGCCGTAGAGACTAAAATAAAAATTCATATAAAAGTTTAGTCGTGCCTATAGTAAGTTCCATAAAAAATGTATTTCTCTCCGGTAGACTCCCACTCCCACGCCTCCCCCTCCCACAGTTTTTCTTGTTCTGGTTGGATTCAGCGAATATCTAATATTGCATTAAATACTTTTAATGTTCATAAAAATTGAAGTTCTTACCTCCATATACAGGGTGTAAAAGAGAGAATGAATCCGATGAATGATTTAAATCGAGGAAAAATTTACATTGATATTTCAGTTTGAGGAGTAATAGGAGGAAGTTAAATAATTTAAACCTATTTTTTTTTTGTTTCAGCACCTTAATTAATCGATGTCACACATGTCAAGTTTAATTTTTTAATCTAGTTAACCTCCCCCCTCCATTCTAAACTGTTATTATCCTCCCCTTATAAAAATTATTCTATATTTGAATTTAGATGCTCCAAATACCCTAAAACAGATGTTAAATGTTTGCAGTTTCTATTAATTTTCTATCTATTTTGGCGGCCATCTTAAATGTTTTCCTTGTTTTTATTAAAGTTCATTGCTATGACAGGAGTTTTGATATATCTGATTTATTCTGCTTTTTTTAAGGTACTTTGCTCATTACTATCTATATAGAAGACACACGGAAACACAAATTAAAATGCACTGGAATAGGTACTCTGTGTTTATCAGAATATGTACGGTCATGATTAATAACAAATTTGGAGACTATTGCACCTTTTCGCACCAACAGTGTATGTATCCCGGAAAGTACAAATCAAGACGAAAATATTTTCACAAAAATTAATATGAAAGTTCGTAGAAGCTTTTTTGTTAGTCCAATGAAATATCGAAGAAGAAAAAAATCATACATTTCTTGCACAATTTTTCTATCTTTGGTATTTAAAGAATAAGTTTGAAATCCCTGTGACTGAATTTATCAAAAAATAATCTACTTACCTTTAGTTAAAAAAGCCATTTTTAAAATTTTTTATAACTCTTCGCACTTCTTAGATAGCTATATCTTATTAAAGTTAGTGAAAAATAATGAACAATAAAAAAACAATTGCTCATTGTCAGGAAAAGTCAAATTCAAACAACGATATTTCGAAACCTGCTTTGGCAATGAAGCCAATCATGCTGGAATTTTGAGGTGCCATTATTTAGCTTTAAAAAATATATAACTAAACAGTTTCATTGTAAAGTTAGTTTTTGCTATTTTTGGCCAAAATATCGGGGTTTCAGACTAAAGTGGTTTACTATATAGACCACCTCCAAAACTATTTCTCACGACTTCTCATGAGAACATCGATGATCGGTTTGCAAAACCGCGGTGCGAGGTGACATATGTGGACTCGACCGACAACTTGTGGTGTATTTGTAGTTGTTTTTTTACTCATGATTCTTTCCAAAGATGCCAATTTTGATAAAATAAATAAAAAAAGCAAATTTCGGCGCCGGTTGGGTCTGAAAATTGTTTAAATTTTGGTACAGGTAAGAGATAAACACGTGGCAAGGTTTGACAAATTGGGTCGTTCGTCGACCTGTTTTGAATAACTTTTTTGCTTGAAAAGGGGGTGGGTAGGTATTTCTAAGCATCTAGTTATATTTTTTGCTGCGCCAGGGCATTATGTACACTACTATGAATGCAAATGAACAAACCAAAAACAAACAAACATTAATTAGCCGGCGCATGCGCCATAGGTTGGACAGGTTTAGCAGAAAATCTCATAGCTCACTATGGATTTTTCGTTTTCCGACATTTGTAACCTTAAATTATTTTCGTTTCAGTTTTAAAATGCGGGGAGAAAAGAACGGTCGCGCATCTCGTTCAGGCAGTATGAAATACAAATACGAAACTGTGTCTCGGTCCTGCAGTTTCAAGAACAAAACCGACTTGTGCATCTGTCCGGTGGAAAACAATAAAAACGGGAACGTCGTATTGGAAGCAGGTGGTGCTAAAAATGGCAGCCACGGCAGCAAAGACGGTAGTATTGGAAACATCGAAAAAATCGAGGCGGGTAACGGGAGCAATTCAGGTAAAACCAAAGAGACTATTTGCGTTACTTTGACTTACAAACCACGAATTTAAATCTCAAAATTTTAGGGAACAGAAATCTCGAACACACAATGCAATTTTTTTACGTGTCTTGCTAATGAGAGATATGAAAAATTAAAACTGTACGCGGTACGACTAGTTAATCCGTTCGAGGTACATTAGTCAAAAACATGTTTCAAATTTGTTTTGGGTGTTCAATATTTATTTTTAATAATATACTTCCGGTTCACAAAACCAATCATTATAACGCGTCCTTCTCTTTCACAGTCATGGCGCACTCGCCTTAGCGCGTTGAAGCGAGAGCTTTACTGACTGTTTCTATGAGCAGGGAGTATATTTATATATTTATACTCCAATGGGTGAGATGTTTTCATAAATTGGAGGCATTTAGTTACAATAACTTTAAGTTAAAAATGTGGCCAAAAGTTTTCATACTACTAAAAGTCGATTATTACATCACAACAATAGTAGGTAACCTAATTATAAAAATTAAATTCAGAACATCTAATAGAAACCTAAACTAATTTTTAATAAAGGATGCTAAGTGCTAAGTTTTAAAACCTGCTGCGTACTAAATTGTGGGTTTTACTTATTTTGAATGCAATTGCTTTTAAAATAGCAGACTACCTACCTTTCAATATAGGTTATTTTGTTTCATTGCTAAAATTTCACACCGCAAAAATTCTTCAATGGCTTTTGAGGGCATTTTGACTGGGGAGAAATATTACTATGTTAGTATCCTAAAAATTTAAGGACATTTACAGGGTGTTATAAAATAACATGCCAATATTTAAGGAGTTAGCTCTTTGGTCCATTTTCAGAAAAATACTTTATATGAACATATCGTACCCCCAAGACAACAAAGACCTAACTCAAAAAATTGGAAAATCGAGTTTTTGTCAAAATCTGACTTAAATGAGAGCTATCGATTAGTTTTAAAATGAAAACAAAATTTTGATTATGTGACAAGAAAGTGCTATACTAAGTTGCTCTAGTCACTAAGGCCTTTAAGGGTAATTCCATTTAATATCCACCAATGAGTGCAATTTTCCAATCATTAGGTACTGTCCGTTTATGCATTGATTAATAATATATGTGAGATTTTCGAGTAGTTTCTCTGATCCATATTTGAGCATTTCAGCATATATACCCCAGGTCCGCTAGCTTTTCCTGATTTAAGTTTTTTAATATTATTCTTTATCATTTCTTTTTCGCTGATTACTTCCTCTCCATGTACTTCTATGTCTCTTCTCGGAGAAGCTGCCAGATATTCGGGTCTCGTCTCCTGCAGCAGTCCCTTGTAGTGTTCTGTCCATTGTTCTGGTTTGATTATCTGGATGTTTACTTTTTCTTTTGTTGGGTTTTTTACTGTAGAAATGAATTTCCATACTTCAGAACTCTGCCTACCTCCTACGTGTGTGTTTATGTCGTGGCACTTGCGCCCGAACATTTCATTTTTTTTCTGTGCGTATCAAATTTCTTAGCTGTCTTCTGGTTTCCCTGTAGATTTCTAGGTCTCTTTGCTCCTTAGTACTGAGCCATTTCAAGTATGTGCGTTTTTTCTCTTTGACCATTTCCTGTATTTTGTCCTTCCACCACATCTTCCTGTTATTTCTATTATCTTGGTACCCAACAGCTTCGTTGCTTGCTTCCTTTAAGCTTTTTATTATGTTTGTATGTATCTCTTTAAATGAGTGATTTGTGTTTATTAATTTTTCATCTAATCGGTTCTGATACAATCTTTGAGTACTTTCGATTTCTAGACTTCTAAAGTTGTATTTTTGATTGTCTTCGATGCATTCTAGGTTTTCATTTTCTCTAAAGTCCTTATTTGTTTTTCTTAAAGGGAATAATATTTTTGCTTTTACCAGATGGTGGTGAGATCCACAGGTAACACCACGACGTGCTCGCACATCATACCACTTTAATTGCGAGGGTTGTCCACCTATATCATAATCAATAATTGATTTAAGATTTCTTGTTGGCTGAATCCAGGTATATCGATGAATATCCTTATGTTTAAAAAAACCATTATTTATTTTTAGGTTGTGGGCTTCACACAATTGCATCAGTCTTAAGCCATTATCATTTGTTACTTCCTCTCCAAATGGTCCTATCACTTTGCTCTGGGTTTGCCTACCAGTTCGGCTATTAAAATCGCCAAGCATAATTATTTCTTTGGTATTACCGATTTTTGTAATAGTCTCATCAAGTTGATCAAAGAACATTTGTTTTGTAGCCACTCTTTCGTCATCTGATGGTGCGTAGACTGCTACTATGCATATATTATGTCCAATCATCTTCATGTTCACTCGAAGTATGTTTTCACTAATGCAATCGTAGTCTGTAATTTTAATCTTTAGATTTTTTTTTATCAACAAGGCTACCCCTCTGGCTGCTCTTCTTTCTTTTGGGACTCCAGTGAATATATGGACAAAATTACCGACACTATTCGTACCTGTTCCTTTCTTTTTTGTCTCAGTGAGTGCAATAATATCGATCTTACTATTCTGCACTTCGGTTGCAATAATGTCCAACTTTTGATTCAGTCCCTGTACGTTCCATGTAGCTATATTCATAGTCCTTTGTCTTTGCTTTTTTCGCTATAGGAGTATCACAGATATTAATAAAACAGGATATTTTTTTATAATCTTTAACACTCTGTATCTCAAAATTGAAGATGTTTATACATTATGGTATGAAGTATCTTTCTCAAAATATACCCATACCTCGCTAAATATTAGTATGTCATTTAATAACACCCTGTTTAAAAGCAAACGTTATGCTTATTCCAAAAAGTGTATTGTTATCCTCAAACTCGGAGACATATACAAGGCGGTAGATAAAAATCAAAATAGTTAAAAACTTTTAACAATTATAAAAGAAAAGAATTCCTTAGCACGTATTTAAATCCTCAGTAAAAAAAATAAACCTCAACCCTCAAAAAACGTGGCTAGATTACCTAATTTTTAATAATTTTTTTATACAATATTTTGTCTAGAACCGTTTCACTTATCGCAATGGGGTTTTAAATTTGCCGTGCATTTAATTAAGTAAGTCTCTTCTTTTAAAAGTGCAAAAAAATATCTTTTCAAAATTTGCAAAACTCTGTTTTACTTTTGCCTACAATATTTAATATTTTTATTCCGATATAACTTTGCTCCGCTTCCACAGTCTTCGTTCGTTCAGATCAAACAAACTGACCACTGTGCGACGCTCTGCTTTAAATCGAACAATGGAACAACATTTCGACACCCTAATTCTGAAACGTCGTAAAAATTAAAATTCATATTTTTGCGTCAAAGGTTAGTAATTATGCATAGCTATACGCTGCTAAATCCTCGCGACCAAAAAAATAAAATAAAACGGTCATTCCCGCGATTTCTAAAAAGTCGCATAATCCTATGTAATTTGCTTCTAACTTTTCTTATTCCTGTAAAATTTTGTTGGGTTACGACGATTTAGAGTTAGGGTGACGATTTGTGAAAATGGACTTCTGCCTTACGGGCTCGTGTCTCAGGCCTAATACAGGATAATGTAATGAGCTGATATTAAATTTTTTCCACAATAAACAGCGATGTAATAACGACGATTTTAGACATTTAATTTTATAGTTAAATATTGATGAGGCCCTTTTTAATAATAAAAATAAATTATATAACTAAATGTTTAAACTATACGCTTAATACTCACTAAGTGTTTATTTGTCTTAAATTTTTTAAAAATACATACATTCGATTTTTTTATATATTCTGTTTTTTAGGAAAATTTATTATTGTGTTCAAAAACCAAATTTAAAACTGTCTTTTGTACTATTTTCTTCTTTTTTCATCTTTATAGGTAAATGCGGGGTGACTCAAAAGATTTTCTCAATAAAATACGCATAAGTTAAATTTCCTTTAATTAATTACAATATGAGTTTTGTGAAAGGATATTGTTATTTTTTCTCTAGAATCTCTGTTTTGTATATTTTTTTACAAATTGTAATTCTCTACTATTTTTCTATGTTTTAATTAAATATTTTTTGTCTACATAAACCAGTCATAAAATTTGGGAAACAGCTTGCTAAATTATTAAAGGTAAAAATGTTTTTTTTTTCAATTATAAATTTTCCCCTCTCTCCAAAATGGATGATCTCAATAATTGCAGTTCGGCGTTTTGATTGTTTTAGTCATTTTTTCTGTTTCTTGCGATCTTGTTTCGCTTTACATTGCATTAGGTCATGTACAGTCGGGGACTTAATAAATGACCGCTGCCGTTTTCAGAAGAGCTTGGATAAGAATCCCAATACCGGCCGAGGTTATTGACCGGATTACGTGGCGCGTCGTTCAACACATATAATTTATTTGCATTCCTGGGTTAAATTCAATCATGAAAAATTTCTCTTCGGTCTGTATTCCGTTTGAATGTTCGGTTAAAAAAATACACATAATTGCGGAAAAAATTAGTAGTCCGTTTGAATGTTCGGTTAAAAAAATACACATAATAGCGATTTTTCAGGATTTTAATTTATTGTTATGTTTTTTATTACATACTTACATAGAGAAACACAAATGCAACATGTTTGTATTTTTAGCTATTTTTAAAATGGTAAGTTTTTAAAGTGTAAAGCTAAAAAAAATAAATACAGGCAAAAATTGTTATTTGACTAAGGGCGATTCGAAAACAGCTGTGATGACGGCCTTTACTTTAAGATTTGAATTGTTGTAAATGTGTAACTACCCCGACTTCTGGACGCACTAGAACACTATTTTTGGGGGTGGCTAAATAGTCCAGTCATTATAGAATTTTAGCTTGCAAAAATAAACTTGAGTTTTCGACCTTGGGGGCGGCCGGCTCCCCCCACCATCTTGGATTTAGTGTGCATAAAAAGGGTATTTTTAAAATTACTTGGTTACTGTACGTTTTAGAAAAAAAGTTTTAAACAAAAGTTGAAGACAAAAAATTTTCTACAAAAACAGTTTTGCATGTTTATTTGTCAGACGAATGGTTTTTGAGTTATGGCTAAATATTTCGCCGCAATTTTGGATTTTTACCAATTTTGATTTTTAATGGCCTATAACTTCAAAACTGCTTATTTTTGAGAAAATATCTAATAACATAAAATAAAGAACAACTAATAGCCTTAAAACGAGACATCACTAAGTTCTCTCTTTCCATAGTATATGCAAAATAAACCGAAATTATTCAGTTTTATGCAGTGGCGGCGCGTGGTAAAAAGCTTTCGAAGTGCACACCAAAAAAAATAAAAAAATTGCGGCGCATCCGCCAGCATGCACCGCAGGTGGTTTGAACACGAATACAAACACATACATACCGGGTATTAATTTGTAGGTAATATTTCAGTCTTTAGTGAATTCCGTTTGGGGTAATTATTAATTAAATTTTAGTATTTTTTTAAGTAAAATTTGGGAGTGCACGTGCACATGTGCACTTATGGAGAAACCGCTACTGGTTTTATGTAATTTTCTCAAAAGCTAAGCTTTTACAGAAATTGTTTAATTAACTTTATTGTAGAAAATTAAATTATCTTTTAAACGATGTATAACCTAAGTGGGCCAAGTCCACGGTTACCTTCCCATGGGCACACTCCAAGTCAACCCCACGCTATATCAGCCTTAAAAACAGTTTTTTATAAATACATTACAATACAAAGTTACAGTGTCGAACACCGAAATGAAAATAAAAAATGGAAAATGAAAAATGAAAAATGAAAAATGAAAAATGAAAAATGAAAAATGAAAAATGAAAAATAAAAAATGAAAATTGAAAAATGAAAAATGAAAATTGAAAATTACCACATTTTGCTTAATAATTTGTGTTATAACCAAAAACTTTGTGGGAGCTTTAGTTTGCGAAATATTCACAAAAAACTGTTTTTAACGCTGATTTTATCATAGCGTCACTTGAAGTGTGCTAATCGGCTAGCTAGGAAGGTATCAGTTCCATCATGGATCTATTTATTTTTAAGTTCAAGTTAAAAATCATAATCAGCGATCTGAAACATCCCAGGGGAAAATCCATTATTTTGGATCTGTCATTTTGATTTTTTTTTAAATTGAAAATTGAAAATTGAAAATTGAAAATTGAAAATGGAAAACGGAACATGGAAAATGGAAAATGGAACATGGAAAATGGAACATGGAAAAGAGAAAATGGAAAAGAGAAAATGGAAAATGGAAAATGAAAAATGAAAAATAGAAAATGGAAAATGGAAAATTAAATTGGAAAATAAAAATGAAAATGAAAATGAAAAGTGAAAGTGGAACGTGGCAAATGGCAAAGGGCCAATGACCAATGGCAAATGGCAAATGGCCAATGGCAAATGGAAAATGACAAATGACAAATGGCCAATGGCACCAATGGCCAGTGGCAAATTGAAAATGGCAAATTACAAATGGCTAATGGCAAGAGTTAATTATTATAGCCAAATTTAAATAAACATTTCCAAATCAGTGAGAACCTTTCATTTCGGAATATAGTAGACCACATTTTGCTTAATAATTTGTGTTATAACCAAAAACTTCGTGGGAGCTTTAGTTTGCGAAATATTCACAAAAAACTGTTTTTAACGCTGATTTTATCATAGCGTCACTTGAAGTGTGCTAATCGGCTAGCTAGGAAGGTATCAGTTCCATCATGGATCTATTTATTTCAAGTTAAAAATCATAATCAGCGATCTGAAACATCCCAGGGGAAAATCCATTATTTTGGATCCGTCATTTTGATTTTTTTTTAGTTTAAGTTAAAAATAATAATCAGCAACCTGAAAGATCTCAAAGTTCCAAGTTTGATGCATATCAGTTGACAAATGGGAAAATCCGCCATTTTGAATACCCCATTTTAATTCTTTTTAAATTTTAGTTAAAAATTGTATTGAGTTACCTTAAGCGCCGCGATGTTTCAAGTTTGAGGCAAATCGGTTTATAAATAAAAAGGTACGCCATTGTGGATCCGCCATTTTGACTTTTGTTTAAGTTAAAGTTAGAAATCATATTCAGCGACCTGAAACACCCCAAAGTTCCGATTTTGATGCAAATCGGTTCATAAATAGGAAAATTTGCCATTTTGGATCCGCCATTTTCATGTTTTTAAATTTAAGTCAAAAATTATATTGAGTTACCTTAAGCGCCGCAATGTTTCAAGTTTTAGGAAAATCAGTTTATAAATAGGAAAGTGCGCCATTGTGGTTCCCCCATTTTATTTTTTTAAAGCGACCTAAAACACCCCAAAGCTCCGAATTGGATGCATATTGGTTTATAAATGGGAAAGTCCGCCATTTTGTATCCGCCATTTGAAATTTTTTATCTTAAGTTCAAAATAATAATCAGCGACCTAAAAGGTTCCTCAGTTCCGAGTTTGTTGCATATCGCTTCATAAATATAAATGGGAAAATCCGGCATTTTGGATCCCCCATTTTATTTATTTTTCTAATAAAAAAAAATGTTGGATTGTATACTAACGACCAAATACCTAGTTGAAAAACTTTGAAAAACATACAAATAAACAAATATATTATATTAAATAAAACTGTTTAAACAATTGCCAATGGTAATTTCATCAAACAAAAAATCTCGCGGCGAATTGTCCCCGCGGCGAATTGTCCCGCAACAAATTAACCGCGGTGAATAACCCATCCTCAAAAATTTGCCCCCGACAAACCAACTTTTGTTTTTGGATTTTTTCGAAAAGTAATACCTTACGTTTCCGGTGGGCCATCCTTTATGTTAAACAATTAAAAAAGCAGGTATTAAATAAAAATATCTCTGTCTAAGTCTGTATTAATCCCGCCAAAATACACACATCCTATGCTAATAAACAAGAAATCAGCTAAAAAAAAAATGTATGTATCCAAAAAACGTGTATGACTACGCCCGTTTATCGGCCAATATTCCAAATAGCTATTAATTTCAATAACAAAAATTACATTGCACAAAAGTGCACAGCGACAGCCGATCGACGTGGAGTGGAGGGAATGAAAGCGCGCGATACGATGTTCAATAATTCATTCATTCATAAACCTCGCCCGGTATTGGAATTCTCATCCAAGCTCTTCTGAAAACGGCAGCGGCCATTTATTAAGTCCCCGACTGTACCATATGGCTAGGGTAATTTCTATCTTCCAATGTGTTATTAGAGGTAGCTGTTGAATGATGCTAAATGCATGGCCAAATTTCGCTTTGAAGTTGTTCTTTCATATAGCGATAGAACTGCGATGCTCGTACATGTCTTGGTGTATAAGACATTTTGTTTGTTTGAATGGTGAATTCCTTTGATATTTGTATATCTCTCTCTGTTTTTTCCGAACTCCAACTCATATGACTGCAATTCGTGTAGAATAATTTGTTATGAGCATCTATGTTCAGTGCGTAAAATTGTGCCACTATAAAAGCACGTTGGTCGACAATTTGTTACGCTGAAAAACGTTGTCGCCAATTCTGACACTAAAAAAAACGTTGTAATCACTCTATTAATTACTGAGTAATTAAACAAATATCTGGAAGCAGAACTGTATTTTCCAGCTAGGTAAAACATTGATATGCCCGGTAAGTTTTATACAGTGGAGAAGGGGGGGTTCAGAAATACGAAAAATTTAAGCGCCACATGTGTTTTAATACCAATGTTTTACAAAAATGATCGTTATTAAAATACAGTTCAACTCAAACGTTGTAGCCAAACAATGAAACTCTACCTACTTCCGAGGCTTCCAGAGTATTTGTGTAATTAAAAAAAACCAAAAAGAAATTGACTTATTGACAAAATAAAAAAAAGATTCCTAAATGAATTAAAATGACACAAATAGAAAGCACTTTATAGGTAGACGGACATCTCCAACAGGTCATAGTGCACCTACATTTGAGTCAGTAGTGGAAGACGCAATTACCTACTTAATGGGGTTGTAAAAAAAATACACTTCTTTAATCATTCCATCATAGGGGAGATCTGGACCAAATATCCGCTGTCATCATACTACAGGGTAATTCCATTTAATATCCACCAAAATTTTATATTAATTTTAGATAAGAAAAGGTCATTGGCTACAAACCGTATGAAGATTTTTTTGGTTGCAAGTTATCATAAGCAGATATAAATTTATAAAATATGAAATTTTTTTAAAAAGTTACTTTTTTATCGGTACAAAACTTATTTAGTACAGCAATAACTTATTATGTTCCAACAGGTTTAAACGAACAAAGCTTTCTTTACAATTTGCAGTTTGTTTAATATCGGTGGGTTAATTCGTGTATGAACTAGAATTTTTTCAAATTAGGCCTGCATGGCTCATTTTGGGAAATTTTAAATGGACACTAAAAAAGAGGGGTGGGGATGAAAGAACAAAGTTTGAGTTTTTTGAAGTTTTTTGGGGCCTGTCTATCCACTGTAAAAAAAAATAAATAAAATCTAAGACTATGAGGGGCACTCATTGGTGGATATTAAATGGAATTACCCTACATTGGGTAGAATGAGACAGACAGCAACCCAGCAAAGTTGGTCACTGGGTTGTACAAATAATGCAGATTTTAGTTCATGTTGTTTATTATAAAATCTGAAGATAAAACTGAAATAATCACTTCCATAGGTTTAACAGGACAAAGTAAAATAGCAAGGCACTGAATTCCACAATAAACAATGTTACCTAAATATGCCGCAAAATCGTGGTTATGACGTCATACCCAGTTCGAGCGCTTACAATAATTGCAAAATTAATTTTAACAATAAAAAAAATTATCTGACAAAAATTATATCTAAAGGCGCGCTCCTACCTTGGTCCTGTTTTTATCTAATAGTTGTTGAGGTAATATTTTGTAAACCTGGTGTTGTTTCCGGACATTTTCCTCACTGCACCGGGTCCCGTGTCCTGCTTACGCCTTCCCTAGTGCTTGCTTAGCACATCATACTGGGGCAGCACATGGTCTTAGGATGTTAGCTACTTGCCCGAGCTTAAAACCCTGTGGAAAATGAAATATTTCAGTTTTCTGGAATTCGTCGGTTTTGCACGAGGTTCCGCTACCCAGAGTAACCTAAATCAAGAACCCCATGACAACTCAATAAAATAAAGCAGATGTCAACAGATGAACTAAAACAACCCCACATACCTTTCCCAGGATTACAGTGCTACAACCAGCTTCACACCAGCACGAACGTTCCGTTGATGGAGTGGACAACGCTGTAGACAAAGGAGAAAAACAATATATAGTTTTTATCCAAAACGTGGTTTAGAAAAAAATATAAAAAAACTCAAAAAATTCTACACGTCTTTTGTAGAAAAATTACATTTCACACGAACAATAGTTACAATTTGGGAGGCAAATATTATCTTGAAGAATCCCCAAATAAAAAAATCGAACTTACCAATGCTTTTCCGTAGAAATGGCGCCGTCACTAAAAATACGCCAAAACGACGGACTCACGCTTCACCGTCTTTGGTATAATTCCGCAAACTAGCAGTGCCCAAAACAAAAAAAAATTGCCAACCAAAAAAACGGCCCCAACGGCCAGCCAATTCTTTAGGAAACCTGGTCCAAAAAATGAAGAAGCCGGAAATCTTTTCTTAATTGGGTGGGGCACAGTACCAACCAAACTTTCCCGGTAAAATTCAAATAAAAATGCAGACCCATGTATAAAAACACTCGCCAACAAAAATTCCCTAGCGGTTGGGTTTGTAAGCCTGGCAAAAACCCCCGCCATTCCCAAACTATCCAATGATGAAGCACACTAGTACTTCAGTACAAGTCTGTAGGGGGCATCAATCAAGGGAATATTCCAAAACCCGGACCACTGCCAACATAGCAAGTAGAAGAAAAATAACCAGGTAGACTATAAGAAGTTTAGTATTGAAACCATCAACTGCAAAATCCATGACTGGAAATCAGAGCATGCATCAAACCCAGGAATATTCGAACACTCAACCAATTCCCATACGAGTAAAGCCATACTAAGTGTATAATTTAGTTGCATTTTAGTTATATTTTTAGTCAAAAGTTTCTTTTGCTCTTTATATATGTTTTCTCTAAGATTCATATATTTTGACGCCATTTTTTTACAACATTTTTACATTAATACAGTTGATTCTGAACTTTGAACGTGAACATACGCCATCCAACTACTGCTTAAACCCGACATGACAATGCTCAGATGTTAAGTTTTCTCACCACTAGCCAGCCCTGCATAACCCTTCGATCCGACTGGGTTAGACAATAACTTTATTTAACTATGATTATATACTAATTTATATAATATCAAAATACGATTTTGTTTATCCTTTTAGTCCTGGTTTTTATCCCTCGTTTATCCCCAATTTACAAAATTGCATGACTTGTATTTATTTTATCTTCTCCTTATCAAAGTAGTAAAGATTTCAAAGTGGGCGGAGCCTCAGTTGTTTCTGGTCGAACCTTGGACCTAAATATGCTTTCGTGTTACCAAAACTAGCTAATCCGTGAAGAAAAAGAGGTTCGGAAGAGAAATCATTGTCCTAATATCCTCGAAAATATAAATAAACGAACGTCCAAAATAAATCAAATGTTTTCCCACTGTTCCTGAAAACATCGTGAATGGTTTGTGATGTGGTAACGGCGCCAAAGTTTACACCGAGCAGAACAGCTGTTTATTTATTTCATACACGTCAAAGAAACTACGAAATTCCAAAGATAAACAAAACAATAAAAAGTTTTTATGTGATTTTTCCCTAAACCTGTGATCTCAAATTCCAATTAGAATGCCTAAATAATGCCGCCCCGTCCCTACAATAATACGATGGAATGTCTCCTCTATAAGGTAACTTTTTGGACAGTATATAACCTCAAAACCCAGCTCTATAAAATACCCTTAATGTTTTGTTTAGAAAAAACGAGTCGAATGTTGGTTATTTATAGAAACAAGACAAATCTGTACCATGTGCCTTAAACGTAAAAATGACACGTTACATTGCAATGCCTAGGTTTTGTTGATGTACGACGGGTTTGTTTCTATATTTTTGACTGGGACTGGTGAACGACGAAAAAGTTCTGATTTGGTTTGATGCACCGTTGCAGGTTTTCTCCATGAAGTTTGAAGTATATTTGAGTGTATAGTCTACTGCAATGTAGTAAACTTCATTGATACCAGTGTGGCTCGTATTAGTATGAACTAGGTGACTTCTGCCATCGGAAAGTATTCGAATATTTGAGAATGCGTTGGCTGCTATCTTTGTTGTTTGAGCTGGAATTATGATTTTCATGTTGCTTGGAAGCTTCTGATTTGTTTCATCGATTGTGGCATGGAGGTATGCTGGTGGTCCTGCTTTCTTTAGATACCTCTCGAACTACGCCGTCTTGTCCTGGGGTAGTAGTAGTAGTAGTAGTGTGGGGTAGGCTCTAGGCCTGGCGACTAGGCACATGAAGCGCCCTTTTCGCCAACCCCCGGGCATCCTCCCTACTGCGTCCTTCCTTCGCTAAGGAATCTGCCCGTCGCGTCGTCTGTACAAAGGCCAGAATATCGGGCCACCTCAGATTCAGAAGGCCCTCCGTGTCAAAGGCTTCCTCTTCGAATACCTCTCTTCTTGCCTCCTTGTATGCTTCACATGATGAGAGGAAATGCGCCGAGGTCTCGTCCTCGGCCCAACATCGCTCGCACGTCGCGTCCTCCTTCACTCTCATCTTTGCCAGGTGTCCCTGTAGGACGCAGTGTCCGGTTAGGACTCCCACCTCTGTGTTCTACGAAGCAGCCAGTCCCTACGGGATTTGCTGTATCCTGTTACATACTCCTTCGCCTACTCCTGGGGTAGCATCGGTTATTGTCCCGAAAGGCCATTGGTTTGGATCTAAGTTTTTATTTCGACTATTCAACTTATTTCTGTGTTTTAGTCTTATTATTAGATATTTTGTACACCATGCGTTGCGGTAGTATGTCTTGATTTTGTCGTATTGGTATCACGCGGGGCAGGTATTTCTCTTCCTATGAGAAAATGTATTTGTGTGAATAGTGTAATATCGACATCTTGAATTAGAGGTCTTTAGTTCGAACAAGCTTCAATTTGCTGCATAGTCTTTAATTCTTTGTAAGTGAAAATGCTCCTATTTTTTCTATTATTCTTATTATGGATTTTACTCTTGCTTCCCATATTTTTCCGAAACGCGGTGATGCTGGTGGGATGAAGTGTCATTGGATCCTCAAATTTGCATTTTGTAGTGTGGCTTCTTGAGTCATTTCTCCAATCTCATCTTCAAAGAGTTTTAAAGCTCCGAAAAAAGTAGTTCCATTGTCGCTGTAAATATTGGCACAATGACCTCCTCTGGCTGTAAATCGTTGAAATGCAGCTAGTGGTTATGTCACTCACTTCCTCTAGGTGAATGGCTTTACTAGCAGGGCAGACCAAAATGATATATTAGCCTTTTCCGACCTGCCGTCTTCCTTTAGTTGTTTTGATTTGCATAGGTTAGTTGTTTTGATTGTATAGGTCTACCCTTGTATTTCAAGAAGGAGGACTTCTGTTTTCGAAAGTTGTCCCATTAGTTAATAAACTTTGGCTTTGTACCGAATGCACGTAACGCAGTTTTTTAATGCTCGTTTTCCGTTAATAATGCAAAATTGGCTTCTCAAATATGACAACTGTAAAGTTTTAATTTTAGTATTTGTTGTTACGTCCCTGTAATAATCTTCAAGGTTTGTTGAGAAATAAAGCCTCATATGCAATACAAGTTATTGATATAACACAAATGTAAATATAACTTGTACTGTTTAAATTTTAAAATAAATATTTTCGTGGCAACCCTGACGTAGGCAAAACAGTCAAATAGATTTTTCTTAGTAGACCGTCCTAAATCTTTTGAATCGCCCTCAATTTATATTTTACTATTACTTATTGATTTTATAGAGCACATTCAATTTTATATTCACTTTTTTTACGAAAGACTGTTTAACAAATTATTGTGTGTAAAGTGGAGGAGATAAGATTTTGTTATTTTTCCAAGTTTGTATGAGAGGCACTATAAATATCTTACACCTAATTGAACCAGAACTTGAAAGGTTCTAACTAATTATAAGGCAACCACGATTAAACTTGGTATTTGTTTTATAAGGTATATCTAATTTATAGGGCTACAATGACAAAATGCTTTGAAAAATAATTTTTAAAAATGTCCCGGAAAATGTCAAACTTTTCAGTAGAGACGTTAAATATTTTATACTATACAAAAATATGTAGTGCCTCTCCTACTTTAGGTTATTTCCTATCATACAAACAGTGCTTATTTTCTGCATGAACTCTCCTGTTGTCCCTCGTAAGAAAAAGAGCAGTAAGTAGCAATTTTTTCAAAATTTTCTTAAAATATTTATTTTTTCTTTTTTTGCTTTGTAGCTCGGTAGTATGTTTTCTTGGGAGGCATGATTTTTGGAATAAAATAATAACCCAACCGTAAAGTCTTCTTTGCGGCACTTTGGATATTTAATGCCCTTTTTCTTCCGACGGCCGCACCCAGGAAAATCTAAGAGAATAGCTGGCCAAAAGACCATACTATCGATTTGGAAAATTTGGGTACTTTCCCACCTTAGTTCAAAGGAAAGGTATCTGGTATCTATGTATATAGATACCCTTTTTGTTATAATCGACTGGATTTTCATAAAGTTCTAATAGCTTGAATTTGGGTACTTTTAAGGGTAATTCATACGTTTATACGACTTCGTATAACCATAGTGTACTTTAATCCTTTGTCCTGACGAATGTTTAACTTATTTAAAGTAAATTAAAATAAAACCAAGTCCAGAGGGTCCCTAGTTAAAATAACCGATTTAAGTTGGCCGTTTTATATTATATTAGTAGTAGTATTTGTTTTATAATTAAAAAAAAAAACAAACAAAGAAAGTTAAAAAAATACCACTTTTTATGTGAAATATCTGTTTTAAAGTAGTCCGTCATTTTTAATTTCAATCAAAATTCGTTTAGTTTTATCAGAGATTAACTCGAGATTGGATTTCACAACTAACGTTGACATTACCATTGAAAAAGCGGAAAATTGGTTTAGACAGCCTAACCAGACTCGCTACACCAGGGCTATCAAAACAGACGGGCCACGATCCTCCACTTTGTTGACGTCACATCCGGGGCTGATTTTTTTTTGATGGTCACGTTACGACACAGCCGATTGTCTTTAAAATATTGAAATTGGAATGACGGTTCATGAATATTTGATTTTTTTTAAATAAAGCCGGTTTTGAGATTGTTTTTGCTATATTCTTTCAGAACAATTTTTTTTAAATCTATAGTAATCCTTAATTTTTAAGAGTCGTACATGGCGGGTAATTTGAATTCAAAATAAGGAATGCTAAATCTTGAAGATTTTAACCTTTTAATCAAGTTGCTTTCTTACAAAACTTTGGTGGAGTATCGGGATGGTGTCTGAGAATATTTCACTGAAGTTTCGCGGAAATCTGTAGTGCCATTTTGAAAATATCATAAAAAAACGTCTGACCTCCCATAAGACCCAATGTAAAATTCAGCCCCCGGAGAACAGCTGATTTTTTCAGGGTCGTGGCCTCTATTTTTGTGTTGGCCTTGGCTACACTTTGGTTTTATAGCGGCCTTCTCAAAATGGCAGAAACTGTGAGTTGTTGTTATTTTTGTTGTGTTTTTGTTGGAAAAGAAAGCAAATTTTGGACTTTCTCTACTCTAATAGAAACAGTAGTCACTTTGGTTTTATCGCGGCGTTGTCAAAATGGCAATGACTGTCAGTTGTTGTTATTTTTGTTGTGTTTTTGTTGGAAAAGAAAGCAAATCTTGGACTTTCTCTATTCTAATAAAAACAGTAACGTTTTTAAGACCATGAACAGTTTTTGACAGTTAGATTTTATCCCAAATTTAATTAAAAACATTGGCAAAAACACAAATAAATAAAAACAGCGGTTGACAAAAGCTTGGCATTTCTAAAACAGAGAACGAAATGTCAATAGTTAAAAAGGACGGGACAGCGGCCATTTTGGATATGCCGCTTTAACTTTGGTCAAATCCAATCCGTTAATATTCAATAATCCGTGATTTTTATTTATTGAGAGGAAACTATATGTTTTATAAAAAAAGTTTTTATAACATTTTTTGCTAGACAATAAACGTTCTATTTATTCTTTTTTCATTTTTAAAGAAATAACATTTTTAAATTTAGCAAAAAAATAGTGACATTTATTTGACACATATTGCTGAACTACAAACCCTGGTCTAAGCTAGAAATTCATTTCTAATAAATAAGCATTTGCAAAAAGAAAAATCTTTCACTATTTTAAATGACAAACTTCTTGAAGACTCAAAAATACTTGTGGCCGTATATTCTCCAAAATTTTCCTGTGTGGGCTATGTCCGTAAACTTTAAAATTAAAGAATTAACATACGTTCATATATTTTGCTGACGAAACAATTGAGCTTCTATATCTTCGACTTTATTAGAGTTTAGTTTATTAGTTTAGTTTAGAAATTGATAATAACCGAGATAAAAGATAGCAAGAAACCCTTATTGTTTTATTTTTATTTAAAATTATTTTTTGTTTAATTAAAATGTGAGGTATTATAATCACGGTTTCTCAATATCATATTTTGGGGAAAGCGATTTATTTTCATCTTTTTGAGATCTATTTTGGTCATGTGTCCTTTGAAATCGCGTAAAACCACGTTGAGGCTTTTTGGACATGCGACACGGTTTCTCAATATTATATTTTGGGGAAAGCGATTTATTTTCATCTTTTTGAGATCTATTTTGGTCATGTGTCCTTTGAAATCGCGTAAAACCACGTTGAGGCTTTTTGGACATGCGCTATGCGCGAGGAAAACGCCGTCACACCACTTCCGTCGAAACAATCGCTGAGTACAGATCGAAACAAAAAACCTAAACTTTTCGGAATTAAAAAACCCGGCCGCGGCCAAACTGATCCAAAGACGAGAGATGCTACAGCGAACTTGAGGTAAGTCTCAACGTGGGCGACTTACAGTTCATTTCATAAATTTTGAGACAACTTTTTTCGTTGGCCTATGTTATTGTTATGATAACCAGCTGATAACTGTAAAAAAGTTAACCCAAAAAATATGTCATGGCCTGTAACCTTTAAACGTCATAAAAAGTCAAACATCCGCGAATTTTAAAATCCGTAGAATTTACAGTTGCTTGTAGCGAGATTTACGAGTTTTTTGTGTAAAAATGATAAGAAAAGAGATTTTTTTAATACATTTTTTTAAAATAATAATAAATTATAATAAAGTAACTAAGTACAAAAAACCTACACTTGTTTAAATGCAGGTATGATAACGACTTCAGATTTCTCGTCTAAAAAACTTCCGACAATCAAAAAATTGTATGTAAAAATATGGCTTTATAAAAGAAATTTATTAGGAATTTAAAAATATCTGGGATACCGTGTTTCTCGGTTATTATCATATTTTGAAATAATGTAATATTAGGAACACCCTGTACAGGGTCTCCAGTCGCAACTGATGGTAAACTTTAAAAAGCAGATGTTTTTATTACAATAACAAAACAAAAAATGTGCTATTGTCAACACTTTGGTTTGAATTAAGAAATCGGTCGCAGTTACAACTTTACATCAAAACACATCTTTTAACAATTAAATAGTGGATACTTATTGTTTAAAAAGAACCAAATATTTATTAAATTTAGGGAATAATGTTTTACATTCCATAGTTTTTAAACCCTATTTAAGCAAATAAAGTAAAAATAATGATATAAAAATGTTTTTAATGTTTATAAAAAATTATAATGCATGTATTATAATTGTAAGTAGGTATTGCTAAAGATATTGTAGAACGCTATAAAGATGGTTATAATTTTTATTATTTACTTCTTTTATTATTTTCATTAATTGAATAAAATTTATATTTTATATTAATACAGGGTGAGAACATCTATATATTGGGTTATTCTTTTGGAAACCATACAGAAAAACTTTCTGTATTTGAGCGACCCTGTATAAAAATTAAAAGCAATTAGACATCTGAGCCCTGAAGGAGAGAAAACTAGAGATATCCCAAAAAATCTAACCCCAAAGTTAAATTCGCCCCGTCTGGGAAAACAGAGTCTATTAAACTAAAAACAAAGAAAATAAAAAATCGGCAACACGCTAGAAGCTTACCTTCTGTAATTCTGTAGCAGTTCCAAAATTTCACTGGCTGCCGCGGCCCTTTCATGCGACTGGAATTTCAACCCAAAAACACGTGTGACTTCTTTCAGTTTTTTGTCGGAAGTGATTTCTTCATTCCCCTGTCACACACAGGATGGCGCTTTAAACTCCCAGCGTGAGCAAAAAACGCGCATGATTTTACCAAAATGATCAGGTGATCAAAAAGAAAATAACTTTCAACAAAGAGAGAAATTATCACCTGATCGGAATTTTTCCCAAACAGGACTTTCTTTTTTGAAGGTTTTTGCTGAAAGCCCAAAAATATCAAAACAAACTTTAAGGTTAGGTTTTCCAAAAAATTCAAAATAAAACAATAAACAAAAATAACTGGCAGCATTAAACATTCCGCCCACCATAAAAATTCCCAATTTTTATAGAAAAACCCAAAACTAAAAAATCAAAAAAACAGGTTATTCAATTACCCAAAGGGTCTAAACAATAGATTAGCATTTTTGCAACAATAATTTTATCGCAATAACTATGGACGTCATACTTAAGTTAATTCAAATAAGCATGATTCACGCTACACAAGGCTTTGAAGGTTGGTTACTGGCTGGGTAACGAACATACCTTCAACAAACTACGATCAAGTAATCCTTTCGCGGTTTTTACTTGCACTACACGGGGGGTTCTACCGAGTGACCAATTCAATGGGGGTAGGTTTTCGTTTTTCAACGCTACTAATGTTCCAACTTTTGGAGGGTTATCGGGGGTATTCCATGTTTCGCGTTGTTGCAACGACTGTAAATACTCCATATGCCAGCGGCGCCAAAAATGCTGCTGGATCTGCTGAACAAGCTGCCAGCGATGGAGACGGTTTAACTTAACATTCGTTAGGTCTTCATCGGGAGGGGCTGTCAAGGGTTCCAAAGTGAGGAAATGTCCAGGAGTAAGACTTTGAAAGTCATGAGGATCAGGGCTCATACTACACAATGGTCGACTATTTAAAATAGCCTCAATCTGAACCAATACAGTCATCAACTCTTCAAAGGTTAGGATTTGATCCCACAATTCTCTTCAGATGAGTTTTCGTGGACTTTACCCCATGGAGTCCACCAAAATTCGGACTGGCGGGTGGATTAAAACACCTCTTAATCGCTAAAGTCTCAGCAGCTTGCTGACAATAGGACACAAGGAGGTTATTTGCCCCAACAAAATTAGTGCCCTGGTCACTGTAGAGGGCAGCACATCTGCCACGTCTACCAACAAATCGGCGGAGGGCAGCCAAAAATGCATCAGTGGACAAATCAGAAACAGCCTCCAGATGAATGGCCTTTGTTGGGAAACAAACAAAAATACACCCATAAGCCTTTTGACTTTTTACACCACGACGCTTGGTTAACGTGATGGAGAATGGACCCATAAAATCTACACTAACATGGGAAAAGGGCTTCACCTGGGACACTCTAAATTTAGGAAGGTCACCCATGAATGGGTGCAATGGTTTGGGATTTACCCTGACACAACAAAAACACTTGGAAACAACACTGTGAATGGCACTTTTCACCGACAAAATCCAAAACTGTTGATTTAGGAGGTACTCCAATAAGCGAGGACCTGGATGTCCATGCTCATTATGGAATTTTTCAATAATCAAAGTGGTAAACCTGTGACTACGAGGCAACAACATGGGGTGTTTTACCTCATATGCTAAATCAGTGAGGCGTACTCTACCGCCCACCCTGAGAACACCATGGGAATCAAGAAAAGGAGCTAACTTTCGAAGAGGCTTAGCACAACTCTCACCCTTACGTATCCTTTTCAAATCTTCAAAAAACACTTCTTGTTGTACAACTCGCACAACAACTAAAGTAACATAATAAAGATCTGCCTCATTGAGGGCTTTAGTAGGAAAAGATAAAGAAGGATCTTTTTTCACTCGAAAAGGTCTCAAACAAAAGGCAACAATGCCCAAGATTTTACGCAAAGAGGAGTACTTAGTGAGTAACAGCTGTACTTCATCAAGGGGTATTTCTGTCACAAAAACAAAACGATTTTCCTCAGGGGGTAGATCAGCATCAAACGCATCAATTTTATGGCTCATAGGCCATGTTTCACTAGACTGGGCCAACCAGGATGGTCCAGTAAACCAAAGAGGATGGTCTATCAATTGACCAGGAAGTAAGCTCCGGGATAAGCAATCAGCTGGGTTCTCCTTACCATTTACATGGTACCAACAGCTGGGGGAACTTTCTCTTGAATAGTCGTTACACGATTGGCTACAAAAACCTTTCGTTTTGATGGACACGATTTTATCCAAGCAATGGTAACGCTGGAGTCAGACCAAGCAAAAATCTTATCAATCGGGATGCAATCAAGATGATTGCCAACAAACTCTAATAGCTCTGCCAACAATACACACAATTCTAAGCGTGTAATAGAAATACTTTTCAAAGGGCACACCCTACTTTTCCCACACAAAAGGGAGATAGAAATATTTCCATCCAACTCAATTTGTCGAATATATACTGCACCACCATATGCACACATTGAGGCGTCACAAAAGCCATGCAATTCAGTGGTGACAGCATTTTGCTTCACAACATAACGAGGTATTGATATCGAAGATAATAATGGTAGTTGCGACACATAGAGTTGCCACTGTGCAACAATATCACTGGAGGGGGTATCATCCCATGAAAGACCCTGGATCCACAAACGTTGCATTAAACATTGAGCAACCAAAACAACTGGGGCTAGGAACCCGAGTGGATCATATATCCTTGCAATCTCAGAAAGAATGTTTCTCTTGGTACAAGGTCTTTCCATGGGCATCACATCATAAGAAAACGAATCCAATTTTGGACACCACTTTAGTCCAAGGATTTTTAAACCAGCAGATTCATCATCAAAGGTTGCTGATGACTAGCTGGAACCGATTCTAGTAACTCAGGAGTGTTGCTAGTCCACTTACGAAGTTCAAAACAACCCAATTTTAACAACACAATTAGCTGTTTCTGGCTTTCTAAAGCTTCAGCTACAGAATTAGCTAATCCGATGGCATCGTCCACAAAAGTAGTATGCCAACACCTTGCTCGCTAGTGGAAAGCCACTGCCATGATCTTTAACGAGCTGGTGAAGAGTACGAATAGCTAGGTATGGGCTCGAATTCACACCATAAGTTACTGTTTGAAGAGAGTACTCTTGAATCTCCTCGGTTGGGTCGAACGGCCACAATATCTTTTGATAACACACATCAGCCTGATGCATATCAATCTGCCTGAACATTTGACGTATGTCACTAGAATATACAACACTATAAAGGCGAAAAGTAAGCAATATTGACACAATATCTCTTTGGAGTTTAGGTCCTACCAATAAAATAGAATTTAAGCTATGACTATTTGAGGTCTTGGCAGATGCATCAAAAACAATTCGAATTTTTGACAAGTCACCATCTGCCTTCACAACTGGGTGGTATGGAATAAAATATGAATGGAAGTCAGGGCTAGAATTGTCCAATTTCATATGCCCCTGGTCTAGGTAATCCTGAACAAAGTCTTTGTACGCACTATACAAAGCAGGATTTTTCAACAATCGGTTTTCCATCATATAGAATCTACGCAATGCTTGACCTTTACAGCTACCAAGTTCTTGTCGAGGCTCTCTGAAAGGCAAGCGAACAACATATCTGCCGGACTTAGTTCTTGAATGAGTGGTAGCAAATATTTTTTCACACAAGTCCTCATCAGAGGAAAGAGGGATTTTTTGAGGGGTCGATTCTAGTTTTCAAAACCTTTGTAAGGTACTATCCAATCGAGATTCTATAGGGGAAGACACTGAGGTCAACAAACTAATAGGTTTTTGAGTTTTACGAGGACCATCAATACCACCAAGGAGTATCCAACCAAATATTGAATTAATGGCACAAGGTCCTCCATTTTCTCCTTTTTTAAAGCCAGGCACAAGCATCTGACCAAAGAAATCAACACCAATTAAAAGGTCTACACTACTAGGTTGTCCAAAATTAGGATCAGCAAAATCCAAATTTTTTAGGTACGGCCACTGAATAGAATCATATTCTACAACAGTCACAGGTATGGTTCCACAAATTTTAGGAATAAGAATGGCATCACAGGAAAACAAACTATCAGGAAACTTGGAGGAGCCTATTTGCAATGTTACATTGCCATCTGATGTACTAGAAATCATGCCATTTATTCCTTCAATAGGAGTTCTATTCGGAGCTACTTTAAGTCCTAACCTCTCAGCCAAAGAGACGGTTACAAAGGACGCTTCACTAGCGGAATCTAAAATTGCCCCACAAGACACAAACTTCTTGTTGGCATCTACAACTAAAACTTCGGCAGTTGCAAAAAGCAGGTCTCCTCTTACGAGGTTCAAAATGGTTGCTACTGGGTCTAGCGGTACACAATGCCTGTTGGGCACCTTCACTATTAGGTATACAGGGGGTCTCCTGGACGATCAACTTGGGGGCTCGGAGAGCTTTTCACAAAGTGCAACAGTGAATGGTGAAGACCCTGGCACTGACGACACGTGGCATTTGTAGGGCATTGAGATACACCATGTTTGCCAAAGCAGATAAAACACAATCGTTCACGCTTAACAAATTGATGGCGTTGACCTACTTCTAATTCCAGAAATCTGGTACACTTCACAAGGGGATGGTAGGGCTGTTGCTGGCAATAAACACAACCTTTATTACCAGACTGGCCTGTTCCAGTCAATCACACAGGATAGGGTGGTTTGCCACCCTTCTTAGGGGGTAGAGGAGATGAGACCTCCTTCGGCTTATTCAAAAGAGAACTATTTTCCAAAGCCCGACAATTTTTCTCTAAGAATTTAAACAAATCTTTATAGGGATTTCCTTATCACTATACTCAATCTCAAACTGAGTTTTCAATGGGGTATCAACTTTTTGCAAAAAAAGAATCATTTTAGCAAAATCTAAAAGGTCTACATCATCATAGTTTGACAATGCTTCCAAATTTTCCCGGAAAGTGGACAGCAATAACCTCAAATCATGTGGGTTGCTCGATTTTGCAGAAGGTGCTTGACAAATAGACGTCCAATAATTTGTTACCAAAAGTCTTTTATTATTAAAGCGTCTAATCATTGCATCGAAGGCTACTCGATAATTATCTGAGGTTAGCGGTATGTTCCTAATTACAGATGCGGCCTCTCCCACCAGAGCGGTATTTAAGGCTTGACATTTAGCTATTTCACTCATGTCAGCTTTATCATGAACAAGTGACTTAAACATATCAAAAAAGGTGGGCCATTTTCTATTCTATTTTTTTAATTTCAAGACCCCTGTCCACATTTACCAGCGAATGGTTCAAAATTGTCTGTGAGGCATCTTGGTAATCCTCCGGATAGAGCTTACGACAAATCGATCTAATTGTGTATTTCAGTTCATCGAATTCCTGCACTAAAGTTTCCGGACTTTCTTGTATCTGATCACTACTATCTAAGCTTATAATTTCAAAATGCAATGCATCGAATTGACTTACCAGAGAAGGCACATCTTCCCATCTGGGTTTTACCTTTTTTGCCTTCTCTGCATTGCCCTGGGCTTCGACGGCTCTATTATAAGTTGTTTTTAATTTATTAAAAACACTTTTTTGTTTTTGTTTTAAACTTCTTGGATCAGACATTATAAAGCGCTTTTTATCAGATACAAAAAAGTAGGTTTTTTCGCGACAAATTGGCTATCAACACACCGGTACGGTTCGCTAAACAACGCGGCACTAATCTCGCGCTTAACGAAAGCAAAAAATGAAGGTAAATTTCGACGGATTTCACACAAAGAAATTCGAAACCAGACGAATAATCAACAATTTTCTAACCTCGAAGGTAAACAACACGTGAAGTTAGAACACACAAACGTCAATGAAACGTCAGCCAGCAAGAAAAAAGAACGGGGGCCCGGGCCGCTCCCAAATGTCGAACGGGGGTTTTTTTTATCGCCGCACGAGGTCATAAACCAAACTCAGGGCAACCAACCTTCAAAACCGGCGGACTCTAAAAAAAAACCGGTACAAAAACAACAATGTCCGAATCTGGCAAAAAAATACGATAAAATGTGGTTGCTGCAAAAAAACTATAAAATTACCAATTTTTTAACAAAAAAAAACTGTAAAATCCAAAGGACTTTTTCAAAACATCCGGTTCGAAGGACCAAATAGACATCTGAGCCCTGAAGGGGAGTAAAAGTAGAGATATCCCAAAAAAAATAACCCCAAAATTAAATTCGCCCCGCCTGGGAAAACAGAGTCTATTAAACTAAAAAACAAAGGGAAAAATCGGCAACACGCTAGAAGCTTACCTTCTGTAATTCTGTAGCAGTCCCAAAATTTCACTGGCGGCCGCGGCCCTTTCTTGCGACTGGAATTTCGGTCTTCAACCCAAAAACACGTGTGACTTCTTTCAGTTTTTTGTCGGAAGTGATTTCTTCATTACCCTGTCACACACAGGGTGGCGCTTCAAACTCCCAGCGTGAGCAAAAAACGCGCATGATTTTACCAAAATGATCAGGTGATCAAAAAGAAAATAACTTTCAACAAAGAGAGAAATTATCATCTGATCGGAATTTTTCCCAAACAGGACTTTCTTTTTTAAAGGTTTTTGCTGAAAGCCCAAAAATATCAAAACAAACTTTAAGGTTAGGTTTTCCAAAAAATTCAAAATAAAACAATAAACAAAAATAACTGGCAGCATTAAACAGCAATTAAAGATATTTTTTTGAAGTAAGTTTAACAGCAGATATACTAAGAAAGTAAGAAGGATTTTCTTTCCTCAGAAAAAATAATAAAAATAAGTTTTTACTTAAAATTTCGCTTATACTAAAATATATATGTCACATCTAAGGAAAACCTGAACACTTAAAAATATTTTAAACATTTTTAGTTCTAACCCTTTAAAAATTAATAAGAAAATAATAAAATTTTATTACTTTTTTTTTTATTTTTTTTTATACTGGGACCTTCTATCTATAGCTAGGATCAATCGCTCAGTCTTTTTAGCCAAATTTTTGCCGAGATATGCCTTGTTGGGACGTTACAAAAACAACCATATGCCGAGGTGGGACTCGAACCCACAAGATACGCAGCGCGCCCAGCCTACGCGCAGTCGGTCCAGTCATATAGCAAGCACTGCAGCTATATGCACGGACCAACGCGCTAAGCCGATCCCATGATAATAAGAAAATAATAAAACTTGTATTGTCAATAGATAACTATAAAAAAAAATTTAATCAATGTTTTCGATACAAAAGCTGAAATCCAAATTTTTGATCCCCTGTCTAAAAATACCAGGGGGCCTGGGTCCGCTTTTTTTAGCTACTATCTCATTCTGTATTAAAATAATATTCTAAATTATTTTTTGTTCGTAAATAGAACTACCTTTTGCTAACTTTTGTATTTAAATAATTACCTTTTAAACCAAAAAAGCATTAGGAAAAATTACTTTAAAAAAACCGAATTTTGCGCTGTGATGTCTGTATTTACGACTCCATTATATTTGCTCTGTATTAGCCTCAATCAGTTATTATTTTTAGTAGGTACACTCTGGCCCAAATTAGATGATTTTGGGGGTTTCACGCATTTATAGGGGATATAAGAAGAAACTTTTAAGCAATTATGAAGGGGGAAATACTTATCTTGGTACAGCAAGCCGTTTTTAAGCTACGAAGAGTTTATTTTTTATGTAAATTGCTTTTTATAGTATGTTTTTAAAGAAATAATCTAACCGTCATGTTTGTTATAATATGTTTGTTATATATTTCCTTTTTATTTTTGATTTATTTTCTATAATTTGATACTTTCAAAATATTTTAATCGCAGCAAACAGATTAATAACATAAATAATATAAAGAAATAAAGGAGTTATTCCATAGAGAAATAATAATTTTATGTTATATCTTAAAAACTAAAAGTGACTGATAAAATTTAATTTGACTGGATTATTTACCGGGTGGGCCAAAAAAAACTGGACATTTTTTTAAATTATAACTTTTGAACTATATAATCGATTTTAATGGGACAAACTGCACTTGGCAGAGAATTAATCAGAGTTTCAACTGAATGTATTTTTTTGTCTACCATCTTAAAATCCAAGATGGCGGACGAAATTAAAATGTACCCTTCAAAGATGCTCGTTTATTCTCGTGTTGCGAACTGTTGGTGCAAGCAATGAATTTCCTATTTTTCATTTTCTTTTCCTTTTCTGCGCGTTTAAAATAATTTAAATTTTCGCGCTCTTAAATATGCATATGGGTTTTCACGGCACCGCACACGTGGGAGGACAAGCAGCGCCGCGATGAGTGCGCAAACAACCACCGTCACAACAAGACAAAAATCACGTTCCCGAAAAACTGAATTTTGAGGTGAAAAACTGGACGTTTAGACGTTGACTGGAGCCGCAAGAGAGTCCGAGGTAGGTGCCTTTTCATATAAAATTCCATATGTATCGTAACTTTCCATTTACAATCGTCAATACCGACAATTATTTTTAAATGTGCTTGTAAAGCCAAACCGGCGACCTGTCGAAGGAAATTCCATTATTTTTCAGAACTTGCACGCACATTTAATGGTCCTTCTCTCCAAATTAATAGTTTTCCAAACTACCTAGACTCCTGTGGTTCAGCAATTTCCTACAAAAATTCCAAATTTCTATATATTTTCAAAATTTATTTCCAATTTCAATTTCAATTATTTCTACAATCAGTAATAAATCAAACAGACCATATTGATTTACGACCTGTTGGTGATATGTTCCTTCAAAGTTGATCGAAGTGTTTATTACCGTTCAAAAATAGCTATAGCCAATGCACATATTTCGTATAGTTTACTAGTTCATGAAAGTTGATCGCTTTGTTCATTACATTTTCAGTAAAAGTGGCGTCAATACGCCGAAAGTGAAATTTTAAGGCGGTTCTTCCATCTACTTTCCTTTAATTATCGATTTTACAGGTGTCGCGTTAACGCGCAGGTGCAAGTGTCGCCGTCACCAGGGTCATCCCGCTTGAATGTGACGTGGGTCTCACGTTTCGCGCTCGTTGTTTCTTCGAATACCGATTTTCTTAAAAACTTTCAAACATGACCGCTAGTCGTATGCACAGAGTGTGCGACTTGGAATCGAGAGGTGCAGGGTTCAATCCTTGGTGAGACATAAAAGTTTTTTTAAAGGATATGTTCAAATAATAACATACAGACAAACTTACAAACATTTCATTTCAAAATTTTCGAAAAAAGTCAATAAAATTAAAATAATAAAATTGTTTAATTTTTGCTAAAATTCGGGTTATATTTTAAGCTATTTTAAGCATTTTTTTTGGGTAATTTTAAAAACAAATTAACTTTCAAAAACAAAAATGTCTACGCAAAAACAGAAAAAACTTTGCGACAAAAGGCTTTTGAGCTTCAACCAAATGGCGGAAGCTCACGAGGTAGCTTTGAAAGCGAACTCGGGTACAGCGTTTCACTTTTTGTTTAAATCCAGATATGAAGACGTCGAAGAATGTCATGCTCAATTCTATAATTTTCATAACCAAATTATTGGCTCTCTCGAAGAGTTTAAACTTTCATTTGACGAGCAGGATAAAACTAGAAAAGACTTTGACAACCTTTATTATGAATGTAAGGGTATTTACTACGACCTTTTTAGGGCCAACCCTGTCAATTACGTAGGCAACCCTAACCAACAAAATATTGTTCAGAGGTCAAATACAAGATCATTTCCACAACCAAGGTTGCCAATTTTCGATGGTAATTATAAAAGCTGGCAACACTGGTTTGACTTATTTAAAGTCATGGTACATCAAAATTCTGATTTAAGTGATATAGAGAAATTTCAACAATTGCGGAGTTCTGTTCTGAATGAAGCCCTTTCTCTAGTAAAAACCATTCCCCTCGCAGATAGCAATTATCACATTGCGTATGAAACCTTAGTAAAGAGGTATCAAAATAAACGAATTATTGCTACTACCGCTTTGAATGCTATTAACTTTCTTTCAACTAAGTCCAGTTCTGGGAAAGAATTACGTTCCATGTTGGATACATTTTCTGAGAATCTAGCCATCTTAAATGAGCTTGGTTTTCCTACAAAAGAATGGGACTTTCTTACTTTTAACATGATGCTCTCAAAACTTGAAGTCAAGATGAGGACTGATTTCGAACTTTACTATAGTAGAGAGAAAAACAATTCAGAAATTCCGTCCTACACTGATCTTTACACGTTTATAGAAAATCATTGCGTTGCGCTCGAATCTGTAGTGCAAATGCCCAGTTTTAGTAGGCAAAATCAAACCCCTAGACAACCTCAAACTACGCGTAATTCTCAACAGAACAGTTTTCAGAGAAACAGTTTTAATAATTTTAATTCACCTTCTGCTTTCAATACAACTATTTCAAATCAAAGTTCAAATTCAAGAAATCAACAAAATACTTTACAAAATAGCAATCAACGCAGCAACCCTCAAATACAAAATAATCAGAACAGAACTTTTAATCCAAAAATAAAATGTTACCTATGTTCTTCGAATCACGCATTATCGAAATGTATCGAATTTCAAAACAAAAGTCCACAGGAAAGGATGGGTTATGTTCGGCAGGCGGTCCTATTTTCTTCAATATTTACATAAATGATCTCTATAAAGTGGATAGTAGGGCCGAGCTAACAAGTTTTGCTGATGACACCGAGGCGCATTATGAAGCAGATTCATGGGAGGAACTATATAATCTCATCACAGAGGATTTCCCTAAGATACTGAACTGGTTTAATAACAATCTTTTAAGCGTAAATTTTCAAAAAACTCTGTTCCTACCTTTTAGTAGCTACACGAACGGTTTACCAGACTACGATTCGCTTGTTTTCTCCTTTGGTTCAAAAAATATTAAAATAAAAAAATGCACAAAATATAAATATTTGGGAATCTATGTGGACAGTCATCTAAAATGGGATCACCACGTAGAGTTTGTAACGAAAAAAATAAGGTCACTTCTTCCTCTTTTTCGATTTTATAAGGACATCTTTTCTCCCAAGCAATTAAAAATTCTTTATTATGCCCTAGCACAAACACATCTTACGTACGGATTAATTGCGTGGGGCGGGGTCTCTAAAACAAATCTAAAAAGTGTGGATGTTGTACAAAGATGGCTTCTTAAAATCATTTTTAAAAAAGACCGTCTTTACCCCACAGAACATCTATTTTCAGAAACATCAATTCCTGATACGAGACTTCTATTTTTTCAAACTATGGCACTTAGATTATATAAAAAGAAAACTATCCTCGAAAACATCAACCATCAATACAATACAAGACATAGACAAAATGCAGTATCAAAACCACTTATGAAAAAAACTGTGGGACAGAGATGCTTCACTTACTTGAGTGTGAACGTGTTTCAGAAAATTTCTCACTTACTTACTATACAATCACTGCAATGTTTTAAAAAGCAAATAAAGATTTTTCTTTCTATCAGTGTTACAAGAACAGCAATCTATGAAATTCTCGACGAAAAAAATGAATATAATGTACAAACTTAAAAACATCTTTTACTGATAAGCATATAGCACTTTGTATCTTCGCTTAAATTCGTGTATTAAATATAGGTATAATGTTTTTTTTGCGGGAAAGAATGGTATTTTTTTTTGTATTATTTAATTACGTTTTAATATTATGTTTTTAATATTCTTTTTTCCTTAGTTATTTTTTTTTTCTCAGCTTAATTAGTAATTAGTGTGTGCAATAGTCTGTTTTGGTTAAAAAACTTACTTTATTTATATATTCTTTTTTTAGTTGCTTTTAATATTTTATTTATATAGATATGTATAAGGCAATAAACTTACCTTATTAATACTAGTTAAGCTAATTTTACGACTAGGCCCATGCGCGAGACTACTCTTTTGGGCCAAATTTGTATTTATTGGTTGATATCTAGTTTTGTAGAAAATCCCAATGTATTTATACTGCCAATAAATGCTATATAATAATAATAATAAATAATAATCTATGTCAAAATTGCTTACATTTTGCTCACCAGACCGTGAATTGCCCCTCCTCCTACAACTGCATCACGTGTGGAGCCAGACATCATAGTCTTCTCCATGTTCCACAACCAGTAGCGCCCTCTGTGAGTGTTAATTCATATCCTCCAGAGAACGCTAATATTCCAATTCCAATAGCACCCCTATGTCAGGAAGCCATTCCACAAACTGTCATGCGACAATGATTTCCAAAAATTCCACTTTTCTACTTTCTACCGTTGTAGCTGACATGTTAGACTCAAGGGGACATTACCAACCAGTTCGTATCTTACTCGATTCTGCCTCAGAGGCAAACTTTATTTCAGAAAAATGTCTAAATCGTTTAGGTCTTTCGAAAAGCTTCTTTTCTACTTCTATTCAAGGCTTAAATCAAATGACATCTTCCAATACCAAAGGTAAGACGAAATGTCTTATCAAACCTCAAGGTCAAGCGGGACCTACCTTTGATTTTGAGGCTTTAGTACTTCCAAAACTTTGTACAGAGATTCCTTCTTGCGCTGTCGACTCGAGCAAGTGGAATCACATTCGCAATATCAAACTTTCTGATCAAAACTTCCATATACCAAGTTCCATTGATGTCCTAGTAGGTTGTGAACTTTTTCCGCATCTCTTACAAGAGGGAGTTATCCACGGAGAGCGTGGACAACCTAGTGCTTTTAATAGCATCTTTGGCTATGTGCTGATTGGTAAAGTTGAAACTTCAAAGCAACAAAATCCACCATCACTCATAAGCTGTTACACTTCCATCGAACCATCTCTGGATATCTGCCTAGAGCGCTTCTGGGAGATAGAGCAGGTTCCACATAAGGTTCATCACAGTCCTGAGGATATTATGTGCGAAAAATTATTTTCCCAATCAGTTTCACGCAACGAATCAGGTAGATTCGTCGTTCCATTACCTTTCATAAACTTAGAACCCCAGTTGGGTGACACCTATCCAATCGCTTTAAAACGTTTCAAGCTTCAGGAAGCTAGACTTCTCAAAGACTCAGCTAATTATCAAGCTTACAAAGATTTTATGCAAGATTATTTAGACACTGGTCACATGATACCTATTCCTACGCCTATATCTAAAGATGTCTTGGATAATTCCTACTTTATCCCTCATCACAGTGTCTGGAACACTGGGAAGATAAGAGTGGTCTTTGATGGGTCTCAACGTAGTCCCAGAGGTGTCTCACTCAACGAGACGTTGTGCGCAGGTCCTAAACTGCAAAATGATGTCCGTGAAATTCTACTTAATTTTCGAATTCATGCTGTAGCCTTTGTTACTGACATAGTAAAAATGTTCCGACAGATTTTAATTATTCCTGAGCACACGCGTTATCAAAATATTCTATGGAGATTTTCTGAGGATGATCCTGTCCAAACCTACTCCTTAAGAACAGTTGTTTATGGACTTAAGTCATCACCTTACTTAGCTATTCGTACTATACAAGAACTAGCTAAACTTGAGTCTGAAAGGTATTCTAATGCTTCCAAGGTGCTTCTTAAAGACATTTACGTCGACGACGTGCTCACTGGGCAGGATTCTGTGGCCTCTGCCAAAGAACTTCAGTCGGAGTTAATCTCCCTGTTGCGCCTAGGAGGGTTTGAACTTAAAAAATGGGCGAGCAACAGTCCGGAACTTCTCTCCTCATTCTCAGAATCAGAAACACAAATGTCCATTCGTTTCGACAAATCCGAACCTAATTTTGTAAAAATATTGGGTCTCCAATGGAATCCTATCTCAGATCCTACTTGGTCGTACCAGAAGATAAACCATGCACCAAGCGAGGTATCTTATCTCAAATCATGAAAATTTTTGATCCCTTAGGTTTCTGTTCTCCCGTTTCTTTACTTGCTAAGCATCTCATGCAAGATCTGTGGAAGGAGAAGCTGGACTGGGATTCTCAGCCTCCTCCGCATATCGTAAATGTTTGGAATCAATTTCGAACCGAACTTCCAAATCTTTCAAATATTCATTTACCTAGACGCCTTTCCATTGATCAACCACGTAGCATTGAACTTCACGGCTTTTCAGACGCCTCTATGATAGGTTACGCGGCTACGGTCTATTTCAGAATGGAGTCAGTTTCCGGAGAAATCCATACCTTTCTTGTAATGGCCAAATCTAAGGTCGCACCAGTGAAAACAGTCAGTCTTCCGCGACTGGAGCTTCTTGGTGCCACTTTACTTTGCGACCTAATTTCCTTTATTCAAAACACTTATTCTTAACTTCAACCAAATCTGTGCATGGTGTGATTCCCAAGTGGTTCTATGCTGGTTGGCGGCTTCACCTCACAGGTTTAAAACGTTTGTGGCAAACCGTATCTGTCACATTCAAGAAACTATTTCTCCTACGGCCTGGAAATATATTCCATCAGCGCTAAATCCAGCCGACTGTGCTTCGCGCGGTCTTATGCCTAATCAACTTGTCAAACATGACTTGTATTGGGAAGGTCCTTGTTTTCTTAGGCTACTAAAAGAGAGCTGGCCTGATGATTTTCGCTGTCCAGACCCTCCGGAAAACGAGGTTATTCTGGAAGAACGAAAATCAGTATTTCAAACATGCACAGTTGAACCACACATGCTTGATACTTTTCTTTCTCGTTACTCTTCCCTAGAGAAAATTTAACGCATAATTTCCTATATTTTTCGCCTTACCGAAAAGAAATCTAAATATCCTAACGAAAATATTACCGAGGTAGAACTTCAACATTCTCTTATTGTTCTCGTTCGGCATGTTCAACGTTCCATCTTTGCTGATCTCATTTCACGTTTGAATGACGCAAGGCTACTTCCTAAACAATTTCGTAAACTTTCACTTTTTCTAGATACACAAGGCTGCTTAAGAGTGGGGGGTCGATTACCACATTCTTCCGAACTCTCTTATTCAGCAAAACACCCTTTACTTTTACCACGTTCTCACCGTCTTACTCAACTTGTCATTGAGTACACTCACAAAAGGTACCGTCATCCCGGTCAAAAAACGTTGCATTACCTCTTGAGACAACAATTTTGGATCCTTTCCCCTCGCTATGCAATCCAGAGCGTAACTTCTCATTGCATTTTATGCTATCGATTAAATCCTAAACCTTCCGTACAAATCATGGTCAACTTGCCTGCTCAACGCATCTCTCAAGTAAAAGCATTTTCACATGTTGCCATAGATTATTGTGGTCCCTTTCCAATTACAATGGGAAAGTACCGAGGTGCAAAGATATCCAAAGGTTATATTCTTGTCTAAGTCTGCTCCGCAACAAAAGCAGTTCACCTAGAACTTACCTCCGATATTTCCACCCCTACCTTTCTTGCGGCTTTTAAGAGATTTGTGGCAAGAAGAGGAAGAATCTCTGACATTTACTCAGATTGTGGTAGCGCGTTCTTGGGAGCTGATCGTTTACTCAAACAGTACTCCCAGGAAGCATGTCACAGTCTAAAAATTACCTGGCATTTTTCAAGTCCTGGTAGTCCGCACCTAAACGGACTAGCCGAGGCAGGAGTTAAATCCACCAAGGCAAATTTAAAACGTGTAATAGGTGAGCAACGGTTAACCTATGAAGAGTTTTTTACTTTTTTGTATCAGGTCGAATCCATACTAAACAGCCGGCCTCTGTATGCCCAAAGTATGGATCCGAATGACTTTCTTCCACTGACCCCTGGTCATTTTCTTACCCTGGAACCGTTGAATTCCGTGCCAGAGCCCTGTTCCGCTGGCAGCTGGTGCAAAGGCTCCAGTCCGATTTTTGGAAACGCTGGAACTTGGAGTACCTAAACACCTTGCAACAGCGTTCTAAATGGACAGAGGCTTCTAACAATATTAAACTAATAACTTTAGTCGTGGTAAAAAATGAACAAAAACCGCCATTGCAATGGGCTGTTGGGCGAATTGTCGACGTACACCCTGGCTCAGACGGTCATATTCGTGTTGTAACCGTTAAAACAGCTACAGGAACATATCGTCGACCAGTAGTGAAACTATGTCCTTTGCCTATGCCCGACGCATAAGGCAAAATTTTCTTTTTCTTTCTTAATTTTTTCTAAGTATTTTTTTCTTTTGTTTTAATTTTAATTTACATGCATAATTTAATGCATATTTGGGTTAATGTTAAATTATATCGTTTAATTGCTAATAGGCGAATATTATTTAATTTTTTTTTTCCTTTCCTTTTCTTAACTAAGTAAAAACACACGTGTTTTGGCGGCCGGAAAATGTTGGTGCACGCAATGAATTTCCTATTTTTCATTTTCTTTTCCTTTTCTGCGCGTTTAAAATAATTTAAATTTTCGCGCTCTTAAATATGCATATGGGTTTTCACGGCACCGCACACGTGGGAGGACAAGCAGCGCCGCGATGAGTGCGCAAACAACCACCGTCACAACAAGACACTAGAAAAATCACGTTCCCGAAAAAGTGAATTTTGAGGTGAAAAACTGGACGTTTAGACGTTGACTGGAGCCGCAAGAGAGTCCGAGGTAGGTGCCTTTTCATATAAAATTCCATATGTATCGTAACTTTCCATTTACAATCGTCAATACCGACAATTATTTTTAAATGTGCTTGTAAAGCCAAACCGGCGACCTGTCGAAGGAAATTCCATTATTTTTCAGAACTTGCACGCACACGAACATGTGTTAATTATTTTTTTTAATTAGTAAAAAAGCTGCATTCCTGCCACGCACAACAAGGTACGAATTAGCAAAATCGGTTCAGTGTTTCTAAAAAAAATATTTTTGTTTCAACCATTGTTTTGCATATTATACGATTGCCTTGCCAATCATGTCTGCATTTATTTCCTTATAAATTTATTCCTACTGAACCGATTTTAATGAAATAAAAAACATCTTGGTGGGAATTGTTTGCTTTTTAAAGATCATGATCAAAGTTTATCACCATCTTAAAATTTAAGATGGCCGACAGAATCATACTTGATCCTTCAAAATGGCGTGTTTATTCTTAGTTTCCGCAAATGTTTTAGTTTTTTTTTATTTATAGACAAGCGCTACTTTTCCCCCACACAACGAGGTGCAAATTAGTAAAATCGGTGTGGTGGTTCTCAAAAAATCTATTTTTGTTTCAACCATTGTTTTACAGATTATACGATTGCATTGCCAATCCTGTCCGCATTCATTTCCTTATAAATTCGTTATACTAAACCAATTTTAGTGAAATAAAAAATATCATGTTGAAAATTGATTGCTTTTTAAAGATTATAATCGAAATTTGCCGCCATCTTAGAATTTAAGATGTCGGACAGAATCATACTTGATTCTTCAAAATTGGGTGCTTCTTATTTTCCGAAAATGTTTTAGTTTTTTTTTTAATTTATAGAAAAACATTACTTTTCTCCCGCATAACAAGATAAAAACTAATTAAGTGCTTTTCTATAAATTAAAAAAACTAAAACATTTTTTGAAAATAAGAATAAACGTGCCTCTTTGAAGGGTCAAGTATGATTATTTCCGACATCCTAACTTCTAAGATGGCGGCAAATTTCGATTAAAAACTTTAAAGAACAATCAATTTTCACCATATTTTTTTTATTTCACTAAGATCGGTTCAGTAATAATGAGTTTATAAAGAAATGAATGCAGACAGGATTGGCAATGCAATCCTATAATCTGTAAAACAATGGCTGAAACAAAAATAGATTTTTTGAGAACCACCAAACCGATTTTACTAATTTATACCTTGTTGTGCGGGGGAAAAGTAGTGCTTTTTTACAAATTAAAAAAAAACTAAAACATTTTCATAAAATACGACTAAACGCCATTTTGAAGAATCAATTATGATTCTGTCCACCATCTTAAATTTTAAGATAATAATAAATTTTGATCATGATCTTTAAAAAGCAATCAATTCTCACCAAGATATTTTTTATTTCATCAAAATCGGTTCAGTAGTAATGAATTTATAAGGAAATAAATGCAGAAATGATTGGCACGGCAATCGTATAATATTCAAAACAATGGTTAAAACAAAAATATCTTTTTTTGGAACCATCGAACCGATTTCACTGACTCATACCTTGTTGTACGTGGCATGAATGCTGCTTTTTTAGAGACTTAATAAAATTATTAAAACATGTTCGCAACACCAGAATAAACGAGCATCTTTGAAGGGTACAATTTTATTTCGTCCGCCATCTTGGATTTTGAAATGGCGGACAAAAAAATTTATTTATTCAAAACTCTAATTAATTCTCTGCCAAGTGCAGTTTTTCCCATTCAAAAGGTATAGTTCAAAAGTTATAATGAAAAAAAAAAATTGTCCAGTTTTTTTGGCCCACCCGGTATAAACAAAATATATAAAAAAGCAATTTATCTCAAAACTAAATTTTTATTTATAAAAAGTTTTAGGCTACCTCCTTAAATGCAGATTTTCTAAAAACCCCCCGTGGGTTAAAAACGGTTTGCTATTCAAAATGCGGTTTTAACATTTATAGTAGAGTTAAAAGCCGCTTCTATCGTGTCACCCCGTGTGCACTTCATTGCTAAAATGTAAGACACAATTTAAATAATTTCTTACACCCTAAGAATGCAAAATCGACTGGTCGTCCAAAAATCGTCGTGTGCAGGGGGTGGTGGGGGTAGTTTTTCCAAAAATTTGGAAAAATTTTTTTTGCATTTTTTGAATCTATAAAGTGTGCTCATGACTCCACCAAAAGCATATAGTAATATTACTATCAGAAACATTTATTTTTCAATGTTAAAAATATCGTTTCCAATGCTTTTATATGGAGTTCCCTATTAAACAATTGGTCGCCCTGAAAACGCGTATTTATAATAATTTATAACTTGTTATAACTCGAGAACCCTTTGCTTAATCAAAAAAACACCTTGTGTAAACTTTGTGTATCAAAGATCAGGGATTACAATGATTTTTGAAAAATGTCAATCGGATGCATAGTTTTTTTTTAAAGTAGCAAAGAGTGATGCCATGACGCGACGAACGCGGCAGACACTGACATGCGACGAAGGGTCAGATATTTTACAAATGCACGGCGGGCCAGGCGAAACGTGACTATGTCTTGAGACAAGTCGAGACACACATAAGTTCGTTTTTCGTTTAACTCTCGCAGTTACAGATGTTTAAGTTACTTACTTGGTTTTTTGCTTGTAAATTGCGTTATGTATACATGTTGTGCTTGTGTGATTTGGCCGTGAAGGGCCAAATATGAAAGGCTAGGCGTGAAAAAAAGGGAAATTTAGTTCTATATAAGAATGTGACTCTCGGCCCTACGGGCCTCCGGGAGTTTATATTCACTATATTAGTATGTAACTCTTGGCCATACGGTCCTCCAGTCGTCCATATTCACTATATTAGTATGTGACTCTCGGGAATCCATATTTAAAAGGGAAACTACCCGCGTCCAGTTTAATTCTATATTATAATGTGCCTCTCGGCCCTACGGGCCTCCAATTTATGTCTATATTAGTAGGTGACTCTCGGCCCTACGGGCCTCCGGGAATTTGAAATTGAAACTACGCGCCTCCCGTTAAATTTGATATTGGAATGTGAGTCTCGGGGGCCTCCAATTTATTTCTATATTAGTATTTGACTCTCGGCCCTACAGGCCTACGGGAGTCCATATTCACTATATTAGTATGTGACTCGGCCCTACGGGCCTCCGGGAATCCATATTTGAATGGGAAACTACGCGCCTCCCGTTAAATTCTATATTGGAATCGAGACTTTTGATTTGAGCCCCCCACTCCCTGCTATAGGCATAATATGTGAAAACTGAAAATTTGACATGGTGTAATTAGTTTACACCTGGAAGACACAATTTTAACGGTAATAAACTGTGTATTTTTTTTTGCAAGCCTACACAATAGCGCATCTGTCGCCGTCGAGATAATTAAAATAAATTGTCGGCGTCCTAAAATATGACTCTTCAAAGAAGCACCACTTTTTGGCAAATTTTGATGGTGTTTTGACAAAAACTCAAAAAGTACCAAACTAATCTAAAAATTTTTCTTTGATGTTTATAGATCTTGGTAGGCCCTATCGTTAAAATTATTATAAATTTTTCATTTTGACGTCTCTGTTTAGAGATATAGGCAAATAATTGATATTTAAAAAAATTCTGTTTTTGAAAAACACAGGGACCTATTGCGCGTCAATACACTAAGTGGGTGACATCTAAAGCCACATAAATTTTTTTTGTTATCGTAGAAATAGGTTCAATCAAGGGTTCGGTTCGGTTCGGTCACCGGAAGTGATGCAGCGAAATCGTTTCTGAGATATAAATTGTCAAAATATAACCAATTTAAGGTTTTTTATATTTAAGGAGCCCTGGAGAGGAGGGGTGCGACCTACAAAAAAGTTTATTTGAAGTTTTTTGGTTAATTTGACAGTAAAAATAATTTCTGTTATTAGAAAATTAAATTTTTGGATTTTTTTTAGTCTGATGACGTCACTTACATAAACGGTGCCAGCGAGTGCTTTTATTCGAGATTTAAACTTATCGTAGAGCTCTGAAATTTGGCACACTAATAGGCATCGACAAACTAAATCGAAATGAATTCTTGCATTTTTTCGATTTGACCCTATACGGGCTTCCGGGAATCCATATTTGAAAGGGAAACTACGCGCCTCCCGTTAAATTCTATATTAGAATCGAGACTTTTGATTTGAGCCCCCCACTCCCCGCTATAGGCATAATATGTCAAAACAAAAAATTTGACATAGCGTAATTAGTTTACACCTGGAAGACACAATTTTAACGGACGCATCTGTCGCCGTCGAGATAATGAAAATTAATTGTCGGCGTCTTAAAATATGACACTTTAAAGTAGCACCACTTTTTGGCAAATTTTGATGGTTCTTTGGCAAAAACTCAAAAAGTACCAAACTAATCAAAATTTTTTTTCTCTGATGTTTATAGATCTTCGTAGGCCATATCGATAAAGTTATTATAAATTTTTCATTTTGACGTCTCGAGTTATAGGCAAATAATTGAAATTTAAAATAATGCTGTTTTTTAAAAACGCAGGGACCTATTGCGCGTCAATGCACTAAGTGGGTGACATCTAAAGCCACAAATTAATATTTTTACCGTAGAAATAAGTTCAGTCAAGGGCTGTCAAGTCACCGCAAGTCGAGCAAAAAAATAGTTTGAGATATGACCCTTCAAAGTTTTACATATAAACGCTGATATCTCAAAAACAACTAAACCGATTCCGATTTGGTTTTTGGTTTTCTCAATAAAACCAACATTGCTATGATTCTTATAGAAAAATTTTTCGTTTTTCTCAACTTTGAAAAACGTGGAGGGGGAGGTACCCTAAAAGCTTGATTTAAAAAAAATAGTCCACTTCGGGGGGGGGGGGGGGGGCGAGAGTCACATTCTAATATAGAACTAAATTTCCCTTTTCTTCACGCCTAGCCTTTGATATTTGGCCCTTCACGGCCAAATCACACAAGCACAACATTTATACATAACGCAATTCACAAGCAAAAAACCAAGTAAGTAACTTAAACATCTGTAACCGCGAGAGTTAAACGAAAAACGAACTTATGTGTGTCTCGACTTGCCTCAAGACATAGAGTCGCGTTTCGCCTGGCCAGCCGTGCATTTGTAAAATATCTGACCCTTCGTCGCATGTCAGTGTCTGCCGCGTTCGTCGCGTCATGGCTTCACTCTTTGCTACTTTATACGCGTTTTCAGGGCGAGCACTTGTTTAATAGGGAACTCCATATAAAAGCATTGGGAACGATATTTTCAACATTGAAAAATAAATGTTTCTGATAGTAATATTACTATATATATATGCTTTTGGTGGAGTCATGAGCACACTTTATAGATTCAAAAAATGCAAAAAAAATTTTTTCCAAATTTTTGGAAAAACTACCCCCACTACCCCCTGCACACGACGATTTTTGGACGACCAGTCGATTTTGCATTCTTAGGGTGTAAGAAATAATTTAAATTGTATCTTACATTTTAGCAATGAAGTGCACACGAAAATCGGTTCTAGAAGCCTTTTACGCGCTCTTAAACTCTACTATTAAACATATTTTTAATTTTCAAACTTTTACCATTTTTTTTGTATACATGTTATTTATTTTAAAGCAGCGAATTTTATACTAATAAAGTGTTTAAAATATTTAAGTATTTATTTATTATCTGTTGTAAAGAAGAATAATTTATCACCCTAGGTGTCGTCCTAACACGGTCCGTAAAATAAACCGGTCTTCGGATTTTATATATGGGGCTTTCCATATCAAACCAGCCACCTTTAGCACTTTTTAATTTTAATAAAAATTAATTTTTTAGTTCCCTATAAGTACCGATGAAACCGAGAAAAAAATTTGAAAAAATGTTGCGATTCCTTAAATCTACAAGGTGTTTTATCTTCTTAATTAACCAAAAATACGAACTTCGAAAAAAAAAATATGTAAATTTAAGGAATCGCAATATTTTAACATTTTAACCAAAAAATAAATTTTTGTTAAAATTAAAATTTTTAACTGCAAGAGGTGGCCTTGGAAAGCCCCATAAGTTGCTTTTTATAAGATTTTTAAAGAATTAAAAAAAAATTAAAATATATAATACAAAAGTTATAATACATAAACAAATAAAATACTAAGTGATACGCTTCTTTAAAGGAAGCTTTTCACTAGCCATTTCACTTTATGAGTCTGTATATCCTAAAAATTAAAAATTCAGATGAAATTCAACTAAATATAGCCCCCTCCCAAAACGCACAATTAAAAAAAACCGCCTTCCGCTTCCTTTATACTGGACACTCGAAAGTAAGGGTCGAGACTTCCCAAAGAAATCGAATTTGGGACACCCTGTATAGTGGCGTCGAGTGTCATAACAGTGCAGGACTAGGTAGTCTAATTAGAAAAATGTGACACACTGTTGGTGGCCGATAAGGTTTTAAACAGTGGAAGGCCAGGGCCTGTCTTAGCCCTTCAATGTGAGAATGAAAAAAAAATCTTAAAGCAAAACAAGTTTTTTTTAATAAAATGTATATTGATTCACAAACCCGGGCGCACAGTGATCTGGCTAGGTCAGAAAGCGGTCAAAAGTTATTTTGTTACTAATAAAAAAAATTATAAACATTTTTTTTGGTTTCGCTAGTTGTTTTCTTACTCTAACTTGTCGCATACCTATTTGTTTTAATATTTATACCACATAATAGTTGGGTTCGGTCCGCCGAACGCCAAATATTTTCAATATTAAAGTTTCAAAATCAAACAAGTTTCATGGCTAATCGGGCAAATTTCAGTTTTTTGTTTATAGCAAGCTAACTAACTGTAAATAAAAAATTTATTCAGCCTTATGAAATTTTTAAAGTTAATATTTTTAATGAGTGTTAGCATATTTAAAAAATAAACAAATGTATTTGTTGAAAATAATATATAAGTATAGGAGTTCAGCCTATTTTCCTATGTTAATTCCCATAAGAAAACGCTAAGGTTCAAGTTACCGAAAGTGGTCCAGTCAAGGTCACACGCAGACACATGACTGATACGACGTAATAAAACGCCTTTGCTGAGCGATAAGAAGTGGTGTATTATATTATCAGGTTATTGGCGGGAGGGGCACAAGAGCCCAATAGTACGATATGTTTTTTTTGTAGTAGGTATTAAAAATTAGAGTTTGGAAAGTAGGTAAGGAAAAAATGGAGTGTTATGTTATCAGTATGTTGGTAGACGGGTAAAAGAGTATGTATTTTTTTGTGTTGGTAATAAGGAGGGGTGGATGGGGCGGGATGGGGGTTTCAAATATTAAGAGGCGTGGTAGCAGGATGTCTCGGTGACAGATTGATGATCTAAGTCAAGTGGCAACTGTCAAATGTCAGTGTTAAAGTGTCAAATGCCAGCTGTCAAACGTCTGAAATGTCTGTCAAATTAAATCTGTCAAATGTCACCAGCCCGACGGCGCAGGCGTGCGTCAGCGATGTGTCGAGGGGTCTACCCGGTAGGTGTTGGATTTTAGTATTTTGATGGTTGGATCTGTTTTACAGCTATGTTGGTAGACGGGTAAAAGAGTATTTATTTTTTGTGTTAGGTAATAAGGAGGGGGGATGCGGGGATGGGGGTTTCAAATATTTTGGATTTTAATATTTTGATGGTTGGATCTGTTTTACAGCTCTTAAGAGCTGCTTAGAGCAAGTTAGATAACCATTTAAATTTGTTCAAATAACTGTCTAAATGTTGTCTAGCCAAATTACCGAAGTGTTGGTTAAAATGGCATTATTAAAGCTGTTTGTGATGTTTAACATGTGACCAATGTATGATATAATGAGTGATATGGGTATTGTGTCACTTTATGTTACGTTAGCGTCACGTTGGCGTCACGTTAGTGTCACGTTTGCGTCACGTTAGCGTCATGTTTGCGTCGCGTTAGCATCACGTTGGCGTCACGTTTTTAGGAAGACAAAGGTCGATCAAAAGGCTTTTGTCGAAAGGATATTAATAAATAAACACACACTAACCCAATATAAGTATTATAATGTATTACGTTTTTAATATACACTTTTAGACATTTAATAAACAAGCAGTTGTTAAGATAAAAATAGCAATCCTCTATCCTTCACCTTCATTAAAGGTTAGTTATGATACAAAAAATTGATCTTATTTAATTCTCTTTTTACCAATTTAAACTTTTATGACTTTTTACAATAGACAGATTATTGTCTTTTCACAATATTTATAAAAAGGGTATCAGTACTAGCCACTTAAATAACTTAAAATGTAGACCAAATATAAATAGTCTATTTTGTTAACGATATGTTTTAACTGGGGACTATTTCAACAATTTTGATTTACAATAATTATTAACATTTTCTTAGTAATTTTAACCTTACTCTCTAAGATCACATCTGAGTCCGAGGATGCACGAAATTGCGCAAAGATTTACGTATACTAAATAGAGTAGGTACAAAAACTACGACGTGTGCTATATAAATTATCGAAATGAACTGAATAAACATGGTATGGCATCTTTGGTGTAACAAAATGTATAGACGCATAAAGACCGAAACTGGCCGAAAGTACTTTAATATTATTTTATATTTAGGTGTTAGTAGTATCATGAAAATATAAATAGCGACTATAATATTTGAAAAATTGCTTGAACTGATGCAAATTATACTGTTTGTGTACAATTATTTAAATGAAGGGACAATCAAGTTAGAATACTTGCGTTTACTCATGCAAAATTAACTTATTATATGATATCAAATTGACAAAAAATCTAAAGTATCTGTGTCTCTTTATAAAACTGGTTAAAAGATGCTAAATATTTTCAGTAAAGTAGTTCACCATCGCTTTCTTCCATGGCTTCGGCGGTAAAATCTGAACTTATCTTAGGAATGCTATAATGTCCCCACGGCAACGTTTCGTTCGTCTCAGGAACGAGATACCTCTTATCATCATATGGTTAAAGGGCAATTTTAAGCTGGGTAATAGAGTGTACCTGATGGTTCTCTGACCGAATAAGATTTTGCGAGATTGATTTATGCTTAAAACTATCAAGACATTCAACATAATCTTCAAAGGTAATGTTCGTTTCAACAACCGAGGATTTGACTCCCTTCGCCTTTTTTGTTATTCCCAAGTTTAATATGATGGAATTAATTTCTTCGTCGTTGTCATACCCTTCTTCCTGTAATCTCCTTCTTTTCTTTAGTACATCATTTGCAGACGTTAAAACTTTGGTAGCATATAATTTCGATCTAAGACCTATATACTCAGTCATAGGAACACCGTTATTTTCGTCCTTCATCATTCCTAAGACTTTTTTATTAAGTTGCGGAATTCCGAAAGTATTATCACTGGGGTAATGAGAGGTATCAAAATATTTATAGCAGTCTCGCTTTATAGCTTCATACGGATCTTGAAAGAACTCATAAATCAGGCTGTCTGTGTCTGTGTAGTACGCTGAACAATTTTCAAAATTTGGCTTTATATATCCATAATGAAATTCGTAGATTGTAGTCTTCGCTAAATCTAAAATTGTCTGTCCAACATAGATCGGCTTATTTAACCAAATTTGCAGATTCTTGAGCTCAACCGCAACTAGATCAGGTTTTTCGTTAAATATCACACAATTTTTGAATTCAGGCTTTGCTATATATGACTCAGCACCATTCAGTTAGCAACCGGACGTTGACACGCTTCCTAACGTTCTCCATCGTTTTACCTACAACAAAAAAGGATTAGTTTAAGATATAACTTAGGGCTATAGAGGAGGTTCGGAAGAAAAAAGTTTATATAACATGGGGATTAACACACATCTGTTTTTTAAGATATAGGATTTTTTAAAGTTAGAGGGTCTTACAAAAAAGAAAATCTATCGCAGCCAGATGAATACTCAGCTAATTGTGATTCAAAAATGTGGTATTCCTTTTTTGATAAAATTACAAGTTGAGGAGAGGCTGTCAAAGTAACCTCCAAAAATGTATAAAAACTAATAATTTTTGAAAAAATTAATTTTTTCTTACTTATTAAAAATATCAATAATATTTTTATGTCTCTCTAGAGCCTTGTTTTTATTACCAAAAAATATAAAAAACTTTGTGTTTAATATGGCATTAATAAAAGTTAATGTACTTTCTAAAAAATTAACCTACTAATTTTTTAAAAATTATTTCTATTTCAATTTATTGCTCTTGTTCTAATACACGGCTTTACCCAAATTCATAATTTGCCTGCGTTTTAAGTTATTATGAAAAAAAGTTTAAAAAATCGACAACTTTGATGCTCTGTATCTCGACGAAGAAACAGTTTGGACCCATGTTATCTAAACTTTTTTATCAGACATGACCTCCTGTTGCCTATGGCCACCTGTTGGCCCATGGTCCCTAAGTTATGAGGCACCCTGTATATAGTATTTTTCACATAATGAATAAACGATTGTACTGTATTTGAGTTTGTTATTAAATATGTTTTTTTACACAAATATCGCTTTAGGTCTACGGAAAAATAAAATCAAAATTAATATTTTTCAACTTACCATTATTATTCATCAACTTGAATAAATTCTTCTCAAATTCATTCGCAGCCTTTTTACGGAGCTCTGTATTTAGATCGATATAGCTCTTCAGCCATGGAGCTTGATTAAATTTAACAACGCGATGTACTTTCTTTAATAGCAACCCATATGAAATTGCCTGTTTTAGAGCTCTATAATGAATCACATACTTCTTCTTATCTTGAAGTGTTGCTATTAGTTTCGTAAGCTCTTTAACATTTTTTGGAGGCTTCCCAATCTTAGGATTTATATGCTGCGGGCAGAATGGTATATCTTTAAGTTGATCATGTAGTTCATTAGGATAATCCAAATCAACTTCCAATATATAGCCCTCACTAGCATCGTCAGAAATTGCGGTGACGTTAATTCAAGTTTGTATCACACCATTGGAAACCACCACAGGGAAGGTATTGAGACATCGCCCAACCATGCTGCAAGAAAAAATATAATTATTAATGATGATTGAAACCAGAGCTGTCACAACTTGATTTTCCCAAGTCTTTTACTTTTACAATAGAAGTACTTCAAGTACTTTAGATATGTCAAAAAATTAGAAAAATGCTCAAAATATCAAAAAAATGTCAAAAAAATGTTAAAAAAATGTAAATTTTTTTTAAAAAAGTCAAATTTTTAAAAATGTAAAATTTGTCAAAATATATCAAAAACTTCAAAAAATGTTAAAAAAGATGTAAAAAATGTAAAACATATCAAAAATGTTTACAAAAGATTCAACCTGAAAGGTTTTATTTTTTTATACCTAAATTGCATTTATTAATTTTTTCTGAACTCTTCATTTTACATACAAATGCCATGAATTTGAATTTCTCGTTCCACGAAATACTGAAGGTGCGTGCAAATAATTAAGCCTATAGGCATTAATTTTTGGATAAGTGTGTACCTAATATCACGATTTTTTGAGCGATTAATTAAGACGTACCTATCAAGGTAGCTAAAATACCGGACTTCCCTGCCAAGTTGATAAAAAACCGACATGTGGCAACCCTGAGGTTACCACTTGTCTTCGGCGCATTAAAGTTATGTCTCACCTATATCTACATTGGCCTTCAAGAATATTTTATTGTACTTAGTTGAAGTTTTTTTATGTACTTGAAGTACCTCGAATGTACTTGAAGTACTTTGAAACCAATTATTAGCAAATATTTAAAACGGATTAAACGCACCTGGTTATTTACATCAAAGTACATCAGAAAAGATTCGGGCATGAAAGGACCATAGCTTGGAAGGTATTTGTTGTTAGCTCTGGCTTTCCTCTTACTGCAGACTTGACTTAGACCGCCTCTAATACCCCTTTCCACGAAGAGAAACATATCAGCATCAGTAAGAAGCTCTAGCTCTACCAGTATGCTTCATCATCGCATCCCACGTATATCCTGGTAAGGTGAAATAGTAAGCAGGATCAAGTTTTAAGACAGCTCTCCCGAAACCTTTCAAAGACATCTGTCAAAAGCAATATATCTGTTTTCATATAAAGGTCGACATACTCGCCTAACGTTCTACAACCGAATTCATTCCAGACGAGTTTGGCTTGATGGTAGAGTCTGCTGGGACATGGTTTGTTCTCCAACTTATTATAGAAGGCATCTTGAGCCGGTAAATTTACTTCATCAAATTTATCGAAAGCGTCGAGGTAAGGCATCACTCCCTTTTTTGGTAACAGATTAAACTTTTCTTTTGGTAAATGTGAGAACTATGATTCTAGACTTGGATATTCCTCCAAGTACGATGCTAGGTTCTCCAGTGAAGAAGCCATAAAACGAAAACTATCAACAAAACGGAATTGGATGGGAAAGTCATCGATATGTTTTGTAAAACTTATATATTTCTTTTTTGTAATCGGAAGCAAATCTATAGACCCCTTCATTCTCGTAGCAATATCTGTTATTATAAAGTGGGCATCGTAGCCACTTAGATTATGGAAGACTACGGGTATAATATGAGTGTCTTTGTAATTAATGGTGCAAGATTCGTGAGCATCACCGCGATAGTTGTTACTGGGGATCAGGTGGTTATGATCTCTAACTTTCTTATCGTCATGAGTGAATTTTTGTTCACATATATGGCAAAGTGTAGCTTTTTGTTGCTGAACTTCCTGCATCCATGTCATATTAATATCGAAAGGGCACCAAAAGACGGTTGCCAAGTCCTCTGCCAGACTATTCATTTCATCAGCAAACCACTGCATGCAATCCAAACCTCGGTATGAACGGTAAAAACTTAGAGAGTCGTCATAGCTGCATTTGAGGTAATAGCCAACAGCTGCAGGTATATGATGCTGGTTTATCTGAGGTTTTTGGGATCATTTGTGGGTTTAAGCACACTCTGCAGATCAGCGTAAACTACGAACGGGACTTTCTCCTTATTTTTAAAATTTGTAAATTTTAGTGTATTTTTTCCTGGTTCAGGCATCTTGATTGCAGTTTGATTGATCTTCAAACAATCTTCGATATGTTTACCAAGTTTCTCTTCTGATCTACAGTAAATGAGACAACGGTCACAAAAAAAATTTTGCCCGTGTGCTTTACTGAGTTGACTGGAGAGGAGGCGAGATAAATTCTTGATCCAGACATAGTAGTATCGCACGGGAGTCTCAACGTCATCGTATCGATCTTGTACCATTAACAGATTAATATGTCGGTCTCTCTTATTCTTCGTCAGAGAGGTAGGAAATGTTTTAAATACATTTTTGTTCTTCTGAAGAATATAGGTATTTATCGATACATTATTCTGTTGCTCGAAGTTTGGTATTTGCTTAAAAGTAATCGGGAACTGTATACCTTTTAATTTAAGAACTAATGAATAGTGGGGATATAAAGATATTAAATCTGAATTTCTTCTACCTACTGGATATAAAGCGGACGTAACGGCCCATGCAAAACAGGCGTCGTCATGATTTTTAATATTAATACAAGCATGCTTTTTTTTAATCTCAGCAGGTAAATCAATAAAGGAAGAGCCTAACTGCGGCGTGTATTTATTTATATTTACTCCCAAGTTAATAACATTCTTTAATACCCAACCACTATCTCGCTCTTGGAATTCTTCAAGTTCTTTCATAATTGGAGCTAAAGCTTTGGAGTCAAACCAGACATTTAAGTTGGTATCTCTATAGATGGGTGCGTTTGATGTGGTGAAGTACTTATGCTCTTTGTGTACCTTATCACCCTTTATCACCTCGAATTCCCCGCAAAATGCTGCATTGACTTTTACAGTTTTATTTTTTTTCAGAGCGTTCTGGATACGTCTTATAAAAATTGTTTTACAATCAATAAGAAAAGTTTTTGGATCTTTATGCCACAAGTTTGTAATGACCGCCGTGCGAATTCTAGAAGCAAAAACAGATTCAAAATCGTCCCACCGGACTCGATCACTGGCAGTTTGCTTCCTTGATAATAGACCTATTGCGATAACGCAACATTATCTACCACACAGTCTTGTTGCTTACTTCGATAAGGCTCCAAATAACTTAAATAAAGTGCGTGAAAATATTCATCAAATTGTAAGCAAAATATTAAACAAATAAACTAATAAAACCTAAATAACAGTCAGTTCTTTACTTTGTTTGCCAGGGCCTTATACATTCTACAAAATAATTATTAGCAACATAAAAAAGAAAAGGTGGGTTAAATAAATATAAACTACATTAATATTTTTATTAAATGATAAGAACAATTTTTAAGCGTTAGAAACATGTCAAGATCATTTGAAGAAGAAGACGGTTTGTGAGGAGATCAGTAATTCTATACATATTGTAAGCATGTAATTGAAAACTTCAGGGTCATTTCAAATGAAATCAACCAGGGATTTGGCAGACACCCACTCTGATTTTAATAATTTTTGGTACACTTATTCTATTCATAAAGTAGATGAAAAATCTAAGTTTTGAAAATTTTTGGCCCAGCAGTTTTTTTAATAATTTTTGAAAATTAAAAAACATCAAGTTTTGCTCTTACATAGGTATAGAAAAATAGGAATATCTGTAAAACTACTTTACACTACTACTTCTGGAAAAGGTATTTTAAAGACCTTTTAAATGATGTATCACGTGACACATTTGAAATATAATTTTTTTTTTAAATAAATAAATTATTTTTTATTTGTTTCAAAACCACCATTTTTATTTTTTTAATATATATTTTTTGTCAATAGTTTAGTGAAATTCTGAACAAATTTCAAAATGGAGAAATCATGGGTTTAGGTAAAAAATAAATAAAAATTTTATGACACATGATTTTGCTTTGAAAAAATTTACTTTTTATTCGAGCTATTTGGTTTTTCTTGGTTTGTGTAAAATTTATTTGGTCCACAACAATTTTTGTGGCTAAGCGGCCATAGAAAGATTTTGTTTCTCTTGTATTGTTCCGTGGGCAGCTCGAAAGCTGTACCCCCCACGGGGGTCCAAGATCTATTGGAAACTGCATGGTCAATGTGAGACTTTTGTAAAGCTATAGAGACCGTATATGTAAACATTGAAGAGTCCCTTAAGGACGAAACAGTTAGCTGTCAACACATAATGGGTGTTCATATGATCTTGGACCCCCGTTTTTTAAAGTTTTTTGAAAACTTTTTTACATTTTTAAAATGTCTTGAAGATATCAATTTTTTTTAAAAATTTGAGAATTTTCTAAAAGGATCTTGCAGGGAGTAGATTTATTGAAATGCATATTTTGAAAGTTTTTAAGACATTAAAAAGTTTACAAAATTTAAAAAAATTCTCAAAATTTAAAAAAAGTATCCTGCACGGAATACATGAGACTTTGGTTGTTTGCGGAGTTCATCGAAACTTTGGTATGTTTCAGATCTCCATTCTGATCACACTTTGGATGGACCTTTTTGTATTCGTATGATTGCATTTGTTAAACTGCCATAAGCGCAACAAAATTCAGGGTAAATTCTGCTATAACTTCATTCACTAAAATGTGAATCACTCTTAATATAAATAAATCATAACAAAAACATTTCATGTAAAAATAAGCCAAGTACGCGAAAATGGCATTCCGTAAAAATAATTGAGATAAAAGTAAAGCCAAGTTCTCCAATACAAATTTCAAAATGAAAGGTTCTTGCTAGTTTGGAAATGTGTTTTTTTCGCGTACTTGGCTTATTTTTACATGAAATGTTTTTGTTAAGATTTAATTTATTTTTTAAAGGAATTGGAAAATACTTAATTTTTAAAGTAGTAAAATATGCGGAATATTGTACAAAAAATTTTTGCGATGCCTTACTTACATTTTTGAGGTTTTTCAATTTTTTTCCATGGTTTTATCGTAGTTCCTATCAGCCTTCCAAAGCTCAGCTCTCTAGCGTTTATGAAAGTGGGTAATGTTACTTTTACATAATTTTACATTTATAGGGGAGGAGAGTAAATGAAAATATTGGACTTTTTTAATTTTTTCCCATGGTTTTATCATAATTTCTATCAGCATTCCAATGCTCAGCTCTCTAGCGTTTCTGGAAGTGGGCAATGTTAGTTTTATATAAATTTAGATTTATAGGAGAGGGAAGTAAATTAAAATGTTGGTGTTTTTAAATTTTTTCATATAGTTTTATCATATTGTCTTTCAGTTTTAAAAAGTTCAGCTCTCTAGCGTTTCTGGAAGTGAGCAGTGTTACTTTTACATAACTTTACATTTATAGGGGAAGGAAGTAAATTAGAATTTTGGGGTGTTTTAATTTTTTCCTATAGTTTTATCATAGTTCCTATCAGTATGCCAAAGCATAACTTTAAATGTATAGGGGAGGGGAGTAAATTAAAATTTTGGGGTTTTTTAATTTTTTTCCTATAGTTTAATCATAGTTCCTATCAGTCTGCCAAAGCTCAACTCACTAGCATTTCTGGAAGTGGGCGATGCATCTTTTACATAACTTTAAATGTAACTTAACTTTTAATGTTAACTTAAAAACTGCTGATTCTTGTAAACCGTATTTTAAACAATATAATATTATGACACTAGCCAGTTTGTACATATATAAGTGCATTTTGTTTGTTAAGGGGCCTACAGACACGCGAGCATTTCTTGAGATTTGTACGCGCGAACTAATCTCTGCATACATGTACGTTTGGTGGAATTGCCTACACACACGAAGACAAAATTAAACGTTCTAAACATAAACACGATATTATCAATGCGTTTTGTAGTAGAGTTAAAAGCCGCTTCTATCGTGTCACCCCGTGTGCACTTCATTGCTAAAATGTAAGACACAATTTAAATCATTTCTTACACCCTAAGAATGCAAAATCGACTGGTCGTCCAAAAATCGTCGTGTGCAGGGAGTGGTGGGGGTAGTTTTTCCAAAAATTTGGAAAAAATTTTTTTTGCATTTTTTGAATCTATAAAGTGTGCTCATGACTCCACCAAAAGCATATAGTAATATTACTATCAGAAACATTTATTTTTCAATGTTAAAAATATAGTTCCCAATGCTTTTATATGGAGTTCCCTATTAAACAATTGGTCGCCCTGAAAACGCGTATTTATAATAATTTATAACTTGTTATAACTCGAGAACCCTTTACTTAATCAAAAAAACACCTTGTGTAAACTTTGTGTATCAAAGATCAGGGATTACAATGATTTTTGAAAAATGTCAATCGGATGCATAGTTTTTTTTTAAGTAGCAAAGAGTGATACCATGACGCGACGAACGCGGCAGACACTGACATGCGACGAAGGGTCAGATATTTTACAAATGCACGGCGGGCCAGGCGAAACGTGACTCTATGTCTTGAGACAAGTCGAGACACACATAAGTTCGTTTTTCGTTTAACTCTCGCGGTTACAGATGTTTAAGTTACTTACTTGGTTTTTTGCTTGTAAATTGCGTTATGTATACATGTTGTGCTTATGTGATTTGGGCGTGAAGGGCCAAATATGAAAGGCTAGGCGTGAAAAAAAGGGAAATTTAGTTCTATATAAGAATGTGACTCTCGGCCCTACGGGCCTCCGGGAGTTTATATCCACTATATTAGTATGTAACTCTTGGCCATACGGTCCTCCAGTCGTCCATATTCACTATATTAGTATGTGACTCTCGGTCCTACGGGCCTCCGGGAATCCATATCTAAAAGGGAAACTACCCGCGTCCAGTTTAATTCTATATTATAATGTGCCTCTCGGCCCTACGGGCCTCCAATTTATGTCTATATTAGTGTGACTCTCGGCCCTACGGGCCTCCGGGAATTTGAAATTGAAACTACGCGCCTCCCGTTAAATTTGATATTGGAATGTGAGTCTCGGGGGCCTCCAATTTATTTCTATATTAGTATTTGACTCTCGGCCCTACAGGCCTACGGGAGTCCATATTCACTATATTAGTATGTGACTCGGCCCTACGGGCCTCCGGGAGTTTATATTCACTATATTAGTATGTAACTCTTGGCCATACGGTCCTCCAGTCGTCCATATTCACTATATTAGTATGTGACTCTCGGTCCTACGGGCCTCCGGGAATCCATATTTAAAAGGGAAACTACCCGCGTCCAGTTTAATTCTATATTATAATGTGCCTCTCGGCCCTACGGGCCTCCGGGAATTTGAAATTGAAACTACGCGCCTCCCGTTAAATTTGATATTGGAATGTGAGTCTCGGGGGCCTCCAATTTATTTCTATATTAGTATTTGACTCTCGGCCCTACAGGCCTACGGGAGTCCATATTCACTATATTAGTATGTGACTCGGCCCTACGGGCCTCCATGAATCCATATTTGAATGGGAAACTACGCGCCTCCCGTTAAATTCTATATTGGAATCGAGACTTTTGATTTGAGCCCCCCACTCCCTGCTATAGGCATAATATGTGAAAACTGAAAATTTGACATGGTGTAATTAGTTTACACCTGGAAGACACAATTTTAACGGTAATAAACGATGTATTTTTTTTGCAAGCCTACACAATAGCGCATCTGTCGCCGTCGAGATAATTAAAATAAATTGTCGGCGTCTTAAAATATGACTCTTCAAAGAAGCACCACTTTTTGGCAAATTTTGATGGTGTTTTGACAAAAACTCAAAAAGTACCAAACTAATCTAAAAATTGTTCTCTGATGTTTATAGATCTTGGTAGGCCCTATCGTTAAAATTATTATAAATTTTTCATTTTGACGTCTCTGTTTAGAGATATAGGCAAATAATTGAAATTTAAAAAAATTCTGTTTTTAAAAACACAGGGACCTATTGCGCATCAATACACTAAGTGGGTGACATCTAAAGCCACATAATTTTTTTTTGTTATCGTAGAAATAGGTTCAATCAAGGGTTCGGTTCGGTTCGGTCACCGGAAGTGATGCAGCAAAATCGTTTCTTAGATATAAATTGTCAAAATATAACCAATTTAAGGTTTTTTATATTTAAGGAGCCCTGGAGAGGAGAAGTGCGACCTACAAAAAAGTTTATTTGAAGTTTTTTGGTTAATTTGACAGTAAAAATAATTTCTGCTATTAGAAAATTAAATTTTTGTATTTTTTTTTGCCTGATGACGTCACTTACATAAACGGTGCCAGCGAGTGCTTTTATTCGAGATTTAAACTTATCGTAGAGCTCTGAAATTTGGCACACTAATAGGCATCGACAAACTAAATCGAAATGGATTCTTGCATTTTTTCGATTTGACCCTATACGGGCTTCCGGGAATCCATATTTGAAAGGGAAACTACGCGCCTCCCGTTAAATTCTATATTAGAATCGAGACTTTTGATTTGAGCCCCCCACTCCCCGCTATAGGCATAATATGTCAAAACAGAAAATTTGACATAGCGTAATTAGTTTACACCTGGAAGACACAATTTTAACGGACGCATCTGTCGCCGTCGAGATAATGAAAATTAATTGTCGGCGTCTTAAAATATGACACTTTAAAGTAGCACCATTTTTTGGCAAATTTTGATGGTTCTTTGGCAAAAACTCAAAAAGTACCAAACTAATCAAAATTTTTTTCTCTGATGTTTATAGATCTTCGTAGGCCATATCGATAAAGTTATTATAAATTTTTCATTTTGACGTCTCGAGATGTAGGCAAATAATTGAAATTTAAAATAATGCTGTTTTTTAAAAACGCAGGGACCTATTGCGCGTCAATGCACTAAGTGGGTGACATCTAAAGCCACAAATTAATATTTTTACCGTAGAAATAAGTTCAGTCAAGGGCTGTCAAGTCACCGGAAGTCGAGCAAAAAAATAGTTTGAGATATGACCCTTCAAAGTTTTACATACAAACGCTGATATCTCAAAAATAACTAAACCGATTCCGATTTGGTTTTCACAATAAAGCCAACATTGCTGATTCTTATAGAAAAATTTTTCGTTTTTCCCAACTTTGAAAAAAGTGGAGGGGGGAGGTACCCTAAAAGCTTGATTAAAAAAAAATAGTCCACTTCGGGGGGGGGGGGGGGGGAGCGAGAGTCACATACTAATATAGAAATAAATTGGAGGCCCGTAGGGCCGAGAGTCACATTCTAATATAGAACTAAATTTCCCTTTTCTTCACGCCTAGCCTTTGATATTTGGCCCTTCACGGCCAAATCACACAAGCACAACATTTATACATAACGCAATTCACAAGCAAAAAACCAAGTAAGTAACTTAAACATCTGTAACCGCGAGAGTTAAACGAAAAACGAACTTATGTGTGTCTCGACTTGTCTCAAGACATAGAGTCGCGTTTCGCCTGGCCCGCCGTGCATTTGTAAAATATCTGACCCTTCGTCGCATGTCAGTGTCTGCCGCGTTCGTCGCGTCATGGCTTCCCTCTTTGCTACTTTAAAAAAAATATACGTCCGACTGACATTTTTCAAAAGATGTTGTGATCCCTGATCTTTGATACACAAAGTTTACAGAAGGTGTTTTTTTGATTAAGCAAAGGGTTCTCGAGTTATAACAAGTTATACAATATTATAAATACGCGTTTTCAGGGCGAGCACTTGTTTAATAGGGAACTCCATATGAAAGTATTGGGAACGATATTTTCAACATTGAGAAATAAATGTTTCTGATAGTAATATTACTATATGCTTTTGGTGGAGTCATGAGCACACTTTATAGATTCAAAAAATGCAAAAAAAATTTTTTCCAAATTTTTGGAAAAACTACCCCCACCACCCCCTGCACACGACGATTTTTGGACGACCAGTCGATTTTGCATTCTTAGGGTGTAAGAAATGATTTAAATTGTATCTTACATTTTAGCAATGAAGTGCACACGAAAATCGGTTCTAGAAGCCTTTTACGCGCTTTTAAACTCTACTAGTGGAAGAAAAGTTATTATAAACAAACAAAAGGAGGCAAAAAAATAGTGTAACATTAGTTTATTGTACTGAATTAGGAATAATAAAAATATGTATTATGTTTTTAACTTAATATATATTTTAAACTTAACCTAGACTAAAAATTCGAAATTTACTATTTTATTTTAAAATACAAAATGGAACAATGCCCTGAAGGCTGCTTATAGCATTACTAGAGACCCTGTATGTATGACATGTTTTGTCAAAAATAGTTTATTTTTATTTTCCGACTCGTCTCTCTAAATAGTGCTAGAGTATATAGGACGATATTTCCCTGATTTTGACTTAAATAAATTTTACTTTGGTAAGTTTGTCGCGTCTCTATTTCTTTAAAGTATGTCATACATACATGGTCTCTAAGCAGGCCTAGCTCAGTCAGGCCCTACGCATTCAGATACTGCATTTAATAAAAGGAGTAACATACTTTGTATGGATAAACATGAGACTCTTTCGAATATTTAGAATGGGTTCCTTCCCTAACATGTGCTTTTTGGTAATAGGGAGTTTTTGGAATGCTTATTTGACACTTCATTACGATAGTATCAAGCACTGCTTAAGCTACAAAGCCCTCTCATTTTTGTAAGTGGTAATTTTTTAATTTATGGATTTCGTGTCCAGCTTGTATTAAAAATGATAAAATATCACCAGTTTCTAACATTAAAACATTTATTTTGTAAAAAAAGCTCAAAAAAATGTTAGGTTGACTTTTACAAATACCAGTTTTAAAGGTATTTCAAAAACTGTGGTAGTGGGCTGTTAACCACTATCTCAACAACTGTTAAAGTTGTCAAAATTTCAATAATTTCGAAAACTGCCTCAAAAAGTGTCAGCTTCTTTGAAAAGCTTCTGGAGATCATTTTTGAAACAGACAAGATTTGCATTCTATTAACGTACACTCGTGCTTGTAAAAAACCCATACAAGGAAACTTGTAATAGGGTACTTATATTTTGTTGTTGACTAAGTTTATAGTGTTAGTACCAAATGACATTTAAAAGATTGACTTTGACATTTTGGTTCACACAAAACTTAAAAATGCCAAGATATCTTAATCAGTAACTTACACTAAAAATTAACAGTAATAATTTTTTTGTATACAGGATTTTTAGGAGCACAAGTGTACATCGCTAATACAAAACTAGCAAATTTCATTAAGTTTGTATGTATACAAGATGAAGACAATATTTAAATTTTTTTAAAAACACAATTTTTAGTTTTTGCTCCATATTTTGAAAACCCCTGTAGAATCTTTAATTTCGATACAGCATCTGGTGGGGATTGAAATGGCGCAACTTTTTTCCTGTTTAAACAAAATTGCATCTGTTACCTTTTTCGAAATCCCCATGTAGTTACTTTAATCTGTATATCCAGGAATCGACATTTAAGACAATAATGTTTAATAAAAGAATGAACCACACTTAGTATGAATATACATGAGATTCCCGCAAACATTTTAGATTCAACCACGGTTGCCTTCGCTGTGGAAGCGGTTAAAGTTAAGTGTCAGCTTCCAAAATTATTTCCAGGCCTTTTTCTCAAAGTTAATAATTTTGCAGTTAATTGCAAGAAACAGTTAAAAAGCATATTAAAGGTGGGAACCACTCCTTCACCGGGCATCCTCAACCTAAAATGGACGTCCTGTGGTATGTGGGTATGATTGTCTTAAATAAAGATACCTGGATTAATAAAAATTTAAACGTTCTTCCTTAAATGATTGGAGTCTCATACCTATCCATACCAAGTGTGTTGCTCCTTTCGTTAAACGCAGTATTTCGCTAAAAATGTAGGGCTTGAACCAGACAGCGCCATCGTTGAGGTTCGCGTCAAAGATTCTTTTTGTCATTTCCAACATCAGATAAAAACTATTTTTTCCAATATGATGTGGTGCAGGTGCATTCTGGTTCTTCGCTTCCCCTGTAAAGCGAAAACAGAAAAGTTATTCCAAAAATATATATGTCTATGCTGGGATAAACATTTTACATTTATTTGGTTTTACCGCTCTTAGGCCAGCCATTAGAGCAAAAAAAAAGACCCCCAGCTTGCAAAAGGTAGTGTTTTTTTGCTAGTTTTGGGCCTTGGGGGGCCGGCTCCCCCCACCATCTTCGATTTAGGGTGCACGAAAAGGGTTATTTTAAAAATATTTATTTTCTGTATGTTTTAAAAATACTCTGCCAATATATGGGCCCCTAAGCTCACACTAGGTACTATAGTTATAGTGTACGTGTGAGCTAATATAACTAAAAACTGAAATATATTTTATTCAACTCCAGACTAAATTACCTTTTGTTTGATACCATACAAGCCATGTTTTGACTTAAACTCAAATTTTTGAAATCTACCCCCACCCTTACAAAAAAAACAAAAACTAAAATGTATTTTGTTAAAGTCCGGACTCAATTACTTTTCGTTTGATATCACACACGCTATATTTTCACTTAAACTCTAATTTTTAAAATATACCCCCACCCTTTTTTTAAAATAAATTAAAATGTATTTTGTTTAACTGCAGACTCAATTACCTTTCGTTTAATATCACACAAGCCATATTTTCACATAAACTCTAATTTTTGAAATCTACCCCCACCCTTTTATTTGATTTGTGTTCGGTGAATTTTGTTCATTTTTAAACGGGACCATCTCGACCCAAGACCCAGCCCAGGTACCAAATTTCATTAAAATCGGCCAAGCGGTTTTTGAGTTATGCGCGTTGGTCGTTACAGACAGACATACAGACACACAGACAGACAGACGGCGCAACAAAAAAGTTTCAAAATCATCTGAAACGCAAGGATATATGTTATATGAAAATATCCTGCCTACACTTAGAAGAAACCAGAACCTTCTATGAAACCCGAGAACCTTCCAGATAAGAAGCTTATTCTGCTGACTTGCGTTTCCCATGAAATAAACAACACGTGCATTCAAGCCGAATCAGCACTTTATTTCTCAGAACCTTTCAAGATAAGAAGACCATTCTGCTGACTTGCGTCTCTCACGGAATAAACAACACATACATTCCTGCCGAATTGCACTTTAGTTTAAGTCTAGAATATTAAGGAATTATTCCATTGCTTAATCAGCACATTTTCTTTATATAAACTCAAATCATTGTAATGTTAAGTCATTCTCTTTAGAATCGTTCTTAAGTACACGTTCAATTATAACGTTTAAGTCCTATATTGTATTTAATCAAAATAAAGTTTTTTTAAAAGTTAAAAGTAAACTTTAAAGTATAACATTTGGCGCAGTCGTACGGATAGTTTAACACACGCGAAAACACGAGTATTCTAATTCGCGAGTGGTGAAGCTCCAGCTCTTTAAGCTATCAAGAATCTACAGCAACCAAGAAGTTACACAGCAACCAAGTAGTTACATAAGCAACCAAGTAGTTACACAAGCAACCAAGAAGCTAGACAGCAACGAACCAAGCGTCCTCGCAACCAACGGATACGGAAGGAACACCTAGTGAAGCCCCTGGTAGCCGAACACGTGGAGACAAATGGTCCAGCTAAAGCTTTTGTGAGTAAGACAATTGAATCATCACGTTTTATTTTTTTTTTCAAATAAGTTGATATTTTGAAAAATCTGTTCGATTTTCTAAGCCTGACTTTTACAATTTTGAATTTTAAGAAATTTTTTTCAAAATCATCAAAGTCAAAAATAAAATTTAGTTTTAAGAAACAAAATCTAAAAAAAAAAAGTTTTAATTTAAATTTTAAAACACAAGAAAACAAAAACCATTCAAAATGACTGAACCTCGTAATAACCAACCAGCAAACGTACCAGCAAACCAACCTATAGTTGAGGTTGAACCTTATCGTTTATCGGAAATTTTCTCAATAATCCCTGAATACGATGGAGATCAAATATTTTTAGGAACTTTTATCAATGCTTGCGATTGTGCTTATAACATGGCCGTCGGAGATCAACGCGATTTATTGGTCATACACATTAAAAATAAATTAAAAGGAAAAGCCGCACAATTGGTAAACTCTCGAAATCCTCTTTCTTGGATTCAAATTAAACAATTATTAACAACATATTATGGAGACACGCGAGACCTTTCTTCATTAATTCAAGATCTACAAAGACTCAAACAACAAACAAACGAATCACCTTTAATGTTTTTCAATAGATTACAAGTTATGAATTCAAAAATGCACGCTTGTATTCAAAAATCAAATTTAAATATGCTTCAAAAAGATGCACAAATCCAAATTATAGATTCTATGGCATTAAATACGCTTTTAACAGGATTAGAATCGCGCATAGGTCATATTGTCCGTGCTAGCAATCCTAAAGATTTACTTGAAGCACAAGTAAGAATAAGACGCGAACTACAACTTTCATATTTTGAAACACAAAAAACTCCAAACCGACCCAATATTTCAAATAATCCCATACAAAATAGACAAAATAATTTTCAATCGCGAAGAACAGCTTCTCAACCACAAAAATGTTTTAAATGTAATCGTTTAGGTCATCACGCAAGTGAATGCCGTACTTTTGTACAGAGACCCCCGGTCTACACAAATCAAAATCAACAATTTAACCAAAATTTTCAAAGACCCAATTTTGCCCAAAATCAAAATCAACAATCTAACCAAAATTTTCAAAGACCCAATTTTGCCCAAAATCAACCAAGCACCTCTAGAAATTTTGTACCACAAAACCAACAAAATAATTTTAGACCATCAGTAATTCAAAGAAATCCAAATTACAATTCCCCACAACATAGAGCACATGTAGTAAACTATTCTGATGAATATTTTAATAATTTTGACAACTACGATCTTTATGATCCAAATTTTGAAAATTTTAACAATTTTGACAATTACGATCCTTATGATCCAAATTTTGAAAATTTTCAGTATGAAAATCAGTTTCATTACGAAAATGAAATCTCACAAGAATTTTCGAATAATCTTGATGAACAATATGTAAATGACATAAGTCAATATAATTTTAATCAACCCAGAATATATCAAAATTTTGAAAATCAAAATCAAATTTTGCCACTAGAAACCCAAAATTTTCAAATTACTTCCAATCAAAACCATCCACCCCAATCGATTCAAGAAACAGATACCCAATTAGAACAAACTACTACGAAAATCCAACACATGTCAATCGATCAAACCTCAGAACAAACATTCGTGTAAATACCAATCTACATAACTTAAACTCAAAAAATCTTTTTTATATTAATGACGCAACAAATAAATTTAAACTCTTAATTGACACCGGCGCAGGAATTTCAGTATTTAAAGAAAAAACAGTCGAAAATTATAATAATCGATTTGCAGAAAATGTAATAGTACAAGGAATAACCGATGAAAAAATTCCAATCACCCAATCAGTTTTAATCCCTTTTGCTAAAGACAATCCACTAAAAGTCTATATTTGTAATTTAGACATAGAATTTGACGGAATATTAGGACTCGATTTTCTTGAACATTACAAGCGCGTAATTGACTTAAATTCGAAACAGCTATGCACCAATTTTAAAACAATACCTTTAATTCAAGTAACAGAAAAAACTTTTGAACAAAATTCCCAAATTAATCAAAATCAAATAAATCAAAAAACACTACAAATACCTAAACCAAGAGTAATTCAAAATCAAAACATACCACCAATACCTAAACCAAGATTAATTCAAAATCAAAAAACGCTACCAATACCAAAACCGCGAATAAATATAAATCAAAATAATTTTCAAAATCAAATATCTCTAGAACCGCGAACCGAACAAGTTTTCAAATTAAAATCTAATTTAAAAAACACAGATGCAATTTTAATTGGTCAAGAAATAGAAAAAGTAAGATTACCAAACGCCCTAGTCCACATTAACGAAAATGGTGAATTTTATACGTCAGTAATAAATCCCAATGCTATTCCTAAAACAATAAATTTCAACAACTTGTCTTTCGAACCCATACCAAGTGTTCACGATATTTTAAATTTTAATACCAATGAAGACGAACTCATTGATAGAATCGACCTTATTAAAAATCAATTAAGACTAGAACATCTAAATTACGAAGAGAAAGAACTAATTTCAAATCTTTGTTTTGAATTTTCTGATATTTTCTATATCGAAGGAGATCAATTAACTTTCACTAATGAAATCAAACATACAATTGAAACCAACAATGCTCATCCAATTTTTACTAAATCATATCGGTACCCTCAAATACACAAAGAGGAAGTAAAAACACAAATTAATAAAATGCTCGATCAAAAAATAATCCGACCATCAATTTCCCCGTGGTCATCACCTGTTTGGGTAGTCCCAAAAAAACTTGACGCCTCTAACAAACAAAAATGGAGAGTAGTAATCGATTATAGAAAACTGAATGAAGTAACAGTTGACGATAAATATCCACTTCCAAATATTTCAGATTTATTAGATCAGTTAGGTAAATGTCAATATTTTACAACACTTGATTTAGCATCCGGTTTTCACCAAATTGAAATTGATCAAAAAGATATTCAAAAAACAGCCTTTTCTGTCGAAAATGGACACTACGAATTTGTTCGTATGCCATTTGGTTTAAAAAATGCACCCTCCACATTTCAACGTGTGATGGATAACATTTTATTAGGCATTCTAAATGAACGTTGTTTAGTTTATATGGACGACATTATTGTTTATTCACCAACAATTCATGAACACATTTCACGTCTTTCCGAAGTTTTCCAAAGATTACGAAAATCAAATTTAAAAATTCAACCTGACAAATGCGAGTTTTTACGAAAAGAAGTAGCATACCTCGGACATTTAATTACCGAAAATGGAGTAAAACCAAACCCTGATAAAGTAAAATGTATTCAAAACTTTCCAGAATTAAAAAATCCTCGTGACGTAAAATCATTTCTCGGACTTGCCGGATATTATCGAAGATTCATACCGAACTTCGCGAAAATCTCAAAACCCTTAACAAAACTTCTTCAAAAAGATACAAAATTTATTTTTTCTAAAGAATGTAAAGAAGCTTTTGAAACACTCAAAAATGCATTAATTTCTGATCCAATATTAATTTATCCAAATTTTGAAGAACCCTTCATTTTAACTACAGACGCGAGCGCATTTGCGATAGGAGCCGTACTTTCACAAGGTCCAATTGGTAAAGACCTTCCGATAGCTTTTGCATCGAGAACCCTTTGTAGTGCAGAAACTAAATACTCCACTATTGAAAGAGAACTATTAGCAATAGTATGGTCCGTAAAACACTTTCGACCTTACCTTTTTGGTAGAAAATTCACTATAGTCACCGATCATAGACCTCTAACCTGGCTACTTTCAATTAAAGACCCCGGTAGCAGATTAGCACGTTGGCGATTAAAATTAGAAGAATATAGTTTTAAAATCATTCATAAACCCGGTAAAATCAATAAAAATGCAGACGCTTTATTGCGAATAAAAATCAATCATTTCAAAGACTGTATAGACTTTAAATCAAACATTAAAATTTTTGCAAACAACGAAAATAACGATCAAGAACCAATTTTTAACGAAGAAGATGATCAAAAAATAACAAATGAATTTAACAGATTTGTTGAACTTTACAAGACGCGATCCCTAATTGATTATTCTAAAATCGAAACCTCGAATGATCAATTATTAGATAAATCAAATAAATTAATAGTAACCTTTTTCCGACAAAATAAAATGGAAGATTTACATTTCAAAATCATTGACGATATTTTCGAAGAAGAATTCCACCTTGAAGAATTAAAAATTAATATTGTTTCTAGCAAAACAGTTAAAGATCGTAAATATTTTATTATAGCCCTACCATTCGATAATGATGATTGTTCACAACACTTATTTTATTGCCTTTTTAAAGACCAAAATGAATTTGAAATTAACAAAACATACTGCATCGAAAACAATCTAGATTTACCAACTTTAGAGATGCTATCTTACATCTTTTCTGATAAAGACATAAAATTAAAAATTTGCCAAAATATAATAACAACCTCCGACGAAGATGAAATCCCAATAATTTTAGAAAATTATCACTTAGGAAAAAGCAACCTACACCGTGGAATAAATGAAACAGTTAGACGCATTAGAGAAAAATATAATTGGCGTGGTTTAACAAAAAACGTAGAAGATTTCATAAAAAAATGTGAAACTTGTCAAAAAGTAAAAATTGTTCGTAAAAATCTAAGCAGACCCTTCGTTGTAACAGAAACACCACGTACCCCTTTTGAACGAATCAATATCGATATTTTCGAATACCCCACCAGAAATTACGCGTTAACGGTACGGGATGAATTAACAAAATTTACACAAGCTTACGCAATGAGTGATAAAAAAGCAAGTACAGTAGTTAGTACTATTTTACTATTTTTCCAACATTTCGGTGTACCCTTACGAATACATTGCGATTATGGCAAAGAATTTGATAATACCCTTTTAAAAGATTTATGTACCCTATACGATGTTAAGTTAACATTTTCTAGCGTAGCACATCCACAGTCAAAGGGTTCACTAGAACGATTTCACGCAACCCTTTGCGAAATGATTAGAATCAATAAACAAGAAAACCCTGAAGATCATTGTTTTAGCATTCTTCCATACGCAGTAATTTGCTATAATAATACAAAAAACAAAACACACGGATTTACCCCTTACGAACTCGTTTTCGGACATACATCAAGTAGACCCCCCAAAAAACTTTATAATCAAGAACAATTGATATCTAAATATGTACGCGATTTAAATAATAGAATGGACTATTTTTACAAATTAGCTAGAAATAGAACTGATCAATCGAAACAAAAATCGAAAGAACGATTTGACGAACACGTACGAAAGAATCTCCCTGAATTTAATGTAGGAGACAAAGTTTGGCTTAAAGAATCACAAATCAAATCAAAATCAGAAAATTTATTTAATGGTCCTTTTGAAATTTTAGAAATACACCGTAATTCTGCAACACTTAAAAACCCACAAACAAATCAATTTACCAAAGTTAATTTTGATAGGTTAAAACCGTGCTTTGAATAAAATAAAAATCTTTTATTTTAGATTAATGGGAATAATCTCAATCGTTTCCAGTCAATATTCAATATTACCAATAAATAATACACTAGGACTATTTTATCATGAAGAATCCCTTATCAGAATTTCTAATAATGAATGGACACTTGTTGTTTACAAAGATCTTTTACCATTTAAGAAAGCAATTGAGCATAATGACAAAATTTTAGATACCTTTATGGATCACTTTTCAATCAATAATAATCAAATTGAAAATTTCAAATCGCAAATTAAAACGCATGTTAGCCTTTTAAAACAAATTTCTAATTACGTTAATATTAAATACGAAGAACTTATCTCGGATACAAAAGAAAAATCATATAGGCAAAAACGTGGAATATTTAATGGCATCGGAACTATTTGGAAATCTATTACAGGAAATTTAGATGCATCAGACGGAGAATACTTTAATGATTGTATTAATAAAGTATCGACTGATGAGAAAAATATTGAAAAATTATTGCAAAAACAAATTTCAGTAACAACCTCTGTTATTAAAAGTTTTAATACGACTTTACAAAAATTACAAATTGATGAAGAAACGTTTAATCATGATATTAAATTAATTCAATATTTAGTTACTTTGATTTCTGATAACGCTGCCTATGCAGAAGCACAAATAAAATCATTAGATTTATGCGAATCGCTTATGGAAAGTTACATCTTTATTAAAGATTCATTAAATGACGCGTTAAACGCAGTAACTTTTGCACGTTTAAAAATATTGCATGGTTCAATAATAAAACCATCGGATTTGGTAGATTCATTGAAAAAGATTTCTCATTCATTACAAAAAAATAATTTGCCTTTACCAATATCAATCTCAACGGTAGCCCAATACATTAATTTAATTGAACTTAGTGCTTTTCAAACTGAATCAAAAATAGTATTTGTTCTTAAAATACCTCTTATAGACCCTTCGACTTATACTTTATACAGACTTTACCCAATACCAATATTAGATAATCGAACAGGTCTTCACCATACTATATCAACAATTAATAAATTTATTGCGCGTGACGATGACTCAATGTTTTTCGTCACCTTCCACCACGTGGACCACTGCAAGATCATCGAAAGAAGAACGAAGCTCTGTTCCAAAGTACTTCCGTACTCCATCGACAGTGATGCAATTTGTGAAGCTCAACTATTGAAGCAACAAACTCAGATGCCAAAAACATGTCAAACAACCATTTTCTATGCACAAGGCTACAATGTTCAACCACTTGAAGAAAATCAATGGCTAGTTACTATGTCAGAACCAGTACCTACCAATATCAAATGCAAGAATCAAGAAATCATTACGAAATTAATTGAAACCAATAGTATAATTCGTTTCAAATCAACATGCAATGCTTTTATTGGAAGTACGAGAATTCATTCTGAAACTACACTTCAAGAAAGTACCTTCGAAGAAATAAATTCACCAATAATCAATATTCCATATACTTGTTGTAAAGATATGCCTGAAATCCTCAAAATTCAAGGCCTAAAACCACTAAAGTTAAGCAAAATAAACGTCGAAGATCTGAATATTGCACAACATAATCTTAACCAATATTCAGAAGAATTAGATAAAATGATCAATCAACCATTCATTCAAAAACACATTGATTGGTTTACTATCATTACAATAACATTGATAGTACTACTAGTAATTCTTTACATTATTAACAAATGTCGAAGACGCCGAAGAACAAGAAATGGTAATAATACCAATAACGATAATGGTAATGACTTTCCACCATTTCCAAAACCTAATCTACAAAGAATTAGGAATTTATCGAATATCTTACCAAGAAGAAGGCCAAGCATACACATCGAAGATCAAATCGAAGAAGAAATCGAACCCAATGCAAAATTAATGATCAATCAATCATCTTAATAAAAGTTGCCGTATAACGCCAACTTTTTCAAAAAGAGGGGAGCTGTTATATGAAAATATCCTGCCTACACTTAGAAGAAACCAGAACCTTCTATGAAACCCGAGAACCTTCCAGATAAGAAGCTTATTCTGCTGACTTGCGTTTCCCATGAAATAAACAACACGTGCATTCAAGCCGAATCAGCACTTTATTTCTCAGAACCTTTCAAGATAAGAAGACCATTCTGCTGACTTGCGTCTCTCACGGAATAAACAACACGTGCATTCCTGCCGAATTGCACTTTAGTTTAAGTCTAGAATATTAAGGAATTATTCCATTGCTTAATCAGCACATTTTCTTTATATAAACTCAAATCATTGTAATGTTAAGTCATTCTCTTTAGAATCGTTCTTAAGTACACGTTCAATTATAACGTTTAAGTCCTATATTGTATTTAATCAAAATAAAGTTTTTTAAAAAGTTAAAAGAAACTTTAAAGTATAACATATATAAAAAATTTTGAAATCGGAGCAACTTTTTTTTTCTCGAAAAAATTAGGATCACCATAGCTCACACTACTATAGTATAGTATATGTGTGAGCTAAAAAAAGTTTAAACAAAAGTTGAAGACAATAAAAGGTCCTACAAAATCGCTATTCTTAATTTTTACGTCAGGCTTTAGATTTATAAAGCTAAACATTTCGCCGACATTTTGGATTTTGACGAATTTTTTTTTGTGACCTTTAACTTAAAAACTGCTTAACGTTTTAGATGAAGCAAAATTTATCTGCAGAAATAATTTTTCGCTAAACATAATATTAAAGAAAATCTCAATTTGTTAAGCAAATTTTCGCACACACTGTATATGGCCATACTTTTACAGCATTTTAGCATACCTAGTTAGAATATAAGCCACATACCCATATATTCTGCCAAAAATCCTCGTTAAAATTCGCTAGATATAAGGCCCCAAATTGCCTAAAAATAATTTTTTTTGGGATTTTCTCAAAAACTAAATTTAAAAAAAAAATAAAAAATAAATAGAACACACTTTACACTTTAGATCCATTTTCCCTTTTGTAAAATAGTTATTCCTCATAAAAAGTTCTGCATGACCTAAAACCGAAAATGCAACGAGATCAGATATAATTTTTTTTTACTATTATACGACGTATTTATTCTTACTCTCTTGATTTTTTTGCAAAAGTTATTTGTATTTACAAAGTGGCAAAAAATTGATTTCTTCGTAGCTTTACATTTAACGAAGCTCAAGGTGGATTTTTATAGAGATTATATGGGAACGGGTTTTAATGCTAAGGAATAAGTATACAAATCCAACTCTCAATATTTTTATATGATAGAGCTTTAAATTTTAGTGTGCAAATTTTGTTCTTTGACAAGCATAAAATAGTGTATACTACGGGAAACGGGAAATGCCTATTTATGGTGAATTGGGAACTAAATAACATAAACATGATGACTTGGCTTAATTGATAGCTTTTAGCTTTCTTATTAAGATACTAAAAGTCACCCCCGTTTTGCAACGATACATACCCTTAAGCATTCCAACAACAATCACAACAAATATTTATTTATTTATATAAGTGTTTTGCAATTTCCGTAAAAACTACTCATTTTTAGAAAACATACGTAAACGCTTATTAAGAAAACTACATTTTCTTTCTAACGATGTACAACTTAGTGTGTGATTTACAGAAATCGTCGAAAATCTATTGAATCTTTAGGAAAAAATTTATATGTTTCTGATTTAGACGATAAAATATACCCTTTGACGATGTATAACATAATTTGATCAATATTACAGTGAATATTTTATTGGCGCCCCAAAACGGATCATTAAAAAAATAATTTGTTTTGCAATTTGTGTAAAAACCAAGCTCTTTAGGAAAATAAATGTAGGACATTTTATTGAGAAGATACAATTTCCATTCCAACGGTGGTGTATCACTTAAGTGAGATCAAATTTACTACTAACTGTGTTGTCCATAAATGGAGGTTATTTACAGAAATCGGCGAAAATGTTCTCAATTAATTATTAAAGTTTATAATCAATTTCTTAAACGCGAAGTATTTTGGTCAAAAATGGTTTATGACTCATTATCAATGAACTTGTAAAAAGGTTTACAAGTTCATTGCTCATTATAGACAATAAAATTTTCTTTTAAACAGGGTAAACCTCAATTAAGTAGAGTTAGTTAGTCAAAGAAAAACTGAAAATAAAATAAGATTTTTGACGATTTCTAAATAATAACCTCCATAAAGGGGCGTTACTGGATCGTTTGTTGTAAATATAACATAGTTATACATAATTGAAAACATAATTTTGTCCTCTTAATAACGTTTTCGTAAAATGCTTAGTTTTAACAAAAATTGTAATAAATAATAAAAACTGAATTTTAAAAGGCGATTCCAGTATACAAGCACCATTGGAGTTTTACCTACACTCTATACTGCACAGAGTGGTATATGTTTTAAACGGAAATTTTATTTTCTAAAAGTGTTATATACTTTTTTTCACAAATTGCTTTGTTTCTAAGAAAATTGCTGAAAATAAAAAATGTGCATGTGTTTGTTTTAAATAAAATGCTAGAAATCGGCATATTGGGGATGCTTAAGTGTACGTATCTTGGCAAGGGTAGTAGCCTGGCTACTCTAAAGCATCGCATTTATTAGGTCTTTTAATGAGATTTAAATTTTCTTTTAACATATTTTGTTAACAAGGAAGTACTTTTTAAGTAAAAGGCTAATAAAGGAAAATAGTCGAAAATACAAGGCAGCGTCATTTTATTAATGTTCCTGAAGGGAAAGAGGTCGGGGCTGTAATTTTGTTTTATGGGACCACAATGAAAGTGATTGCGCCTAGTCTTGATTAAACTATTTTTTTAACAGTAAATTAATAAAAACTAGAAATAAAATAAAATTTTACAAAATAAATTTAAAATTTCCTATCTTTAAAACCATTTGAGGTATAAATATTAGAATAGCACTGTTTGATGCATTTTTTATTTGTCTACAACTTTTGTCATTAGACCTTGTTTCAAAAAAGCTTGAGTTTGGAAGTTATTAAGAAAATAAGCAAACATTTTACAAAATGGAATACATTTGAATCTTTAAAACCATTTTAGCCAGAACCACCAGAGTAACACTGAATACATACATACAATACAACACTGTTTGGTGCGTGTTTTATTTGTCCACAACTTTTGTCTCATCAACTTTTTTCAAAAAAGCTTTACTTTAAAAGTTATTGAGAAAAGAACAGAGAAAAATTAGCAAAAATTCAAGATGACGGCACCATTTTGACAAGGAGTGAGAGGTGGGGACTTTTTACAAAGCTAAGGGCTATCACTTAAGGCAAGTCATAGCTTTATGTTATTTAGTTCCCAATAAACCCCCTAGTTTCCCTGTACTAGTAGAATTTAAAATTTAAACAAAAAAGTTTTTACGAGTAAAAACAGTAAAAAATGGCCCAACATTTTAAATTTGTACAGTGTAACCAATTTATTGTTACAAACTAAAGATGCCTATCGGTAGCTCAGTTGGGACTGAGGTCGTGGGTTTATCTCTTAAAGAACTAAATAAACTAAGAAAATTTTCTTTTGCCTAAAGGGCGCCAACACAAGTATTTAAAAGTTAACAGAAATAGTGAATAGTGAATTAATAATTTTAGTGAACCTTGTGTTATTCACTAGGGTAAAGAAAAGTTGGTTTATGTTTAAGAAAAAATGAAAGCAATTTACAAAAAAAATACTGTAATCTATTTTATTGCTATCACATAAGTTACAAAAGATCATATAAATAAATATACATCCGAGAGAATTTTCAGTTAAATTAAATATGTAAATAAATTATTTTTAAGAAAGTTTATATCCTTGTTTGTTATCACAGTTCCTACTTTAATTTTATTATTAAAAAAAAAATTACTACTTACTTTAATCTTCCTAGAATTGAACCTTTTTTAGTTTTTTTATTTTAACAGATAAAAGTTTATTTATAATTTAACACAATAAAAACCGGAGACAGAGAAAATAAAACTACGCCGTATTACAAAAAATTGAGGTACATATGTGAGACTAAAACTATTGGCAATATGAAAATAAGAAAAATACCATGGCCTTAGCGGGGTAAATGCGCATTCACTCAACCAAGGGTTATATGTTGCCAGATTTTATCAAGGGCAATGATGTTTACCAAAATTAACTAATGTTTCAATAAAATAGCATATAAAAAGGGTTAGTAAAAAAAGTATCTAAAAATCTTATCTGACAATCCCTCGTTGTAGGTTGGATCTTCAAAAAACTGGGTCTCGATTAGTCTCGGTACTTCAGAAAAAAAACAGGACAGCAAAATGGCATGGACGAACAAGAAAACAACAGCAGCGTTCAGACATTTAAAGGTTGCTCAATGTCATTAAAGGTTATCTTCCGTCGTTGAACGGGTCTCAAAAATTTGTCATTGAACGGGTCTCAAAAAAAATTGTCATCTTAATAACGTCGTGACGTGAACGATAGGACGAGCTCCAACAAACGGAACGGCCTGAAAGGGTCATTGTTGGTTTTAGAATATTTTAACAAATATAATTTTATCATCTTTATGAAGTTTAAAAGATTTACCTTTATAAAACAGCGTTTTATTTTATTTTAAGTCAATTCGTAGGTTTGTAGAAAGTATAATAAAGAAATATGAAAAACTCACCAGTAATGAACAATAATCCAATTTTCACACACACACAAAGTATAATTTAATAGGTATTTTTAACTACATGTTATTTTACACGGTGCTAAATGCTTTCTGTTAAGAGTCGAATTCGTTGATAAGTAAGGCTCCACTTTCGTTCACAACTTTACAAAAAACTGCAACGCCTTGGAAATACACCTGCCGTGAACACGGTGTATCATTGATCTTGTCTCGCGCGAGCGCTTAGAGAAAGATAATGGGTGTTTGAATCAACCGAGTGGGTCGCGATCAGTCCACTAGTGGTACTCGAACAAACCTTCGTCCCGCAACGCATAACTATGCTATTCAAAAGTATGAAAGTTGTGGTAATCGTGGTCCAGAGGACAACGCGGCGAAACAAAACCGAAGCGACCGCCAGACCAGGGGATCGAATCTCCGTGCTCTGCTGTATTTTTTTTTTGAATGTTACCTTTAATTTATTAAGGATATTAAGGTTTAAGTTAGAACTTTTGTTTATTGTTTGTTAATTATTTTTATTTCCGAATAACAATCAAGGTCTGCAACTTTTCTTTTGCATATAAAAAAAACTGTTACACCACCCCTCTCCTAAAATAATAAAATTTGGGAGCAAACAAATTTTATTTCATGCAGAAACTACTAGTTCTAATCCTACTTATCCAAATAATTCTAAGTTGATAACTTATATCCTAAAATGGATCTGTAAATGGAATCAAGGGCACGGTAAAAGGGGCTAGATATTTTTATGAAATGTTCTTCATAAAAACTTTAAATCTGGGGATAGATAGTTTTGAGAAATATTCTTTATAAAACCTTTATATCTGGGGATAGATAGTTTTGAGAAATTTTCTTTATAAAAACTTTATAATTGGGGATAGATAGTTTTGAGAAATATTCTTTATAGATGCACGATATCTCACGTGTATCACCCGCCAAATAAATTGGAGTCACAATCGGTAGGTCAAAATTCAGAAAAGGACAAAATTAGTAAGGACTAATCTATAAAGATTCCCAAAAAGCAAGGAAACGCAATTCGCGGAATCAAAACTTCTCTGGATAACTTAAAATCTAAAACTAGGGGGACTAACCAAGAATAAAATAGAGGAGTGCACTCTCTTCTACACGGGAATTGTTCTAAGGGAGTGGAGCCACTGAAGACAATGGAGACACGGGAGACAATGGAGACACGCGAGACAATGGAGACACGCGTGTCAATTCATTAAATCTAACTTAATTCACCTAGTAAACTTAGTATTTAGCTACAAACAACTCTTAACTAAAAGAGTAACCTTTCTTACCAAAAAAACTTAACTATGCTTCAGAGCCTACGGAAACGTCGGAATTCGAAGCTAAATATGGCTTCAAATCCTTGATATGCCACTCGCCTGCATCTGAACCGTCAATATGAACTAGCCGATAGATTAATCGAGAAATCTTTTTAGAAATCTTGCATAGAACATATTTCTTTGCTAATTTAGCAGCAAATTGCTTCGATGCGTCGGACAACACTTTATTACGCTTCCATACCTTATCTCCGACGCTAAACTGAACGTCACGTTTTCTCAAATTATAATGGCGCCTATTTCTTTCATATGCCTGATGCAGCTTTTTCTTCACATTCTCATATATTTCAGAAAGATCCTTTAATTTATCACAAAACTCAATACGTTCTCTAGACAATAACTCAATATTCTCAGTGTCGATAATTTCGCCATAATATTTCCCGGTAATGGGGACATTCCGACCAAAATTCATAAAATTAGGACTAAAATTTGTGACTTCATGAACAGATGAATTAATCGCAAATTGGATCTCTGAAAGATGCTGATCCCAATCCTTATGTTCCCTAATGTAACTACGAATAGCTGTACCTACAATTCTGTTCGACCTTTCCACAAAATTAGTTTGTGGGTGGTAACGAGCATTAAACCATATTTTTTGTACTTCATATTTTTCTGCCATACGCTTAAAAACTTTGCCAGCAAACTGGCTTCCATTATCGCAAATTATAAATTGGGGAACGCCATAAACCAGAAATACTTCACTCTCAATAAATCTACAAATTCTACCAGCTTCAGCTTTCTTTAAAGGATGTAATATTGTGAACTTTGAAAACCAATCACCTACAACTAATAAATGAGTAAAACCAGAACGACTTCTAGGCAGAGGTCCAACAATATCCACAGCAATAATTTGAAAAGGGAAGTTACAAGATTTTTCAGAACCCATTAAACCCATCCCAGCTTCATTTGTAGCTTTTTGTTCACCACAAACCTTACAAGATCTAATATATTTTGCCACATCTTTACGCATTTCTTTCCAATAATAATTTTCTTGAATTCGATTGATTGTCTTGAAAAATCCAAAGTGACCTGCTACAACAGGGTCATGATGTTTAGTAATTATTTTTTTGATTTGCGATTTTGGCACCAATAGTTTCCAAGGGGTTAAATTAGATTTGAATTTTTAAAGGAATGTGTTTGTAAACAAACTGATTTTTTACGCACCAATTAGGAAAATTCTCAGGTTTTGCACTTATATCTTTTTGCATTTTCAGATAAAAAGGGTCAAGGTTCTCTAAACAAATATCAAGTTTTTGTTGGTCAAAATTTGTCAAAACTGAAATAGCATTATTTTCAAGATTTTCATTTTCTTGATCGCCTGGAGGAATTCTAGACAAACAATCTGGAACAACATTTAAAGATCCTTTTCTATGAGTAATGGTATAATCATATTGTTGCAACTGAACGGCCCATCTGGCTAATCTTCCAGTTGGTTCTTTCATATTATTTAACCATAAAAGTGAGTAGTGATCGGTAATAATTTTTAGATTTGCAGTACCTTCAACATAGGGTCTAAATTTTGATAAAGAAAAAATTACAGCAAGACATTCTCTTTCAGTCACAGTATAATTACGTTCTGTCCGAGATAAAGATCGACTAGCGTAAGCTATAACTCTTTCTGAGCCATCTATTTCCTGTAAAAGCACACCGCCCAAACCGGTATTAGAAGCATCAGCCTGAATAATAAACGGGATATCAAAATCTGGACTGCACAAAATTGGAGCAGAGACCAGAGCTTCTTTTAACTTAATAAAAGCACTATCAGCTTCAGGAGTCCATTTCACAGTTTGACCTTTCTTTTTACCTTTCAACAAATCGTTTAACGGTGAAACAAGAGTAGAAAAGGCTTTAATAAACTTTCTATACCAAGAAGCCATACCAACAAAACGTTTGATTTCAGTGGTAGTCTTACACTGAGGAAAATTTACTATAGCAGCAACTTTGTCACTGTCGGTACGTAATCCCGAGCAGTCCACTACGTAACCAAGGTACTTGAGACTTGACTTAAACAGTTGACATTTCTCGAGGTTAACAGTCAAATTTGCATTTTTCAATTTTTCTAACACTTCATATAACAGTGAAATATGCTCAGAAAAACTACTAGAAGTAATAATAATGTCGTCCAAATAGCAGAAGACTTTAGGAGAAAGCTTCGGGGTTAAAACTTTATCCATTAAACTTTGCTGACATTGAGCAGAGTTACGTAAACCGAAGGGAACCACATTAAAATGGGATAAACCACGACCTGGTACAGAAAAAGCAGTTTTTTCTTTACATTCTGGATCTAATGGTATTTGCCAAAAAGCTTTTCTAAGATCAATAGAAGAAATATAACGGGCATCCCGTAAAGTGTTTAAAATAGTATCAACTCTTGGTAGAGGATATGCGTAATGCTTTGTGACCTTATTTAGACGACGTCCGTCGAAACAGAAACGGTACTCATTGTTTGCCTTCTTTACTAGTAAAACCGGTGAATTATAAGAACTCTGAGATGGTTCAACAACATTTAAAGCAAGCATTTCGTCTAATTCTTTATTTAAAATATTCATCATAAACGGTGAAAGAGGATACTGACGTTCACGAAATGGTGGGGTATCTCCAGTATCTATATTAAATGTTAGCAGATCTGTACGTCCTAATTTGTCTTTACAACTAATGGCTTCATATGCCAACTTAACTTTTTCAATATCTTTCAACTCATTTTCTGAAAAGTGTTGACTTTCGATTCCGGAAGAAATATCTGTATGTTCAGGTGAGATCGAGAAAACAAAATTACTAACAGAACTACTAATAGTCCAAGAATTATCCTCAAAGTCTATTTTTACATTAAAATTTTTACAAAAATCGCTACCCAAAATCAAACCATGCGATAAGGAAGGCACAACTAAAACTTTTGTAATTTTACATAAATTATCAGCACATATAGGTAAATAAATAATACCCAAAACATCCTGTGGTTGACCACTAGCTGTATACACTGGACTATTTTTTCCACTATCATCAACTTTAAGTTCGAATTTTTCTATCAAATTTAAAGCCTTCTCACCCAGTACACTATGGCTAGCACCACTATCTAAAAGAGCAGTAACGGAAGCAACAAAAATTTTTATCTCTATGTGAGGTCTGTTATCATGAGGAACACTAACAAATAAAGGAGCTAAAGAAGTTTCATGAGAATTTAAATTGGAAACACCATTGTTCAACTCTGATTTGTTTTTATCCATAACAGGTAAATTAACTTTATTATAAAAATTAAAAACATATTTTTTCCAATTATCCCACTCAAGTTGGCTAAAGAAATTTATTTTATATTTGTCGGCCTTATAATTGAAGTAAGTTGGTTGGCCGCTAACATACATCCCTCCAACTAGTTTTTTGAACTACAACTGCAATTACGAGTTGTTACTTCGGCTTTTCCACATTTGTAACAAAATTTATTTTTTGGAGCCTTGCATGAAGAAAAAACATGATTTGGTAAATTACAATTCCAACAAACTACCTTAGAAGAACTACTAGGTTGCCCTGTGTTAGAATTATTATTGGTATTCGAGTTAGTTAAAGCAGCTACAATATTTCCAGAATCTTGATGACATATATTCGAATTTCTACTCTCAAAGTTACTTCGACGATTGCCACGGAAATTACCGTGAAAGCTACCACGATGACTATTAAAACTGTTACGCTGACTACCAGAATTCGAGTTATGATAATTATGTGAATACCCATGATGATATCCACGACCTCTATAGTTTCTAGAATGACCACGATAATTTTCAAATGAAGATTGTGCTTGATTAAAATGTTTCCTAGAATTATTCTGATAATTAGAGCTATTATTCTGAAATTGATTTTGGTTAAAGCTAGATGTAGATGGTTCACTAAAGTTGCTATTTTCATTTAAATTTAAAGAAGAAACGCGGGGACTATCTTTAGTTTTTGAGTTTTCTACTTTTCTACAATATTCTAATAAACAAGTGATCGAGTCAATCGTAACTAAGGCAAGAGCAGATTTATAAAATTCACACATATTTTTTCTTAAATATTTCAACTTGGTAACTTCAGGTGGTTGTCTATCTAGATGTCTAAACAAAGATTCCATATCAGCTACAAAAAGATGAAAAGGTTCATTTTTTAGTTGTTTTCTTGTTTTTATATCTTCCCAAATTAAATCATCCAAATCTACATGCAAAAAATCTGTTTTTAAAATCTTTACCAAGGAATCCCAATCTGTCGCTCTACTAACAGCAGATTTGTACCACTTACGCGCAGCACCTGAAAACAACTCTCCAGCACTCTCAAATAATTCTATCTTTGAAACTCGATGAGACTTACAATAGTCTTCGACTTTGTCTAAAAATTCCAAAACTAAATGATAATCGGTCTGACCACTATATGTTAAATTCCATTGATGCACCGGAGTCGATTTGCTTTGAGTAAAAACAGGGGTAACGATAGGGGTTGGAGCAGGAAGAACAGTTTGGTTTAATGTTTGATTTACGTCGTTATTTGTTTGTTCAAAAAGTTCCGATCTTTCAAATAAATTAGCTTCTAGCTCTAAATATTTTGCATAAGCGTCCTGTTTGAAAGTTGTAACGGCCGTGTCCTGGTCTATAAGAGGGATTGTAATTCTACAAATGCGATTTGAAATATGTATTAAACGCGATCGATATCTTTGAAAGGCAGAGTCTGTTTGCGGACCTTCAAATTCTAATATTAAAGTTTCTAAACCAATTAAAGTTTCCTCGATAACCTTCTTTTCATTTTCGAAATCATATTGCGGGTCTACATAAGAAATATCTCGATTTTTGTCGGCTTGTATCCTACGATTTAACATTTTTCGTTTTTGTACCGCGTCCTGATGCCTCGTTCCAATAACTCCACGAATTCGTAATTCATAAGCTAATTCCGATTGGGTCAAATGAATAGGTTTCATCAATTCAATATCACGAACGTCCATTTTGAAAACAAAAAAATTTCAAAATCAAGCCAAAAAAAAAATAAAAAATTTCAAAAAAAATTCAAAAAACTTCAAAAAATTTTAGCAAAGTCTCGAGCGCCCTGAAAAATCAATAAAAATGGTTTTAAATTTTTTTTAGCTTATCTCAGCTAAACGTGCGCCTAAAAAAATATTGTTAAAAAAATACCGCACCGTAGACTGATCGAAACGCACATAAATTGTAATAAAAACAACAACCTCTACAAAAAAATTTTACCAAAAAAAAAATAAATTTGGATCATATAGTTCACTACTGGCCAGGGTAGGTAATAGCAAATTAAAGAAATTAATAAAAAAATTTCATTAAATATTAAGCACCTAGATTGCCAAAAACTAAAAAAAAGGAATTTATTTTTGTTGCAATACGATAAGTTCAGACAGGATAGAAGAAGAAAAAAAAACTTTAAATATATCTACTGCTTTAAAAAATTAAATTTGTTTTGATTTATTTTCGATTATTATTTTCTTGTGTTCTCTTTTATGCAATTATATTTAATTTCGATGTTCTATTTTATTTTATCTCATATAAAACAACCAAGGATATAAATTTAAAATTTTTGGTTTATAAAAAATTTTATAGGCAAAAGAAATTTTTTTAAAAAAATTAAAAAAACTCGGTCCTACGTTGGTCGCGCCGCTTAATTTGTAACCGATTTATTGTTACAAACTAAAGATGCCTATCGGTAGCTCAGTTGGGACTGAGGTCGTGGGTTTATCTCTTAAAGAACTAAATAAACTACGAAAATTTTCTTTTGCCTAAAGGGCGCCAACACAAGTATTTAAAAGTTAACAGAAATAGTGAATAGTGAATTAATAATTTTAGTGAACCTTGTGTTATTCACTAGGGTAAAGAAAAGTTGGTTTATATTTACGAAAAAATGCAAGCAATTTACAAAAAAAATACTGTAATCTATTTTATTGCTATCACATAAGTTACAAAAGATCATATAAATAAATATACATCCGAGAGAATTTTCAGTTAAATTAAATATGTAAATAAATTATTTTTAAGAAAGTTTATATCCTTGTTTGTTATCACAGTTCCTACTTTAATTTTATTATTAAAAAAAAAATTACTACTTACTTTAATCTTCCTAGAATTGAACCTTTTTTAGTTTTTTTATTTTAACAGATAAAAGTTTATTTATAATTTAACACAATAAAAACCGGAGACAGAGAAAATAAAACTACGCCGTATTACAAAAAACTGAGGTACATATGTGAGACTAAAACTATTGGCAATATGAAAATAAGAAAAATATCATGGCCTTAGCGGGGTAAATGCGCATTCACTCAACCAAGGGTTATATGTTGCCAGATTTTATCAAGGGCAATGATGTTTACCAAAATTAACTAATGTTTCAATAAAATAGCATATAAAAAGGGTTAGTAAAAAAGTATCTAAAAATCTTATCTGCCAATCCCTCGTTGTAGGTTGGATCTTCAAAAAACTGGGTCTCGATTAGTCTCGGTACTTCAGAAAAAAAACAGGACAGCAAAATGGCATGGACGAACAAGAAAACAACAGCAGCGTTCAGACATTTAAAGGTTGCTCAATGTCATTAAAGGTTATCTTCCGTCGTTGAACGGGTCTCAAAAATTTGTCATTGAACGGGTCTCAAAAAAAATTGTCATCTTAATAACGTCGTGACCAGCGGCGTAGCGTGCCCGAAAGGGCGGGGGGGGGGCGACAGCTAAAAAGGGCGCCTCTGAAAACAAAAAGGTCAAAAAGGCGCCTCTCACAAATCTTGCGACCAAAAAAAAAAAAAAAAAAAAAAAAAAAAAAAAACAAAGGTCATCATGTGTGAGGGGGCGGCCCCGATCAGTCACAAGGGCGCCTCTCACGAATCTTGCGACCAAAAAAAACAAAAAAAAAGGTCATCATGTCGTTAGTTTCCTTTGGCACCCACTCAATTGGCCATTACCGGCCCGACTTAATAAACCTGAGGGCGCTTCGGCCACCTATGGGGCGCCACTACCCTCGGGCGGGGGGGCGACGAACCCCCCGCGCCCCCCCCACGCTACGCCGCTGGTCGTGACGTGAACGATAGGACGAGCTCCAACAAACGGAACGGCCTGAAAGGGTCATTGTTGGTTTTAGAATATTTTAACAAATATAATTTTATCATCTTTATGAAGTTTAAAAGATTTACCTTTATAAAACAGCGTTTTATTTTATTTTAAGTCAATTCGTAGGTTTGTAGAAAGTATAATAAAGAAATATGAAAAACTCACCAGTAATGAACAATAATCCAATTTTCACACACACACAAAGTATAATTTAATAGGTATTTTTAACTACATGTTATTTTACACGGTGCTAAATGCTTTCTGTTAAGAGTCGAATTCGTTGATAAGTAAGGCTCCACTTTCGTTCACAACTTTACAAAAAACTGCAACGCCTTGGAAATACACCTGCCGTGAACACGGTGTATCATTGATCTTGTCTCGCGCGAGCGCTTAGAGAAAGATAATGGGTGTTTGAATCAACCGAGTGGGTCGCGATCAGTCCACTAGTGGTACTCGAACAAACCTTCGTCCCGCAACGCATAACTATGCTATTCAAAAGTATGACAGTTGTGGTACTCGTGGTCCAGAGGACAACGCGGCGAAACAAAACCGAAGCGACCGCCAGACCAGGGGATTTCCGTGCTCTGCTGTATTTTTTTTTTTAATGTTACCTTTAATTTATTAAGGATATTAAGGTTTAAGTTAGAACTTTTGTTTATTGTTTGTTAATTATTTTTATTTCCGAATAACAATCAAGGTCTGCAACTTTTCTTTTGCATATAAAAAAAACTGTTACAACAGTTACGAAACATAGTTCAGGCCCTACATCCAAGATTCAAGCTATATGCTGTGTTAAATGATAGAAGCAACACACTTAGTAAGTATGGATAGACATAAGACTCGCCCAAACATTTTACTAAAGGGAACCACCCCCCCAACCCTGGCAGGGGAGTGGCCCCCCCCTTAAACGTGCTTTTGGATAGTTTTTTGCTAATAACTCGAAAACAGACAACTTTTCCAAAAATCTTCTGGAGATCATTTTTCATGCGGAAACAATTTCTTTTTCCACGATGTACCTTAGTACCCTCTGACGGCAGTGGTGCACGTTCCATTAGCGTACAAAAAAGGGGGAAAATTAAAAAATATATATACAGGGTGTCTCTAAAAGGTCTGTACAAAATCTTAGCACATATTCCTGAGGTCAAAATAAGTCGATTTAAAGCAACTTACCTTAGTCCGAAATTGCTCCGTTTCAGAGATACAGGGTGGTAAATTTAAAAATGAAAAATCGTTTGTCTTAAAATTTATAAACATTTCTCAACGCATTACTTTAAAAATTGGTACTTGGGGGTTTTTTGGGATGCGAAACCTAAATATGGATTCTTTTTCACTGTGCCCGTTAGAGGGCGCTTCACAATGCTCTTTTTATAGTTTAAAATGAAAACCTAACCTTAAAGTTTGTTTTGATATTTTTGGGCTTTCTGCAAAAACCTTCAAAAAAGAAAGTCCTGTTTGGGAAAAATTCCGATCAGGTGATAATTTCTCTCTTTGTTGAAAGTTATTTTCTTTTTGATCACCTGATCATTTTGGTAAAATCATGCGCGTTTTTTGCTCACGCTGGGAGTTTGAAGCGCCACCCTGTGTGTGACAGGGGAATGAAGAAATCACTTCCGCCAAAAAACGAAAAGAAGTCGCACGTGTTTTCGGGTTGAAGACCGAAATTCCAGTCGCAAGAAAGGGCCGCGAACGCCAGTGAAATTTTGGGACTGCTACAGAATTACAGAAGGTAAGCTTCTAGCGTGTTGCCGATTTTTTCCTTTGTTTTTTAGTTTAATAGACTCTGTTTTCCCAGGCGGGCGAATTTAATTTTGGGGTTATTTTTTTTGGGATATCTCTAGTTTTTCTCCCCTTCAGGGCTCAGATGTCTATTTGGTCCTTCGAGCCGGATGTTTTGAAAAAGCCCTTTGGATTTTACAGTTTTTTTTGTTAAAAAATTGGTAATTTTATAGTTTTTTTGCAGCAACCACATTTTATCGTTTTTTTGCCAGATTCGGACATTGTTGTTTTTGTATCGGTTTTTTTTAGAGTCCGCATGGTTTTGAAGGTTGGTTGCCCGGAGTTCGGTTTATGACCTCGTGCGGCGATAAAAAAAAACCCGTTCGACATTTGGCAGCGGGCCCCCTTTTTTCTTGCTGGCTGACGTTTCATTGACGTTTGTGTGTTCTAACCTCACAACTTCACGTGTTGTTTTGTTTACCTCCGAGGTTAGAAAATTGTTGATTATTCGTCGGGTTTCGAATTTGTTTGTGTGAAATCCGTCGAAATTTACCTTCGTTTTTTGCTTTCGTTAAGCGCGAGATTGTTGCCGCGTTCTTAGCGAACCGTACCCGGGTGTTCATAGCGGATTTGTCGCGAAAAAACCTACTTTTTTGTATCTGATAAAAACCGCTTTGTCATGTCTGACATAAAAGTTTTGAAAAAACAACAAAATAGCGTTTTTAATAAATTAAAAACAACTTATAATAGAGCCGTCGAAGCCCAGGGCAATGCAGAGAAGGCAAAAAAGTTAAAACCCAGATGGGAAGATGTGCCTTCTCTGGAAAGTCAATTCGATGCATTGCATTTTGAAATTATAAGCTTGGATAGTAGTGATCAGATACAAGAAAGTCAGGAAACTTTAGTACAGGAATTTGATGAAATGAAATACACAATTAGATCGATTTGTCGTGAGCTCTATCCGGAGGATTACCAAGATGCCTCACCGACAATTTTGAACCATTCCCTGGTAAATGTGGACAGGGGTCTTGAAATTAAAAGAATAGAATAGAAAATGGCCCACCTTTTTTGATATGTTTAAGTCACTTGTTCATGATAAAGCTGACATGAGTGAAATAGCAAGCCTTAAATACCGCTCTGGTGGGAGAGGCCGCATCTGTAATTAGGAACATACCGCTAACCTCAGATAATTATCGAGTAGCTTTCGATGCGATGATTAGACGCTTCAATAATAAAAGACTTTTGGTAACAAATTATTGGACGTCTATTTGTCAAGCCCCTTCTGCAAAATCGAGCAACCCACATGATTTAAGGTTATTGTTGTCCACTTTCCGGGAAAATTTGGAAGCATTGTCAAACTATGATGATGTAGACCTTTTAGATTTTGCTAAAATGATTCTTCTTTTGCAAAAAGTTGATACCCCATTGAAAACTCAGTTTGAGATTGAGTATAGTGATAAGGAAATCCCGTCCTATAAAGATTTGTTTAAATTCTTAGAGAAAAATTGTCGGGCTTTGGAAAATAGTTCTCTTTTCAATAAGCCAAAGGAGGTCTCACCTCCTCTACCCCCTAGGAAGGGTGGCAAACCACCCTATCCTGTGTTATTGACTGGAACAGGCCAGTTTGGTAATAAAGGTTGTGTTTATTGCCAGCAACAGCCCTACCATCCCCTTGTGAAGTGTACCAGATTTCTGGAATTATAAGTAGGTCAGCGCCATCAATTTGTTAAGCGTGAACGATTGTGTTTTAACTGCTTTGGCAAACATGGTGTATCTCAATGCCCTACAAATGCCACGTGCCGTCAGTGCCAGGGTCTTCACCATTCCCTGTTGCACTTTGTGAAAAGCTCTCCGACCCCCCAAGTTGATCGTCCAGGGGAGACCCCCCGTATACTTAATAGTGAAGTGAACTTCGTAAGAGGAGACCTGTGCTTTTTGCAACTGCCGAAGTTTTAGTTGTAGATGCCAACAAAAAGTTTGTCTTGTCGGGCAATTTTAGATTCCGCTAGTGAAGCGTCCTTTGTAACCGTCTCTTTGGCTGAGAGGTTAGGACTTAAAGTAAAGTAGCTCCGAATAGAACTTCTATTGAAGGAATAAATGGCATGATTTCTAGTACATCAGATGGCAATGTAACATTGCAAATAGGCTCGTCCAAGTTTCCTGATAGTTTGTTTTCCTGTGATGCCATTCTTATTCCTAAAATTTGTGGAACCATACCTGTGACTGTTGTAGAATATGATTCTATTCAGTGGCCGTACCTAAAAAATTTAGATTTTGCTGATCCTAATTTTGGACAACCTAGTAGTGTAGACCTTTTAATTGGTGTTGATTTGTTTGGTCAGATGCTTGTGCCTGGCTTTAAAAAAGGAGAAAATGGAGGACCTTGTGCCATTAATTCAATATTTGGTTGGATACTCCTTGGTGGTATTGATGGTCCTCGTAAAACTCAAAAACCCATTAGTTTGTTGACCTCAGTGTCTTCCCCTATAGAATCTCGATTGGATAGTACCTTACAAAGGTTTTGGGAACTAGAATCGACCCCTCAAAAAATCCCTCTTTCCTCTGATGAGGATTTGTGTGAAAAAATATTTGCTACCACTCATTCAAGAACTGAGTCCGGTAGATATGTTGTTCGCTTGCCTTTCAGAGAGCCTCGACAAGAACTTGGTAACACTAAAGGTCAAGCATTGCGTAGATTTAATATGATGGAAAACAGATTGGTGAAAAATCCTGTTTTGTATAGTGCGTACAAAGACTTTGTTCAGGATTACCTAGACCAGGGGCATATGAAATTAGACAATTCTAGCCCTGACTTCCATTCATATTTTATTCCACACCACCCAGTTGTGAAGCCAGATGGTGACTTGTCAAAAATTCGAATTGTTTTTGATGCATCTGCCAAGACCTCAAATAGTCGTAGCTTAAATTCTATTTTATTGGTAGGACCTAAACTCCAAAGAGATATTGTGTCAATATTGCTTACTTTTGGCCTTTATAGTGTTGTATATTCTAGTGACATACGTCAAATGTTCAGGCAGATTGATATGCATCAGGCTGATGTGTGTTATCAAAAGATATTGTGGCGGTTCGACCCAACCGAGGAGATTCAAGAGTACTCTCTTCAAACAGTAACTTATGGTGTGAATTCGAGCCCATACCTAGCTATTCGTACTCTTCACCAGCTCGTTAAAGATCATGGCAGTGGCTTTCCACTAGCGAGCAAGGTGTTGATGCATACTACTTATGTGGACGATGCCATCGGATTAGCTAATTCTGTAGCTGAAGCTTTAGAAAGCCAGAAACAGCTAATTGCGTTGTTAAAATTGGGTTGTTTTGAACTTCGTAAGTGGACTAGCAACACTCCTGAGTTACTAGAATCGGTTCCAGCTAGTCATCAGCAACCAATTTCCTTTGATGATAAATCTGCTGGTTTAAAAATCCTTGGACTAAAGTGGTGTCCAAAATTGGATTCGTTTTGTTATGATGTGATGCCCATGGAAAGATCTTGTACCAAGAGAAACATTCTTTCTGAGATTGCAAGGATATATGATCCACTCGGGTTCCTAGCCCCAGTTGTTTTGGTTGCTAAATGTTTAATGCAACGTTTGTGGGTCCAGGGTCTTTCATGGGATGATACCCCCTCCAGTGATACTGTTGCACAGTGGCAACTCTATGTGTCGCAACTACCATTATTATCTTCGATATCAATACCTCGTTATGTTGTGAAGCAAAATGCTGTCACCAAAAAAACAGAACCCACCTTGACACAATTAAACAAATGCTAAAGAAGAGAGGCAGGGCCTACAACAGATTTAAAAAAACAAAAAATCAAACTCACTGGAACTATTACAAATCAATCAGAAATTTTACCAATATTGCTATCAAAAACGAAAAAAAGTCTTACCTTGAATACTGTGCAAACAAAAACAAAAATTTAATTTGGAAGAGGTTACAACAGTTAGATATCTACGGATCAACTAAATATAGCAAAAGTCCAATCCCGAACAACTTAAAAAATCCGTCAGATATCAATAATTTTTTTTCTTTGCACACTGTAGAAGTATCAACCCCCGACATGGAACTTCTCAATTATTATAATCTTAATAAAATGAAAAATGTTCCGACTTTATTTTCGTTTTATACCGTAACAACTGAGGAAATAAAAAAAATTATATACTCCATTAAATCTTCTGCTGTAGGCCCAGACTTGCTCAATCTTGAAATGATTTTACTCTGCTGTCCACGCATTCTTCCCTACCTAACAAACATAATAAATAGCTGTCTTTTAGAAAACTACTTTCCAAGTATATGGAAAATAGCAAAATAGCAAAGGTCAACCCTTACCTAAGAAAACCAAAGTTGAAGAGCTCAATGACTTGAGGCCGATAAGGATTTTATCTTGCTTGTCAAAGGTTTTAGAAAAGGTTATGTTCACTCAAATACAAAAACATGTAAATCTATATCAAATACTTCCAGAAAAACAATCCGGGTTTTAGACCTGGGTACAGTTGCGTGACAGCATTGACAGATGTAACTGATGATATTTTTCGGGCAAACGACGAGGGAAAAACCACAGCTTTAATACTTTTAGATTATTCCAAGGCGTTTGATACCCTGGATCATCGGTTGCTACTGTCAATTCTAAACTTTGTGGGTTTCTCTCGGCCGGCCATCACGCTGGTCCAAAGTTTTCTTGATAAGCGCGCGCAGTTTGTGGAGTCGGATGAGCAACAATCGGAACAAAACGAAATAAGGCGGGGCGTTCCGCAGGGCTCAATAATCTCCCCATTAAATCTATCTATCTATACATGTAACTTGACTAGCTGTTTGTCTTACTGTGAAAATTACCAATATGCGGATGATACGCAATTAAAGTGCTCTTTTTTTCCCGAAAATTGGATGCAGACAAAATATCGCATAGAAGAAGACTTAAATAAATTGGTTGAGTTTTCAGAAAGGCACAATTTAAAAATAAATGCAAACAAATCAAAGGTTATATTCTTTGGAAAAGATAAATACGTGGTTGAAAAAGAAATGCAATGAACTCTCCAAAACCACCAATTAAATTTCTCGCATTCGTTCGATCGCAGTTCAGTACGGTTATATTGCATCATACCTGCATGATAGTACTAACGAGGTCAAAGTCGAAGTTTGTTTTGTTTACAATAAACCTCGCGCGCGAAATACCTGTGTTAAAAATCTATATACAATGTGTATTATAAATAATATATCATGTTTAAAAGCAAAAAAAGTGTACCATCACCTGTGAAACTTGTTTTAAAAATTAGCGAAAAGCCCAAACAAAATCAAGAAAAAATGGATAATGCCGAATTATTTCAGGATAGCCATGCTAGAACACAAAATGAAGAAGTTTTATATAGCGAATGGAAAAAATCCCAAAACGAAAAAAATTCACTTAGTGTACAAGTGGATTATCTCCGAAGTCAGCTGGAAAGTATGCAAAGAAAATTTGCAGATTTAGAGACAAAAGTCACTAAAAAAGAAGAGTCTGACATGGACTACATTACTGATGAGGACGATCTGGCAAGAGAAACTGAGTGGATCAGACAAAAAGGAAAAGGTTGGAAAAAACGTCGAATGGATACTTCACTCTCACCACCACAACAAAGCTCGGGCACTGGAGAGCCCTCCAATAAAACACAAAATGAAGAACCCCCAACTAAGGTTAAAAAAGCTCCATTACCTCCACCGATTATGGTAAATGGCGTAAATAATTTTAATGATATTTATGAAAAGTTAAATATCATACAAGGAGTTAAAATAAAAGTTTTAAATAACGAAAATATTAAAATAAATGTACAAGACGCAGACAGCTATCGGCTGGTTACTAAAATGCTTAATGAAATAAAGCATCAATGGCACTCATACGAAAACAAACAAATAAGGCCAATTAGAGTAATAGCGAATAGGCTACACTTCTCATGTGACCCACAAAAAATTGTAGCTGATCTACAAAAAAAAGGTTTTAAGGCACTGGAGGCCAGCAACAAACTTAAATGGAGAACAAGACAACCTCTTAACATGTTTATGCTCACATTTAGCCACGATGAAGATATCAACAAAATTTTTGAAATTTCCAGTATCCTTGGGATTGAAGTGGAAATAAAAGCACTAAAAACCTCAAAGTTAGTCCCTCAATGCAAAAGATGACAATCTTATGGACACACGCAAAAATATTGCGCTAAAGAACCACGTTGCGTAAAATGCACGGGGAAACATCTTACTGTAGAATGCCCCAAACCAAAAGAATCTGAGCCAAAATGCATCCACTGTGGAGGCAAGCATCCTGCTAACTACAGAGGATGCCTTGTTGCTAAGGAAATACAAAAATTGAAAAATAAACCTAAGAAACCGAATCTCATACCAAACGTGAGTACAAATAGACAAAACCAACAGACAAGAAACACAGTCACACAAAACTCTGTGACAAGGACATACAGCCAAGTAGCAGCAACAGCTACTATACCTGATATTAATATCAGTAGTCAAAATACTATGGAACAAACACTACAATTAATTTTGGAGAAATTGAACAAACTTGATGAGCGATTAACTAAACTAGAAAGTAGCAATAACGGAGCTACCAATATGCCTCAAAATGGTCAGTAATCTTAGAATCCTAGCTTGGAATGCCAATGGTCTCTTGCAACATCAGCAAGACTTGCAAGTTATTCTAGACATAGAAAAAATTGACGTCTGTCTTGTGTCAGAAACGCATTTCACTAACCAGTCTCACATTAAATTTAAAGGTTATAAAGTGTATCATACAACTCACCCTAGCAATACTGCACATGGGGGAAGTGCTGTAATAATTAAAGAAAATATATCACACTATGAGGAGATGGGATATAAAACCATAGAGATTCAAGCTACATTAGTAAGTGTAAAAACCAAAACATATACATTAGTCATAAGTGCTGTCTATATACCACCAAGGCACTTACTAAAGAAAAATCAATATCTTAATTTTCTCAGAAAATTAGGAAACCGTTTTATAATTGGAGGTGACTTTAATGCAAAAAATACCTACTGGGGATCTAGACTGACGAATTCTAAAGGAAAAGAACTTTTGCAAGCTATTAGTGAATATCAATGTGAGCCGATATCAACTGGTAAGCGCACATACTATCCAACAGATCCAGGAAAAATTCCAGATCTAATTGATTTTTTTATAGTAAAAAATATATCTTTAAGTTTTGTAGATATAGAAGAAAGTTTTGATTTACACTCAGATCATTCACCTATTATTCTAACTCTTAGTAAAAACATAATAAAGAAAGAAGCAAATATCTCACTAGTTAATAAACTGACTGACTGGATTAGTTTTAAACAAAGTCTGTCAGAAAAAATAAACCTATCAGTACCATTGCAAACGCCAGAACAAATCGATAAAGAAGTTGATTATTTTGTTACAAATATTCAACAAGCAGCTTGGGAAAACAGTCCAAAACCAAAGAGAATTTTTAAGGGAAAAAACTATCCAAAGGAAATTAGAGACCTTATATTGGAAAAAAGGAAACTAAGAAGAAAGTGGCAACAAAGCCGTGATCCTAGGGACAAAACAAATCTCAACAACATGACGCAGCGCATTAGGCGAGAAATTCTAGTAATAAAAAATGAATCTATTAACCATTTTCTTAATGAACATACAGATGATAAAAATACCGACTATTCCCTTTGGAAAGCAACCAAAGATTTTAAAAGACCAATTATCCAAATTCCACCCATACGAAAATCTAACAACCAGTGGGCAAGGAGTAACGAAGAAAAAGCAGATATTTTTGCAAGTCATTTAGAAAAAACATTTCAGCCCCACGAAGCACCAGATGAACACTTTCATTTAAATGAACCCCATCAAATCGAGGACCATATTAAGCTTACATCACCAAAAGAAATATTAACAGAAATCAAAAATATTAATTCGAAAAAAGCCCCAGGGTATGATCTTATTAACGGGGTAGTCATAAAACAACTCCCCAGAAAAGCTATCGTAAAACTATGCAACCTAATTAATGCGTCTTTTAGGCTTAGGTATGTACCTAAACTGTGGAAAGTTGCAGAAGTTATCATGATTCCAAAACCGGGAAAACCACTCCATGACGTGTCATCTTACAGGCCAATATCTTTGCTGCCAATTATATCCAAGCTCTATGAAAAATTATTGCTTAAAAGAATAAAACCCATCATAGAAAGACAAGAAATTATTCCATCTCATCAATTTGGTTTTCGAGACAAGCATTCCACGATAGATCAAGTACACAGAATTACTAATATAATAGAAAAAGCACTAGAAGAGGGAAAAGTTTGTTCTGCCGTTTTTATAGATGTAGCACAAGCATTTGACAAAGTGTGGCATGAAGGCCTTAATTTTAAACTAAAAAGGTTTCTGCCAAAACAATATTCGGATATTTTGGAATCATACATATCTGATAGACATTTAAGAGTAAAACAGGAAGACTCATACTCAAATTTAAGAGAAATTCAAGCAGGCGTGCCCCAGGGTAGCGTACTAGGCCCTTATCTATACTTATTATTCACTTGTGATATCCCAAAGCCAGAAAATTGTCACTTAGCAACATTTGCCGATGATACTGGTTTATTGACGGTAGAAAAATCTATTGAAAAATGAATGCATAGAAAAACTTCAGGATGCAGTCACCCAAATTCACAGTTGGACCACAAAGTGGCGAATAAAATTAAATGAAACCAAATCAATTCATGTTGATTTTACAAACAAAAATATAAATCACATACAAATAACAATTAACAACATTCCAGTACCATATTCGAATCAGGCAAAATATCTAGGTATAACACTTGATGCCAAATTGCGCTGGAAAGCACATGTTAAGAAAAAGAAAGAAGAACTTGAGATAAGGTATAGAAAAATGAACTGGCTAATTGGAAGGAAGTCCAATTTAACAATTCATAATAAGTTACTGCTTTATAGACAAATACTGAAACCAGTATGGACATATGGTATTCAACTATGGGGTTGTGCTAAAGAGAGTAACATTCTAGTTGTACAGAGATTTCAAAATAAAGTATTAAGAAACATTGTGAATGCACCTTGGTACGTTCGAAATAGTGACCTTCATCGAGATCTAAAAATCGAAACTGTAGCAGAGACTATAAAAAAGTACGCAAAAAGCCATGAAGATAGACTCCATCGGCATGTGAATGTGGAAGCAATTCAGCTTCTAGACAATACTATGCTAGTTCGACGACTAAAAAGAGTGAAGCCGTTTGAGCTAGTAAACTAAGTGAATTACACATAAAACAAAATAATGCTATAAACACAACACAATTGTGAGTTACAGACTAAACAAAGCGGGGAGAACTGTTGAGTGAACCCTAAGTTTAAATCTGACTTTTCTAGTAAATTAAGTTAAAACAAAATTGCTAATTAGTCTTACTGACTAGATTGTAATAAAAAAAAACACAGTGTGTTGACAAATAAAAAAAAATTCTCGCACTGTACAAAAAACTTGGGCTTAATGCTAGATACGGAACTGCGATTTAGAGAACATGTTAATATGAATATTAAAAGAGCCTATTCATCGTTAAGGACCCTTTATCCGCATAGGCACATTCTCACGGTGGGGCAGAAACTACATCTCACAAACACGTTAGTTCTTACTTACTTTAATTACTGTGATGTCATCTATGGATCTTGTATAGATCATAGAGATCAGCTACGTATACCAAGAGTGCAAAAGTCCTGCTTACGTTTCGCTTATGGAATCAGGAAGTTCCAGCCGATTTCTTACAGGCTGCGCGACGCAAAATGGCTTACTATGGAGAAAAGAAGACATCTACATTCTTTAATGTTTTTCTATAATATTATAAACAAAAAATGTCCTCCATATCTTGTTAATAAAATAACATACAGAACAGACATTCATAACCTCAACTTAAGATTTAAGGGGCTGATAACTCCTCCATTTCATGCATCCGTCATGTTTGAGAGAAGCTTTACATACACAATCTATCGCATGTACAATGACATCCCTTATAACGTAAAAAATTTAACCGCACTGAAATTTAGGAAACAAATTATTAAAAAACTTTTGCCTTTATAGAGATCGAATAAATCAGACAAAAAAGTTTTGCATTTGTGTAACGTGTCATTTTTACGTTTAAGGCAACGTTACATATTTGTTTATTCAGGTAAATAATCAAGGCTCCTCGACTCGTCTTTCTGTACACAAATTAAGGGTATTTTATAGAGCTAGGTTTGGAGGTTATATAGTGTCTAGGAAGTTACCTTAAAAGGAGGCATTCCATCGAATTACTGTGGACACTACGCACATCGCATTATCTGGACATCGTAATTGGAATTTAAGATCACAGGTTTCGGGAAAATCACATAAAAACTTTTGATTGTTTTGTTTTTATCTGTGGAATTATGTGATTGCTTTGTCGTTCACGAGAATAAACCGCTGGGGAATAGCGGCGTTGCCGCATGGTTTCGGTAACAGGAAGGATATTAATGTAGAAATGTTTTACAAAAATGGCGTCAAACCATATGAATCTTAGAGAAAACATTTATAAAGAGCAAAGGAAACTTTTGACTAAAACTGTAACTAAAATACAACTAAATTCTACACTTAGTATAGCTTTACTCATATGGGAATTGGTTGAGTGTTCGAATATTCCTGGGTTTGATGCAAGCTCTGATCTCCAGTAATTGATTTTACAGTTGATGGTTTCAATGCTGAGCTTCTTATAGTCCGTCTGGTTATTTTCCTCCTACTTGATATATTGGCAGGGGTCCGGTAGGCAAATGTTCGGTCTATGTATGGAGGGTGTCTCGACGTCCTCGTTATAAAAATTCCAACCGTGGAAATAGATCCGACAACACCTCAATGCGCGTTTTACGTACTTTCTATTCCCTTGGTCGGTGCTGGCCCCTATATACCGGTATAGAACTATTGGTGTATTTCCTCATTGGTTAGTTTGAAAACCGCGGGTCTTTTCTTCCAGTCGTGTCGTTTTACTGTCATTTACAAAACGGTTTCCGGCCACTTCATTTTTTGTGTTCTCAACGGAGTGCCTGGGCTCTTGCTAACGAATTTTGGCTGGGTCGACAACAGTTTCTGGGATCGCCTTTGTTTTTGGTTATTGGCACTGCAGCGATTGTAGGAGATATCCCAGAAACTGTAGGAGTGAGTCCGTCGTGTCTAGGCGTAATCTAGAGTGACGCTCGCACCCTTTTGAGGGGAATTTAAGTCGGCCTACGCCATTTGTACGGGAAGAGCAGTGCCCTGTCAATTCCATCGACGGGACAGTTGGGCTGGACGCTGGTGGAAAGCCAGGTGTAGCCAGTTGTAACCCTGGGAAAGGTACGTTAGGGTTATTTTAGTTCATCTGTTTAAATCTGCTTTATTTTATTGAGTCGACATGGGGTTCTCGATTTAAATTACTCGGTGTAGGGGAACTTCGTGCAAAATAGACGAATTCCAGGAAACTGAAACATTTCATTTTCCACAGGGTTTTACGCTCGGGCAAGATCCAACCACATTTTTGGACCATGTGCTGTCCTAGCGTCATGGGCTAGGTGATCACCAGGGAAGGCGCGGCAGAACGGGGACCGGTGGAGTAGTGGAAGATGTCTGGAAACAGGTTCACAAAATAAAACAACATATTGTTCAATTAACCAACAACTTAAAAACTAATCAAGGACCAAGGTAGGAGTCATTTCATGCAAGCTTAGATATAATTTTTTTTACATATAATTTTCCATATAATTTTTTTATTAAGTACAACTTTTGCATTTCTTGTAAACGCAAGATAAGGTATGACGTCATAACCCTAGTTTTGCGGCATATTTACTACATTGACTTGTTTTCCTTCATTTCATTTATTTAAGATAATTTTACTGTCAAATTTAAAGTGCCTTGCTATTTTGGCCCTATTTAAAGTGCCTTGCTATTTTAGCCCTGACTTGTTTGGTATTTTTCTCAGGTTTTACAATCAAAATATACAAGATGAACTAAATTTCTGTATTATTTGTACAACCCAATGACTGACCTTGCAGAGACAAAAAGAGAGATGAGGTTATTTTTTTTAGCGGTTTCCTTACATTGGTTTACCTCATGGGGTGGATCTCGGACTGGGTTGCTGTCTGTCTCATTCTACCCAATGTAGAATGATGACAGCAGATATTTGGTCTAGATCTCCCCTATGACGGAATAATTTTGGAAGTATATATATATATATATATATATATATATATATATATATATATATATATATTTTTTTTAACAATCATTCATATAACTGAGTCCTACGCTACTGACTCAGATGTAGGTACACTATGACCTGTTAAAGGAGTCCATCTACCTGTAAAGTGCTTCTAGTTTTGTCATCTTAATTTAATCTTTTAGAGTTTTATTCTGTTTATTACTCAATTTTTTTTGGTTTTTTTAATTACACAAATACTCTGGAAGCCTCGGAAGTAGGTAGAATTTCATTGTTTGGCTACAACGCTTGGGTTGAACTGTATTTTATTTAAGAACTTCTTTGTAAAACATTGGTATTAAATAATGTGGCGCACTTAAAATTTTCTTATTTCTGAACCCCCCCTTCTCCACTGTATAAAAGTTACCGGGCATATCAATGTTTCACCTAGCTGGAAAATACAGTTCTGCTTCCAGATATTTGTTTAATTATTCAGTGGTTTTGTGGTGTCACAAGTTGGCAAATTGTTATATTCTAATTACAGTGTCACAAAATGGCAGCAAAGTCTTTAAGCTGCCACAAATGTCATCCAACGCATTTTAATAGGCCACATTTGCGCACCGTAAAAAAAATTATTGAAATAAAGCCAGGTTAAATAACAGCAATTTTTATTCAACTGAATTAGGATATAAGTCATTGTTTTATAAAGGAATCAGATTGTATAACAAATTACCATTAGACATTAAAAATTGCAAATCAAATAATATGTTTAAGAGAAAACTTAAGAAGTACTTGTTGCCTAGTCAGCCTGATTGTTTATGTAAACCACCCTTGGTACTATATTATATTATATTATATTTTATTATTTTAGTCTCCATATTATTTTTTGGTGTGTTTTAGTATAGTGACCTTTTCTCATAAAGAAAGATGGCATCAATGTTTTTTTTAAGATAGGATTAAAAACATTTTACAGTACAGTATAAGTACTTGATAAAGCTGTGTGTACTAGATTATTCTTTTAGTACGTAGGTGATCCGTGGTATAGGTATAGTTAGTTCTGTTGGGAATGATACAGGAATGTGCTTGTAATGGTTTTTCGGTATTATTAGAGAATTATTGAAATATAGCCAGGCTATAATTGTGCCAGGCACAATTTTGACACCTTCACATTGTAATATCAGCTGTGATCTTTCAACACATGGCCTTTGTTTACTATATGAACCGGAATAAATAGTGCCTTCTTTTATTAATTGAAAATAAACGACGATAGTTTTAAATTCGACTTTGGTATGAATTTTGAACGATTAACTGTCAGTTTTCAATGTAAATGTGTTAAAATAGTGCCTGGCACAATTATAGCCTGGCTATATTACTCTAATAATACCGAAAAATCATTACAAGCATTCCTGTATCCAGTGGCGTATATAGAAAAAAGTTTCGGGGTGTGTGCCCGAGGCAGTTTTGGGGGGGGGGGGGGGGGGTGGGGCGAGACCCCATGAGGGCGTATTTTATGCTATTTAAAAAAATCTTAGCTTCGGGGGGGGGGGCCCGGGCCCCCCAGCCCCCCCCCCATATATACGCCAGTGCCTGTATCATTCCCAACAGAACTAACTATACCTACCTACTAAAAGAATACTCTAGTAACACACAGCTTTCTCAAGTACTTACACTGTACTGTAAAATGTTTTTAATCCTATCCTTAAAAAAACATTGCTACCATATTTCTTTATGAGAAAAGGTTACTATACTAAAATACACCAAAAAAATAATATAGAGACTAAAATAAAAAAATATAATATAATATGATACCAAGGGTTTACTTAAACAATCAGGCTGACCAGTGGCGTATATATGCCCGGGCACCCCCCCCCCCCCCCCCCCGAAGCTAAGATTTTTTCAGATATTTTCCACATATTTCATAAATACAAATATAAAATAGTATAAAATACGTCTTTATAAGGTGTGGGCCCCCCCGAAACTTTTTTCTATATACGCCACTGAGGCTGACTAGGCAACAAGTACTTCTTTTTTTTTTCTCTTAAACATATTATTTGATTTGCAATTTTTAATGTCTAATGGTAATTTGTTATACAATCTGATTCCTTTATAAAACAATGACTTATATCCTAATTCAGTATTTATACTGTTTAAATAAAAATTGCTGTTATTCGTTGTTGCATAGGTATAAACATCTGTAACATTCATCAATCAATGTTAATAGAAGTTGCAACCAAAAAAATAAATAAATAATACAGGTACCCATATTACAAATTGCAAGTCATTCTTAAAAGCAAGTTACAAGTATCCTCAAATTCTTGGTTTGTTTTTCTGGAATTTTCGGATGCAAAAATTTTGCTACGAAATAACTTTTTCACTACAAAGGAGATCTGTTTTGTGTTAAAGCGCGTGTTATCAGACAAAACTGGTCTTGTTTTGTGACTAAGACAAGGTAAGAAAGATAATTTATGTTATTGAAGTTAGGGTCGATTTAAGTATTGTTCATACTCGTCTTAGTCTTTTGTTTTTGATTAGTCTTTGTCCTTTGATTAGTCTTAGCTGTCTTAAACAAAATCGGCTGTTCATACTCGTATTTTGTTTTTGATTAGTCTTAGTCATAACCCACTGAAAAAAAAATAATTTCAATAAAAAGGCCCTCAAAAGTCATTTTCTACACAAAACAATCTTATTTAACCTAATCTGTGCACGAAACACAGACACGAAAGAACAAGAGCGAAAAAGAAATAAAATTTTGAGGTTATGTTGAGATTTTCTGTTAAAAACATGATTAATTGCGGTAAATTCAAAATTTCGACCGCGCGCTGGCGCTCTTTGGACGCCCTGTGAAAGAAAACAACAAACATCAGCTGATGTCTGTCACTCGTCTTAGTCGTTGTCCTAAGAATTGAAAGTTGGCAACTCTTAAGACAAAGACTAATCAAAAACAAAAGCAAAAGCATTGTATGAACACTCCCATAAGAAACAGTGGTTTTAACTTTCTTATGACAAGACATATGACTAAACCAAGACAAAAGACTAGACAAAAGACGAGTATGAACAATACTTTATATACTTGTTATACAGATTGACACTGAACATATACATTGGTTTTAGATAAAATGTGTCAACTTAGTATTGGTGCATTGTGTGTTCGGGAGGGGTGATCATCTGTCCACAGCAGGTTTACAAATTTTTTTAACAAGACTGTAGGACTCCACAGGACACTAAAATACACTACAGGACCAAGAATTTATTTGAGTCCTGTAGGATGGTGTACAAATTTTGTTCAGCTGTTCACCCCTCAGTTATGGCAGGGGTGGATCTAGAAACTTTATTTAGGGGGGGTAGATATAATAATAAATATTGCATAAAACAGGTTTGCATTGTGACCAGGATGTGTATTCTGTATGTAAAAACTTAATATAGTTTGAGATTTGGGGGGGGGGGGGGAATTTCCTCTCCCGTAGATCCGCACCTTCTTATGGGTCATTGTCCATATAATTTTATTATTATTGATGTATTGCCTTTTCGGCATTTTCCATTTTTAGTTTTAGTAGATATTTTAGTCAGTAGTGCACCCAAGTGGGTCTTTGGGGGACCCGAGACACAGTTATTTCAAATTTCAATTTATTTTCAAAGTTTCGTTACAAATTCCTAATACAATTGAAGTACTGTCCCTGAGCTGCATGGTAGCTCGTCGGGAGAATACTGGTCAAGTTTACATATACTATAATACTTTTTTTTCATTATATCTACCTACTTATATATCTTATATAATATCACAAAATGATCATAATATTATTATTGTCATAAATGTTTTAATCTAATTAATTTTAAGCCACACCTATTATAGATGTGTTATGTTATACTTTTAGAAATTTATATGTTATACTCTTATAAATCTTGTGCTATATGTTATGCCCGCAGTAAGAAAAACGATAAATGCAATGGACTGTATATAATTTAATTAAATGAAGCGCGAACAAACATAAATATATTGATATGAAATTACGAAATAATCAAACGTCCATAGGTTAATTGTTGTGCCACACAACGGCAATCAGAAACAAAGGCACTCACCAATTTGCAGCCAATTTCTCCACGTTCCAAGGGGCCCCTGACTGGATCTAATGATGTCACCACGTAGCTGAAGGGCTGAAGTTTCTAGTTCTATGCTTCAGTACACCAAAATCGAGCACTTTCAGGTGTAGAAATTTGAAATAGTTGGAGAACGAAATTAACACGCCATTTCTCGAGGCGATTGACAAAGGATCTCCCCGATTCTTGGTGCGCATGTCCAAAATGCGCAAATGCACTCTGTCCTTTCATCCAATTGTGTGGTTTTAAAAATTTACAAACAACCGCGAAATTTTAGCGGGAGCTAACATAACTGCCCTCCAAAACACACAATTTTAGAATCTCAACCGGACAGATATAGATATAAGAAAAATGATCGACCGATAAATATAAATGAATGAAAACAGATAAGTATCGTAAGTTTATTTAGAGATAACGAAATCCCGAAAAAGGCAAAACAAACAAACAAAAAATTCAAAAAAAATAAAAATAAAGAAAACCTATTGTAATACCCGGTAAAAGGTAGAAAAATTAAAATTACTTTTAATTTGGCAAGAGGCAAAGTTTTACAACTGGCCGCTTATAAACACCGGTAACCGTTTGTGCCGTCGCAACACGCACCTGACCGTCCCCGCCGGGATGCAGTTCGATGACCCGACCGACCGGCCATTTCAAAGGTGATTGAATGTGATCATTTGTTATGATAACCAAATCATTTAATTTGATATTTGGGGACGAATCAGCCCACTTGTGTCGCTGTTGTAGCTTAGGCAAATACACTACAGAATACCGTTTCCAAAAATCATTATGTAGTTTTTGGATTAGCTGCCATCTCGAGAGCCGATTTAGGGTAACCTCGGACAAATCTGACTCCGGAATTTCTGAATTAAGGGGTTCAAGGGTCAAAAAATGCCCAGGGGTAAGAGGTTGAAGATCGTGTGGGTCTGAAGAGGCAGGAGATAAAGGGCGACTATTAAGTACGGCTTCTATGCGACAGGTAAGGGTGGACATTTCCATGATAGACAACTTCTGGTCGCCGACAACTCGAACAAAGTGAGTTTTAAAACTTTTGACGCCGTTTTTGATTAGTCTTAGTCATAACCCACTGAAAAAAAAAATAATTTCAATAAAAAGGCCCTCAAAAGTCATTTTCTACACAAAACAATCTTATTTAACCTAATCTGTGCACGAAACACAGACACGAAAGAACAAGAGCGAAAAAGAAATAAAATTTTGAGGTTATGTTGAGATTTTCTGTTAAAAACATGATTAATTGCGGTAAATTCAAAATTTCGACCGCGCGCTGGCGCTCTTTGGACGCCCTGTGAAAGAAAACAACAAACATCAGCTGATGTCTGTCACTCGTCTTAGTCGTTGTCCTAAGAATTGAAAGTTGGCAACTCTTAAGACAAAGACTAATCAAAAACAAAAGCAAAAGCATTGTATGAACACTCCCATAAGAAACAGTGGTTTTAACTTTCTTATGACAAGACATATGACTAAACCAAGACAAAAGACTAGACAAAAGACGAGTATGAACAATACTTTATATACTTGTTATACAGATTGACACTGAACATATACATTGGTTTTAGATAAAATGTGTCAACTTAGTATTGGTGCATTGTGTGTTCGGGAGGGGTGATCATCTGTCCACAGCAGGTTTACAAATTTTTTTAACAAGACTGTAGGACTCCACAGGACACTAAAATACACTACAGGACCAAGAATTTATTTGAGTCCTGTAGGATGGTGTACAAATTTTGTTCAGCTGTTCACCCCTCAGTTATGGCAGGGGTGGATCTAGAAACTTTATTTAGGGGGGGTAGATATAATAATAAATATTGCATAAAACAGGTTTGCATTGTGACCAGGATGTGTATTCTGTATGTAAAAACTTAATATAGTTTGAGATTTGGGGGGGGGGGGGAATTTCCTCTCCCGTAGATCCGCACCTTCTTATGGGTCATTGTCCATATAATTTTATTATTATTGATGTATTGCCTTTTCGGCATTTTCCATTTTTAGTTTTAGTAGATATTTTAGTCAGTAGTGCACCCAAGTGGGTCTTTGGGGGACCCGAGACACAGTTATTTCAAATTTCAATTTATTTTCAAAGTTTCGTTACAAATTCCTAATACAATTGAAGTACTGTCCCTGAGCTGCATGGTAGCTCGTCGGGAGAATACTGGTCAAGTTTACATATACTATAATACTTTTTTTTCATTATATCTACCTACTTATATATCTTATATAATATCACAAAATGATCATAATATTATTATTGTCATAAATGTTTTAATCTAATTAATTTTAAGCCACACCTATTATAGATGTGTTATGTTATACTTTTAGAAATTTATATGTTATACTCTTATAAATCTTGTGCTATATGTTATGCCCGCAGTAAGAAAAACGATAAATGCAATGGACTGTATATAATTTAATTAAATGAAGCGCGAACAAACATAAATATATTGATATGAAATTACGAAATAATCAAACGTCCATAGGTTAATTGTTGTGCCACACAACGGCAATCAGAAACAAAGGCACTCACCAATTTGCAGCCAATTTCTCCACGTTCCAAGGGGCCCCTGACTGGATCTAATGATGTCACCACGTAGCTGAAGGGCTGAAGTTTCTAGTTCTATGCTTCAGTACACCAAAATCGAGCACTTTCAGGTGTAGAAATTTGAAATAGTTGGAGAACGAAATTAACACGCCATTTCTCGAGGCGATTGACAAAGGATCTCCCCGATTCTTGGTGCGCATGTCCAAAATGCGCAAATGCACTCTGTCCTTTCATCCAATTGTGTGGTTTTAAAAATTTACAAACAACCGCGAAATTTTAGCGGGAGCTAACATAACTGCCCTCCAAAACACACAATTTTAGAATCTCAACCGGACAGATATAGATATAAGAAAAATGATCGACCGATAAATATAAATGAATGAAAACAGATAAGTATCGTAAGTTTATTTAGAGATAACGAAATCCCGAAAAAGGCAAAACAAACAAACAAAAAATTCAAAAAAAATAAAAATAAAGAAAACCTATTGTAATACCCGGTAAAAGGTAGAAAAATTAAAATTACTTTTAATTTGGCAAGAGGCAAAGTTTTACAACTGGCCGCTTATAAACACCGGTAACCGTTTGTGCCGTCGCAACACGCACCTGACCGTCCCCGCCGGGATGCAGTTCGATGACCCGACCGACCGGCCATTTCAAAGGTGATTGAATGTGATCATTTGTTATGATAACCAAATCATTTAATTTGATATTTGGGGACGAATCAGCCCACTTGTGTCGCTGTTGTAGCTTAGGCAAATACACTACAGAATACCGTTTCCAAAAATCATTATGTAGTTTTTGGATTAGCTGCCATCTCGAGAGCCGATTTAGGGTAACCTCGGACAAATCTGACTCCGGAATTTCTGAATTAAGGGGTTCAAGGGTCAAAAAATGCCCAGGGGTAAGAGGTTGAAGATCGTGTGGGTCTGAAGAGGCAGGAGATAAAGGGCGACTATTAAGTACGGCTTCTATGCGACAGGTAAGGGTGGACATTTCCATGATAGACAACTTCTGGTCGCCGACAACTCGAACAAAGTGAGTTTTAAAACTTTTGACGCCCGAGTTAAGTATTAACTTTAGAGTTAATTGTTTTTAAAAAAAATTATTTTGCGTAATAACTTTAAAGTAACAATAGTACGATCTTAAGTCTACAGAAGCTTTGCTGGGAATGGTTTAATTTTCTCCTAACAATTCATATAATAGTAAAAAAGTGCAAAGTTAGCAAACACGTGTGGTTATAAAAATGCTTATCTAATATAATAAAAATAATATTATGTGAATATAACTCCTCCCTCCTTAGGTCTGAAAATCACGGAGTTGAAGACGGAGTTGTTTTCAGGCTCAACTTCAGAGTTGCGGCTGGATTTTGCTTCTTCATCAGGTGGTTGCTTTACCACTGTTTTTCTTGACGTTTTGTGTCGGCAAGACTTCAGTGAAACTCCATTTTTCCAAAAGTAAAATATCATCATGGCTATGACAATCATAATGATAACTGAAGTAACGTAAGACGTGATGTGGCTGGCATGAAATTCATTTTGAATCTTGATTGGTTTTAATTTATTGGCAATATCATTTAATTTATAGATATTGGCAATATCGATTTTTGTTAAATTTGTTGATTCCAAAATTTCTGGTTGCTTAAATTTTTGGAATTCAATATTTGGTAAGATCAGTGGTCTTCCTTTTATTAATTGGTTTTCGTTTCTGTATTTTCGATTTGCAACTGTTACTTCACATGACTGTGGAATTCTAATTAAAATCGGTTTACTAGTTCCAATATATTGACTAGTGCGGCATTTTGTGTGGACCATTTCAGTTTTGGCTGGCATCACCAGTAATTGGTCTTGTGCGATTTGTTCGATTATTGATTCTTGTAGATTGATGTTAAACACAGGGCAGTTTTGTGGTTGAAAGCCCTCTGTGAGTCTAAGGGTGCAATTGTCATCGGTGGTGAATCGTTCTTGGCAGTAGTACGTTTCTTCTAATTGTGGGCAGGCTTCTTCATGGAACTGATTTTTCTGTAAGCTTCGTGCCAAAAAAGGGTATCGAGGTACGAAAATTTGGTTATTTTGGATAGTAGGTATTAATTGGTAAAATGTATATGTTTCGGGTTCAATAATTGGGACATGAATTGCAAAAATTAATTTTAAGTTTGAAAAAGTTATTTGTGTACCCAAAAATTGTAAGTTAAGACATTATTAAAACTTGGAATTTGACTAGGTTTGTAAATTTTCTCTAAATATTCCATCATTCGAATCAGTTCAGTGCCTGAAATAATTGAGTTATGCAAAGTGTTTAATTTTGCAAACATTATTGCATCTCCTAAATTATCGACAAAAGTAATAAGATTTTGGCAATCTAAATTGATTTGTGATAACAAATTTTGGAAAGTCAAATAGATATTTAAATCTCGAATTGTTGTTCCCATATAATTTTGTAATCTTTTTAAACTGTTTTCTAATTTATTTTGGTTACTACTAAGAACTGTTAAGGTTTTGTTATAATCTCGAATTAAGGTTTTTGATAACGAGATTTGTAAATTCATTTCTTGAACAATGGTTTTTTGATTTTTCTGTAAGTGAGATATTACTTGTTCGTAACGTTCACCATCTTCAGAATCAAGGGTTCCAAAAAGCCATTTATTAATTTTTCCGACAACATTAATTAAACCTCGTTTATTCCTGATAACAGGGTGCAAATTTAAAATTTTATTTTGAGTGGTTTGTATTAAATATTCCGTTCTCAAAAGTGAACTTTCGGAAAGACTGTTTAAAGATATCGGATTTGTATTATTGTCTTTTAAAAAGTTTTGTTTAATCATTGAGAAATATTTTTTTTATTTTTGAAAATTGATCGATTATTGATTGAAGATCAATATATTGCAAAAAAGTATGTTTTGTATAAATTTGTTTTGAGGTACCTAGTTGGATAGGAAGAACGGGGTTATTTAAGGTCGTAATTTGCACGTCATCATTGCTGCTGACTACTATTAGTGACGTCATTATGACTGCTACTATAAGGGCGTTCCTCGGGAGTGTCATTTTGAACCTGTAAAGAAGATTTCTTTTTAGTTTTTGGTTTTCGCGCACTCGATTTATGATAAGTGCCTTTTGTGGTGAAAATCTTTTTAGGAGTTTGTCTCTTTACTGCGGTTTTTGTAAATTTGGGGGCATCTTTTGATCTCGATTTCGTTTGTATGTAGGCGTCAGAATGATTTAAGAAATCTGGGGGTCCGATCGTTTTTCGTTTACCTTGTTTATATTTTTCTCTTTAACTTGCTGGTTTGTTTCTTTTATTTTTTCGTATAACTTTTGAGTTGTTTCTTTGTGTTTTTGGACATAGTCTGAAACGATGGCTGCGTCCGATATGCTAAAGGGGTCGATATTACTTATGTGCCCTTTTACCACTTCAAAGGGGGTAAATTTATGTAAAGAGTGAATCGAATTATTATAACCAAGGCATGCGCGTTGCATGAGTTGCTCTGCGCTTGATTTTGGATTATCTTCCTTTAAACATCTAAATGCTTCAATAATGGAAGAATGGAATCTTTCCACGGGGCTATTTGAATTCGAATTTTTGGCGGTTCCTATGTGAAGTTGGATTTTGTGTAATTTGCAAAAATCTTGAACGTCCTTATTTTTAAATTCAGTTCCTGGGTCAACGGTTATTTTTAAAGGTAAGCCGTGGTGGCTTGAGAAGGTCAGTAATGCATCTGTGACTGATGTACCGGTCAAGGTCTTTAAAAGGTACGCCTGGCCGTATCGAGAAAATGTGTCGTACAACGTTAAAAATATTTCTTTTGATATGCGAAATGAATCAACATGTACATGATCAAAAGGTTTTGAACTCGTGGGCGTCAAGTTAAATTTAATCACTGGAGGATCCCTATCGTATTTATTCCTTTGGCATGTTTCACAGTTGTTGACATATTCAGTAATGTCTTCGATCATTTTAGGCCAATAAAAATTTGAAGATATTGAAGTTTTCATTTCGTTAATGCCTCTATGACATGTTTTTGTGGTATGATACAGGGTGAGTTTTTCTTTTTGCTCTTCTCTTATCTCTACGTCTACTAATAATTTTGGGCAATGTATTATTTTGTAAGATGCATTTTTAAAGATATTTTGGACAGTTGTTGTAAATAATGGGGCCAAAATTGAGGTTCTAAAGAAAATACCGTATCGTTGTTTTGGTTCTAAAAATTCTTTTATAAATTTAATTATGTCTTGCTGTGCATCATTGGCAGTTAGTGTGACGTAATATCTCGTATTTTCAAAGACTTTGTCAAATTTACATTGCATCTTATCTGTATCGCTAATAGTCATTATTATTTGATTTTTATATTGATTTAGAGGTCTTTCCGATATTGGTATTGTTAATATTGGTTCTTCAGCTGATGAGTGAACAGTTTCTCCATCTGAATTTTCATCCTGGGATTGATTTGATTGATTTTTTGATATTGATTGATTATTGTCATTATTATTGGTATTGGGTGATTCTTCTGTTTGGTTTTCAGGTTCTAGCGGTGTTACAAAGCTTTCTGGTCTGTCTAAAAATTCTTGTATGACATCATCGGAATCTCCCGCATTATTTTGTACTGAAGCCGTTTCCAAGGCATTGAGGTCTACTGGGTTTCTAGACAATGCGTCGGCTGCGTTATTGGATTTACCTTTTATATATTTTATTGAGAAGGTATATTCGTCTAATTTTAATCTCCAGCGTACGAGTCTCGAATTTGGTTCTTTTAAGTTCATAAGCCAAGTAAGTGGTTGATGGTCGGTATACACGGTGAATTCTCTACCAAATAAGTATGGTCGAAAATATTTACATCCCCATACTATTGCTAAACATTCTTTTTCGATCGTTGCAAAATTAATCTCTGCAGGGTTTAATGTTCTTGATGCATAACAAATTGGGTGTCCATTTTGTGACAAAATGGCCGAAATCGCATAGTTCGATGCATCGGTCGTCATTTCAAACGGTTTTGTAAAATCGGGATATGCAAGTACTGGTTCTGAACATAAAATAGTTTTGCAAATATTAAAGCAGTCTACAAATTCTTTTGTGTGTTCCACTTTATTATTTTTCTTTAAGCAATTAGTCATTGGTTTTGTGATTTTCGCGAAATTTTTAATAAATTTTCGATAATAGCCTAATAAACCTAGGAATGATTTGATTTGTTTTTGGGTTTTTGGTATTGGAAATTTTGCTATTGCCTCTAGTTTCTTTTTATTTGGTTTAATTCCTTCTGTTGTTACAACGTGACCTAAAAATTCGCATTCTTTCTGTAAAAATTCTGATTTATCCAACTGAATTTTTAAGTTTGCGTCTCGGAATTTTTGAAAAATTAATTTTAGGTTATTTATATGTTCGGTGAGGCTTGTACTGAAGCAAATACAGTCATCCATGTAAATCATGCAAATTTTGTTCTGGAGGTCTTTGAGGACTTCATCCATGGCTCGTTGGAAAGTAGAGGGTGCATTTTTAAGTCCGAAAGGCATTCTCAAATACTCGTAATGACCATTTTCTACGTTAAAGGCTGTCTTCTGAATAGAGTTTGATTGCATTTCTATTTGATGAAAACCACTAGCGAGGTCTAAAGTAGTGAAATATTGAGCTCTACCTAATTTATCGAGTATATCTGATATATTGGGAATTGGATATCGATCTGTAATTGTTTTCTCATTGATTTTGCGGTAGTCTACTACAATTCTCCATTTTTGTCTTCCAGAGGCGTCCATTTTCTTTGGAACAATCCATATTGGAGATGACCAAGGACTGCATGATGGTCTAATAATATTTTTGTCAAGCATTTCTTGAATTTGTCGTCTGACCTCTTCTTTGTGTATGTATGGGTAGCGATATGACTTTGTATGTACCGGTATTTCATCGTTGGTTTTTATTTCATGTTTTACAGCGGAGGTGAAAGATAGTTTTTCTCCTTCTTTATAAAAGATGTCCGAAAATTCTCGACATAATTTGGTAATTTCTCTTTTTTTCTTCTATATTCATGTGATCTGTTCTAATCAAGTGATCTATTTCCTTTTTTATTGATTGGTTTGATATTGGCATTGATTGATCTGATTGACTATAATTTTTAATGACCGATTCAAATGTAAACATTTCAAAATAATTTTCTTCGAAGGGTTGAACTCTTAGGGGTTGTTCGAAAGTAAGGGATAAATTTCGATCAGTGGGGTTTTGAATCTCTACGCATGCCCATCCATCTTTGGCATTTGTTATTATTGGCGGTATTAAAAAATTACCAATTTTATTTCCATTCGTTAATATTTCGCCCTCGTCTATAGAAACGGGTATTAATTTTAAAGCCTTTTCCTTGGGTCCTAATGCTACTGTTGAGCTTGTGTCAAAATTTTGTCGATATATGAATGGTATTTTTACATTCGATCCAATCAATTGTTGGTTAATGATGTCCAGGTTGATTTCAAGTTGTCTAAGGTCGTTTATACCTATTACACCGTCGAAAAAATCGTGGAAGTCGAATAAAACGAACTTAATATATGTGTTACAATTAAATTCTGCAAACGCAGGGATTTCTGCTTCAAACTGCGTTTCGGTGCAACCTGTTGCCGTTTTAATTTTATTTTGTTTTCTAAAAATACAATTTGGAAAAAATTCTTCAGCGATTGATGGTCGAAGAACCGAACGACAACTTCCTGTATCGATTAATAATTTACATTTTGGATGTTTAATTTCGATATAAGGAAGTGCGCTGTTGCCAGAGCTATTTATTTCTACTAGGTTTGATTTTGTTTGGAGCTGACCTCTTGAAAATTTTCGGTTTTATTTTTAGTTTCCGAGATATTTAAATTTTGAGTTGAAGTTCCGGGATTTTGCATTTCATTTCCTTGGTTTTGGTAATAAACATTAGTTTCATATGACTGATCGGTGTATGGGTTATAATCATGGCTATCGTACTGATTATAATCATAGCTATTATATTGGTTGTAATCATGGTCATCGTATTGGGTATAATCATAGTCATTGTATTGGTTATAATCATGGCTATAATTATTTTGAGAATATACATCATTCATGTGTAATTCTTCGAAATGAAATTGAGATGGTTTAGGATAACGTTGCCAGTGTTGTGGTAGTTGACTTTGTTGGCTATGTACGCGTCTAAATGTATTATTAGATGTCACGGACAATGGGGTAGGTTTTGGTAATTGATCTTGTGGTGTATTTTTTGGTTTAAATACGTCTGGTTTGGGACCCAAAACTTGTTCACCTGTGAAAAACTTTTTTGGTGGCATTGGTCGTGGTTGAATATTTATTGGACCAGTAGGAAACCTATTTTGATTAGCAAAATTTTAATTAGAGAAATTTTGATTTTGAGGTCGCTGCTGAAAGAAGTTTGAGTTTTGACCAAAATAATTTTGAGGTTGTCTTTGGAAATTATTAAACGGTTGTCTTTGTTGAAAAATACCTGGGTTTTGAAAATTATTAAACGGTTGATTTGGTGAGCTAAAAATGTTTCTATTAGGTACTTGTTTTGAACTTGAAGGGAAATTGTGATTATTTTGAGAACCGTATAATTTTTCGAAATTTTCGAATTCGTTGACTTTAGTCATGGCTTCTTCTAACGAATCGGGTTTATTGAAAAACATATTGTCACGGATTTTACCTGTGCAATTTGCGATAAAAGTATTTAATGCAGTTTTTTCATATTCATTTTTCAAAATAGCAAATGTTTCGAGGGGTAGATTTTCTTGCCGAACCATTTGATTGATTGCGTTTGTAAGGTTCTTAAGCCGTGTACCAAAAGAAAAAAGATCTTCGTTTTTAAAAGGTTTGGTGCGAGCTAAATTTTGAATTAAGCATTCTTTATCTCTTCGATCAGAAAAACATTGTTTTAGAGCTTCCTTTAATTCGAAATAATTTTGTATATCACTTCTATTGCCTACCAATTTTTCGGCATTACCTGTCAATTTACTTTGGATGTGATCAAAAATTAATGCATTAAGTGTCTCATTTCGTGCAACTGAATAGTCTTGTACTAACCTATCGCATTTGTTTAAGAAAATATTAAGAGTTTCATAACTACCATCATAAGGTCTTAAAGTATTTAACCTTGCCCTTAATAAATCCCATTCTATACGTGGTGGTTGAGGTGGTGGCATAACATTACCTTCTTGATTTGCCATTTTTTACGGTCTTATAACGTTTGCAAAATTTTGAAACCGATATTCAAAATGTTTCGGTTGTTTTTTCTCTGTTTTTGATTTAAACTGATTCGAAAATAAACTACTTAAAGAATCCGAATCAGAATCACTGTCTGAGCTCATAAAAATCACAAAAAAAAATAAATTTTTAAATGTTTTTTAATACTAATTTCTTTTTTCAAAATTCTAAAATTCAGTTTTCGATTTTTGTTGAATTTTATTTATTTTTGTTTTTCCTATTCTATTATTAACCTAGTTGATCGCAATTGATCTTGCCCTAAATCTATTGATCCCAATTGATCTTGCCTAAATATAGTGATCCCAATTGATCTTGCCTAAACTAATGATCCCAATTGATCTTGCCTAAAATTAGTGATCCCAATTGATCTTGCCTAAACTAATGATCCCAATTGATCTTGCCTAAAATTAATTGATTGCAATTAATCACGCCCTAAAATTATCTCTACCGAAATCTTACACGATCTAGGAAGAGGCGAAAAGGAAAATTTGGCACTTACGATTTTTGTGGTCTTGCGTCGTGGTTGCTTTATCGCTGTGGCCCAAATTAATCCTTCCCCGATTCACCAACACAGGACTGCGACTTGTCACTGTTAAAGTTCTTTTTGCGTTTTAAAGAGTTGAAACTCACGAACCGATTAAAGTTTTTGTTTTTTAACCGATACTAAACGCATCCGCACGACTGCGCCAGTTAAGTATTAACTTTAGAGTTAATTGTTTTTAAAAAATTTTATTTTGCGTAATAACTTTAAAGTAACAATAGTACGATCTTAAGTCTACAGAAGCTTTGCTGGGAATGGTTTAATTTTCTCCTAACAATTCATATAATAGTAAAAAAGTGCAAAGTTAGCAAACACGTGTGGTTATAAAAATGCTTATCTAATATAATAAAAATAATATTATGTGAATATAACTCCCGCTTCTGCCAGGCCATTGAAATGTGGACTGAGAGGAGGTCCCAGATGCCAACGAATAGAAAGTCTGGTGGCCGCACTTCTTGCGTAATCAAGTAATTGATTACGAAACCCTATAAAGTTACTGCCCTGATCTGACCAGCATTGCGTCACGCTTCCACGTCTGGAAATGAATCGATGGAATGCACCTACAAACCCTTCGGTGGACAGTTACATGGTTAATTCCAAATGCACGCAATGTGTGGCCGTACAGACAAACACACAGACATACGATTTGAAAGCTTTACAACCACGGTAACGATGAGGAATCACAAAGAAAGGTCCACAAAAGTCGATAGCTACACTCGAAAAAGGTTTAAGTTGATTGATTCGATGAGCGGGAAGTGAACTCATTATGGGCGGTCTATAGGGTTTAGGGTTGATTCTAAAACATTGCAAGCACTTGGATATGGTTCTTTGAATTGCCCGTCTGGCAGATAATATCCAAAATTGCTGTAAAAGCAGATTATGTAATGTTTTAAACCCAGGATGAAGGTATTGTCGATGAGCGGACTCGATAAGAAGAGTAGTTAAACGATGGTTACTCGAAAGTAAGACGGGGTGTTTTGCAGAATAAGACAAAAGGTCAGATTTTTGTAATCTGCCACCGACTCTAATGATATTATTTTCATCAAGAAAAGGTGAAAGTTTTCGGAAAGGTTTCGGTATTGGTTTATCCTTAGATAACGCGGAAAAAAGCTCAGAAAAACAAGAACCTTGAACGCGTTTGATAAGAAGGTATAACGCACTTTGCATCTCACCGGTGGTAGGAAAAACAATATTCTCAAAAATAACTTTTTGGTCCGGCGGCTTAGTGGGTTTTTGATAGGAATGGTTTTGAAAAAGGTTAACTATTCGAAGGACATAACAAATGATACGTTGAATTTTTGATATAGATGAATATTTGATAAGAAGCTGATCTAAGAAGTTGACATCAATTATCGCATTGCAACAGACCTTTGGCCTTTCCTCCAGATTAATATCTCCGAAATCAATCGGCATTTTTGATTTATGAAAATCGGGCCATTCGTTTTCGGGAGACCACAAAAACGACGGTGCGTTCCACCACATGTCATGTGACATGAGCTGTGAAGGGGTGGCCCCTCGTGACGCAATATCGGCTGCATTTAAAGCAGAAGGAATGTAGCGCCACGAGTTTGAGGGAATGATTTCTTGGATTCTACTGACTCGATTTCCAACAAAGGTTTGCCAGCGATTAGGAGGGGATGAAAGCCAGTGCAATACGACTTGCGAATCGCAGAAAGTAACGATATTTGTAAAAGTTATTTTTCCTTCATAGCTAGATAAAACGAAGTCAATTAATTCGCTTAAAAGAAATGCGCCTAGGAGTTCGTGACTTTATAGGCGCGACCCTAGATTTTGCAGATATGAGAGAAACAGATATATTATTTTCCTCTTCTACACGAAAATATACGACGCCTGCGTAGCCTCGAATTGAAGCGTCACAGAAGCCGATGATTTGACAGGTATTGGTTTTGGACAGTTTGATTTGTAGGGGTAATTGAAAATTGGAAAGAAGCGGGAATTCAGAACGAAGTTTGTTCCAAGAGTCGATGATAGAAGAATCTGGTTCTTCGTCCCAGCCTATTTTTGATATCCACAACTGTTGCAAAATAAATTTTGCTTGTAGCAACAAGGGACAAAGAAAACCTAAGGGATCGAAGATTGTTCCTATGATAGATAAAATAGCACGTTTGGTTGGGGGTTTGTCCTTCATTCGGCATTGATAAGAAAAAATGTCGTTTTTTGGATGCCATTGAAGTCCTAAAACTTTGATAAAGTGGGGTTCCTCCTTGTCGAAAGAGAGAGGCATTTGACGATCGGACTCTGGCAATGTTGCCAATAACTCAGGATAATTGCTTGCCCATTTTTTAAGTTCAAATCCTCCCGACTTCAACAAATCATTGAGTTCTGTTTGAAGGGAGAGAGCTTCAGAAGGCGAAGGGCTAGTTCCCAAGATATCGTCGATATAGATTGACGTTTTTAGAACAGTACTAGCCATAGGAAAACGTTCCTTTTCTCTCTCTGCCAGCTCATTTAATGTACGCATGGCTAGAAAACGTGAGCATGTCATGCCAAAAGTGACAGTAGAAAGTTCCCACACTGAAAGTGGGTCCTGTGGAGGAAACCTCCACAATATCCTTTGATAAGGACGGTGATAAGGATTGATAAGGACTTGACGGAACATCTGTTTGATATCAGCAATGTAGGCAATAGGATTAAGACGAAACGTAAGGAGTAAAGAAGCAATATCCTTTTGAAGTTTCGGTCCAGATAACAACGTATCATTGAGACTAATATTTTTTGGGGTGACTGCCGAACAATCCCAGACTACCCTTAATTTTGTACTTAAGCTTTCCGGCTTTAATACGCAATGATGTGCTAAAAAACATGTTACGTCGACTTTTGCTTGACTAGATAAAACTAGACTCATATGATTAGAATCGATATAGTCTTGCATGAAACTAGAATAGGCAGTGTACAGATCAGGATTTTTGAGTAATCTATTTTCTAGAAGTAAAAATCTACGATAAGCTTGCGGATAAGTATTTCCTAGGTCAGGGTTTATTTTATCTTTAAACGGAAGATCTACCATGAATCTACCGCTCGGTTGCCGTACTACACTCGCAGTAAAGATTGATTCTGCTTGTTTTTCTTCCTTTGATAAGATTTGTTTTTTAGGCAAATGTTCGATTTCCCAAAACCTAGGGAGAATGACCTCTAAAGGAGGTGAATGACTCGTTAAAAAACAACTGGTTCGTTCCGTAAGACTACCTACTTCGTCAACTTTTCCCATGACGACCCAACCAAAGATAGTTTCAAGGGCTGAAGGCTGCCCTACCTGTCCAAGAACCCTGCCCTCCTTGAATATCTGTGCGAATAGCTCGCAACCAATAACCAGGTCCACAGGTCTAGATTTGAAATAAGATGGGTCGGCAAGTTTAAGGTTTTCCAAGTGTTTCCACTGATTAGCGTTCAAAGAGAATGTAGGCATATTGGAACATAGTTGTGGAACAACAATTGCTTCGAAATTAAGTAAAGGAGTGACTTGTCCTTGTGGCTTAATGTGACATTGAACGAGCCCTTTGGAAGTGAAAGAAGACATCTGATTTAATCCGAATATTTCAGTGGTGTAACTTCGCCTAGGAAGATTAAGACGCTGAATACACTTTTCACTGATGAATCCTGTCTGTGATCCAGAATCAAGCAGTGCCCTTACAGGTTGAAAATTTCCGGAACCGTCCATAACATCTATTATGGCGGTGCATAAAAGAAAGGTACCTGAAGGTCCTGAGGCATTTAATGACACATGAAGATTATTGACAGGTGGTGTGTGAATGACAGGACTAGTATCTTGACTTCCAGACTCTTGATTAGTTTCTAAGATATGAGTTAAAGTGTGATGAGTTAAAGTGTGGTGCCTTTTACTATTGCAAGTCCTGCATGAATATTTTGATTTGCACGTATCTACCCCATGCAAGGGATGAAAACACGCTAGACATAATTTTTTCTGCTTGACGAAAGATAGGCGATCGATAGGTGAGAGATCAAGAAATGTTTGAAATTTCGAAAGCACGTGACCTTGATTACACCGGAAACATTTTATTCCCGTACTTGAATTAGTTGAGGTGCCAGCCAGTCCTATAAAAGGCGAATTGGGTGATTTGTAGGTAGGGTTTTGCCCAAACTGATTTCGCATAGAATTTGAATTTTGATAGGTAGGCCTTTGCCCAGACTGATTTTGCATAGAATTTGATTTTTGATAGATAGGCACCTTTTTGGGTGCTGTTGATTGAGGAAGTGATTCCAAAACTTTACATCTTTTTTCGAGAAATTGAAAAAGTGACTGAAAAGTGGGAATTTCGGTATTAGTATTGGCGTGACTCATTTCGAAATTTGAACGCGTCGGAATATCCAATTTTTCTAACAAAATGAAAAAAATAATAAAGTCCCAACTATCAACGTCAAAGCTAAGTGATTTTAAAATTTCTAGGGATTCAGAAAAGGTGTCAATTAAATTACGTAATTCTTTAGCTGACTCGTTTTTTAAGGTGGAGTTCATAATTGTGCTTAAAGCATCATTTGCGAAGTCTCGCTTGTTTTGATATCTATTGACTAATTTGTCGTAAGCAATTTTATAATTTTGATCCGATAAGCTAATCCCTGATATCAATTTTAAAGGCTCATCCTCGAGATATGAAAATAAATATTGAAGTTTTCGGACGTTACTTAGACTTTGATTTTGATCTATAATGTTATTAAAAAGATTGAAAAAGCTTGGCCATAATTTTTTATCACCTCGAAATATGGGAATACCTAACACTTTGAGTTTTGGAGTTTCAGATTCGTTTTGTCGAACATATGATCCCGAACCGAAAATATTTTAGAGTAAACCCCCTTACACGCATAAAAATATTTACGAGCTTCTGAAAGGATCGCATCCTGCGTTTTAAACTCCTCGTCGTCCGAGTCGTCTATTAACATAATGACGTCATTATGTGCCAGCATGCATTTATCGAAGGTTTCATCCAAATCGGAATACCTCACTTGAAACTCGTTTCTCGCTCTTTCATCCGATGCCGCGGTTTGTGAAAACACATAACACTCGGTTATCGCAGATAAAAAACCCTTGCGTTTTTGCACGGCTTTTTTGACAGACATGATTTTACCTTTGAAATGACGAAATTGTCGGTAAATATACAATTAACGCTAAATTAATGCTTCTGAAATAGAAAAATGACGAATTGTCGAAAATATGCACTAATTTATCGCAATTGATGAAAATTGTTTTAAATATCGAAATGATATGGAACACATCTAATCACAGAAATGTCGGTAAATATACAATTAACGCTAAATTAATGCTTCTGAAATAGAAACATGACGAATTGTCGAAAATATGCACTAATTTATCGCAATTGATGAAAATTGTTTTAAATATCGAAATGATATGGAACACACCTAACACACTGAACGTTTGTTTTGTTTGTTTTGAATGCTTCGCTTTGTTTACTGAATGACCACGCGATACACACGTGCACTGCGCCGCTACCGTTGATCGAACGACTTTCTCTCGTTTCAATACGATTGGCAAAATTCAAGGCCGCCTTGTTTTCGGCGTGAAAATAAATGGCCGACCTATCAATACCGTGGTATGGAGTAAATTTAAATTAATTCGGCTCGAAAGGAACACTTATGTTAGCCCGCGGTTAGAAAAACGATAACTGCAATGGACTGTAAATATTTTAATTAATGAAAGCGCGAACAAACATAAATATAATGATATGAAATTACGAAATAATTAATAAGGTCCATAGGTCAATTGTGGGCGCCACACGACGGGAATCAGAAACAAAGGCACTCACCAATTTGCAGCCAATTTCTCCACGTTCCAAGGGGCCCCTGACTGGATCTAATGATGTCACCACGTAGCTGAAGGGCTGAAGTTTCTAGTTCTATGCTTCAGTACACCAAAATCGAGCACTTTCAGGTGTGGAAATTTGAAATAGTTGGAGAACGAAATTAACACGCCATTTCTCGAGGCGATTGACAAAGGATCTCCCCGATTCTTGGTGCGCATGTCCAAAATGCGCAAATGCACTCTGTCCTTTCATCCAATTGTGTGGTTTTAAAAATTTACAAACAACCGCGAAATTTTAGCGGGAGCTAACACTATACTCTAATAAAAAGTTATGTTAATGGTATCAAATCTATTTTACTTAAATTTAATTTAATCTAGTAGGCACTTATTTGTTTTTAGTTAAGGACATTCACATTCAGACAACACAAACACTCAAAAGGCAAATCCTCTCAAACAGTACCTCCTGCTCCAGATTAGCCGAGTTCTTATTATGCCATATCCCTGCCTATTTAATTTTTTTATTCATGAAACATATGGAAAATGTCTAAAAATCCTTAGGCTTCTGCCTTTTAGTTTAGTGTTTGAACATAATTCTAGCTAGTGCTTTTACTTTTTAGGTACACAGACATTATGGATTTGTATGGATCATTACAATCACATTGAGTACACACTGCTTGGTTGCAAATGTTTTTTTATTTAGGTAAGTAATAGAGAAATATTGGTTAATAAGTTCTGTCTCTTTCCACACCCATACTAGCCAGCCTATTCTTAAAATACATAATGCCATTTAACATAATAATTATATGTTCAAAATTAATGCTCAAAGGGGTAGCAGTGTTTGGCCTTGTATTACACATAACTTTTTTTTAATGTATTTTGTTTCTTGAAAATTCTGTACAGAGGGTGGAGGTGGGTCAATTACATAATTTAAGAATAGGCCCAAAGTGTACTTAGGGCAGAGCTTCAAGAGCTAAGCTCCCCCTTAAAAATTTGGTTAGCCCCTGAAATTCTATTACATATAAACACATATTTCAGACAGAGTCGACACGAAGGCTTATTGGGGTGGGGGAGGCAAGAGCCACCTTTCCTCAGAAACTTTTTGATCTTCTGCAATTTTTTGTAACTCTAACTGTTTCCAAGATGTCCAAAATTCACTCGCCTTTGTAAATATACTTTTGGGTATAAGAATTTTGTTTTATTTTAATATTTTTCTCGCGTTTATACGTTCGTATTTGTCTTTAAGAATTTTGGCGAATGCGATTGAAAACTTTATTTTATTTTACTTTCTGAGCATGTTCAATTGCATCTTCGCGCACTCAACCAGTTGAATTTGTACATTGGGGGTGTGCGCGCTTCGATATATGACAATTGCTGTCGAAAAATCACTTCTGTGTGAAAGACGTCACGAACAACACGCTGCAAAAACAGGGGTAAGTGCATCTTCAACTGTTCGTAATTATTTTCAGTTCAGATTTCATAATTAATTAAATTATTCGCAGGTGATTGGTAAACTAATTTTATGAACCAGCAATCTAATTAATTTTTCGCTTTATACCAATCATTTTTGGCCCTACGAGCCGAACGCGTTTGAAAGTTTTTATTCGCTTCGCTAATAATAAAAGTATAATAGGTTTTTTTCATTTTTCAACGTGTTTTGGTTTTCCGTCTTTGACGATTTATAAATAGGTAATTTGTTTCGGAGAAATAAATTCAAGGTCATTGAATATGAGCTTATCATTCCAGTTTTTTCTTTAACATTCTTTTCTAAAATGAGTAGTAGGTTTTAGGCAGGTTACATATACATAAACAATTGCACGTAATTTATCGGCATATGATATAGGCTTACCAGTAGGTCCTATCTGCATTTTATTTTATTACTGCTGCTTTAGTTTAGAACTTTTATTGCAGCTTTATGGGTGCCATAGTATTATTTATTGTGTAAAGAGGTTTATAATTTAAGCTTCTTACTTGCCTATATTTACAAATTATTGGGATCGCTAGTAGATAACTCGCTATTGCATGTCGCTAAGTTAATTAATTATCGCTAATTCGCACCGCGCAATTCCCCTTAACTATTAAAAAATATTTCGCTTTTATTTATTAGTAAATATAAATAAATAGTTCGTTTTCGCTCTTATTAACTAACAAAGGTAAATAAATAATTCGCTATTTTCACCGTTACTTAATTTATAAAAATTTATTAATTCGCTAAAATAATATGGTTAAATTCAATTAAAAATTATATTATTAATAATTCGCTTTCCCTTTTATTTATTAGTATCACTAAATAAATTGATAATTTTACCAATAATTGATTTTAATAAATTGATTTTATTTGGCTAAATTGTTAAAAATACCGCGTAATATCCCTAAATTGCTAAAAATAATTAAAAATTTAGTTTTGCTTTTCTTTATTATAACCATCTGCATTAAATAAAGGATCATCATGTCCGCGGCTAAGATTAAATCGTATAAGACCCTTCGCACAATGTGTCATAATCAAATGAAAGAATTAAAAACTTTTGCTGACTCGGCTTCTGATGCTGACGAGACGGCTAAACTTCAGTTTAAAATTATGTACGCTCAAATTGATCAAGTGGTTAACGATTTTGCTAAATATCATCAAAATCTTATATCTTTAATGTCAGCGACCGACGATTTTGAAATTGATACCGAAGAAGGAGTGAGAAAAGACTTTGAATACTTACGATCTTACAATTACGCTAAGTATACCGCGCTGTTTGAAAAGCCAACACTGAAGGTTGAAACCGACGCATCCTCTGCTTCGGGACTATCTAGTGGTAATCGACCGCCAAACTTGACTAATTTGAAAGTTCCAAAATTTTCCGGCGATATTAGACAATTTAGAAATTTTATGGACATGTTTAATGCGCTAGTTGACAACACAAATATTTCGAATATAGAGAAATTTAACCATCTTTTAAACTCCCTAGAGGGACCCCCGTTAGCACTGGTGCAATGCACACCTTTAGCCGCCGCTAATTATTCAATTGCTCTCGAATCGCTAAAAAACCGCTACGATAACAAACGGCTTATTGCTTTTTCACATTTAAAAACAATGGATAATGTTCCTTACGTAACAAATTCTAAAAATTCAAAACAATTGCGCACAATAGTTGACGTATATAGTGAAAATCTCTCCGCCCTTAAGGTACTTGGTTTTCCCACAGATGATTGGTCTTTTTTGCTATACTATAATTTCAGTAAACATTTAGATCAGGAGACCATGACGCGATTTGAACTTGAACTTAATGATCCATCTCAAGTTCCTACTTTTGACGATTTAAAGAATTTTGTACTAAAACGATGTAACGCTATAGAAGCGGTAGAATTTTCAACTAAAACTGATTTTTCTTCACCTTTAAAAACAGACACAAAAAATAGATTTTCTTCTAATCAGTCAAAACCTAGACAAACTTCTGCATTTTTTGGTAATGCAAGTCGAAATAATAATACAAAGTTAAATAATTCAAATCAATCTTGTCTTTTATGTCAATCACGTGACCATAATATTTACAGATGCTTAGAATTTAAAAATAAAAATTCCTCTGAACGTTTTCAGTTAGCTAAAGACAACAACTGGTGTCCTAATTGTTTAAGTGGGCAACATAACCTAGCTTTATGTCAATCGCAGTCTGTTTGTCGTTACTGTCAATCTAATAGACATCACTCTCTTTTACATATTTTTAAAAATAACAACAATTACAGTCCACATACTTCTAACCGCACGAATCTTGAAAATAATTACAATTCTAATGCACGACCCCCCTTTTATAATTCGCAATACAATAACCCGCAAAGTTCTTCACAAAATAATTCGCCTGCTTTTAATGGTAATATCTCGCCTCAGCAAAATAATTCGCCAACCTCTCGCGCTTTTCAGCAACCGCCACAAACAGGTATGGAAAATTTACCTCAAAATTCGCAAAATACCTTAAATTACTTCTCCAATTCGCACGCTCAGAATACAATTTTATCTACCGCTATTATCGAGGTTATGGATTCTCGTGGCATTTTTCAAAAAGCTAGGGTTATTCTTGATTCTGGCTCAGAATGCAGTTACGTCTCTTTGAAGTTTTTCAAAAAAACTTTCACTTCCACGCTATAGTTTATCCCTTTCTATTCAAGGATTAGGATCTATGAATGAAGTTACCTCTCAGGGAGGAGTAACTTGTATTATCAAACCGTATAATCAAACGGAACCACGCATGTCAGTCGACGCTGTGATCTTACCCAAGTTGTGTTCGGAAATTCCTAGCACTTATTTAGGTAATATAGATACTTCTGATTTTCAAAATGTACCCCTCGCGGACCCTACGTTCCAAGAACCCGCTAATATTGATTTTCTTTTGGGCGCTGATATTTTTCCCTATATTTTACGCGAAGGGCGCATTGATAATGGCCCCAACAAACCAATTCTTCTTAATAGTATTTTTGGCTATATTATTATGGGGAAAAAATAAAAATAATAAAATTAAATCGCAATCACATTCAACCGCTTTATTTTGCTCTGTAAATGAAACCGATTCACTATCGCTAGACCACGCTTTAAAACGCTTTTGGGAATTAGAAGAGCTACCTAAAGCAAATTTTTGCTCGCCCTCCGATATTCTTGCCGAGAAAAGCTTTGTTGAGACTCACTGTAGAGACGAAACAGGGCGATACATGGTAGAACTACCTTTCCAAGATAATACGCCTCCGCAATTTGATTTTCATGCAACGCGCTCATTGGCTTTAAGAAGATTTTTTTCGCTTGAAAAACGCTTAATTTTAAATCCTAATATTTATAAAAAATATTCAGATACTATTCAAGAATATATTAACAATGATTATCTTGAAATTATTCCTGACGAAGAAATAAATAAAAACTCTTTTTACTTACCCCATCATTGCGTAGCCAAGGGTGACAATATTCGAATTGTTTTCGACGGATCGTCTCGTCCAAATCAAAATTCACCCTCGCTAAATGACACCCTTCTTACGGGGCCAAAACTTCAAAAAGAAGTTTTTGCTCTACTTCTCAGTTTTCGTATTTCTTCTGTGGTCTTTACTTGTGATCTTAAAAGCATGTTTACACAAGTTTTAATTGCCCCTATTCATAGGGATTTTCAAAGAATAATATGGAGATTCACTCCCAACGAGCCCATAAAAGACATGCGTTTTAAACGGGTCACTTTTGGTCTGAGCTCTTCTCCATATCTCGCTAACCGCGTCATTGCTCAATTAGCACAGGATGAAGGAAACAAGTTTCCTCAAGCTCGTGAGGTACTCAAAACCTCAATTTACGTTGATGATTTAATTTGTAATGCAAATAACCTCTCAGAAGCTAGAAATTTACGCGATCAACTTATAGAACTATTGGGAAACGGTGGGTTCGAACTTAGAAAATTTGCAAGCAACAATAAGTCATTTTTACAAGACCTTCCGGAGGCTTACTTGCACTCAAACTCGTTTAATTTCGATTCAGAATCTGAAACAATAAAAATTTTAGGCTTACAATGGATTCCTTGTAAAGATATTTTTACCTATCGCGTAGATCCATTGGAACGAGAATGTACAAAACGCACGATTCTGTCAGAAATTGCAAGATGCTTTGATCCACTAGGATGGCTCTCACCTCTGAGCCTGTTCTCCAAAGATCTATTGCAGCTTCTGTGGAAACAAAAATATGACTGGGACCAGGAAGTTTCCCCCTTTATACGCCAACGTTCGTTAAAATATAAATCTGAGTTAGGCCTTATTCAAAACTTTTCTTTACCGCGACGTTTTATTATTGATAATTTTACAGAATGTCAACTTCACGCTTTCTGTGATTCGTCAGAAAAAGCTTACGCTAGTATAGCGTATTTTCGCGTTTTACAAAATAATAAAATCTGCACTTTTCTCATTGCTGCTAAAGCAAAAATCGCTCCGGTAAAAACAATTTCAATCCCGAGATTAGAGCTAGTAGCCGCTGTTTTACTGGTTGATCTTGTTTCCGCAATTTTAAAAATTCTAGGAGATAAAATTAAAATTTCTAAAATTTTCGCGTGGTCAGATTCCACAATCGCTCTTAGCTGGATTAAAAATCCCCCTTATAGATACAAAACATTTGTCGCCAACCGGGTTGCGAAAATTCAAAATAAACTACCAGCTGCAATATGGCAGCATGTACGCACAAATGATAATCCCGCAGACTGTGCAACAAGAACTTTGTTGCCGTCAGAATTGTTAAATACGCCCCTTTGGTGGTGCGGTCCAGATTGGCTTTCAATGCCTGATGAGCATTGGCCACCAAGCATTTATTCTGAACCATTGGATTCGGACGAAGTTCTTGGTGAAGAAAGGAAAATAACTTTGGTCGCATTTACAGAAAACACGTTTTTTGATATTCTTTTAAACAAATATTCTTCGCTTTCTAAAATTCAAAGGATAATCGCTATCTGGTATCGTTTTATCTGCTTTAAAAGAAATCTTGCTTATCGTACTGGACCCATAGTCCTGTCAGAACTTAATCTCGCTCTTATTTTTCTGATCAGGCATGTTCAAACAGTCACATTTTCTCAAGAAATCTCAAATATTAATGCGAAAAAACGCATTTCAAAGCCTTTTAGAAAGTTAGACGCTTTTCTTGATAATAAAAATATATTGCGGGTTGGAGGTCGCCTCCGATATTCTGATCTTTCATATGACCAGAAACACCCGATTCTTTTACCACGACAACATAGATTAACTACGCTCCTCATTGAACACTATCATAAATCTTATTTGCACCCAGGTTTGCAAACTTTACAGTTCTTAATTTTTCAAAATTTCTGGATATTATCTCCTAAGCGGGCGATAAGAACCGTTATCGCTAACTGTAAAAATTGTTGGCGACTTAATCCGAAACCTTTTGAACCAAAAATGGGAAACTTACCCAAATTACGCATATCTGCTGTCAAAAGTTTTACCGTAGTGGGTTGTGACTATGCGGGTCCAATATCCATATCATTAAGCAGAAAAGTTCGCGGAAATAAAACGCTTAAGGCTTGGATCTGCATATTCGTTTGCTTCTCTACCAAGGCTCTTCATATCGAATTAGTTTCGGATTATTCTAGCGAAGCTTTTCTGTGTGCTTTAAGGCGTTTTATGGCACGTCGAGGAAAGGTCTCAAAAATAATATCAGACCAAGGAACTACGTTTAAGGGTGCAAATAAGGAATTACAGATAATATTTAAACAAGCGGCAGCCGCGGAATCCATTGAGTGGTTTTTTCACCCCCCAGGGGCGCCACACTTTTCTGGATTAGCAGAAAGTGGAGTAAAGGCGGTAAAAACGCATTTGTATCGCGTTATCGGAAGCCAGATTTTAACGTACGAAGAGCTTTATACGGTCTTAGTACAAGTGGAAGCGCTATTAAATTCTAGACCATTGTCTCCTTTATCTAGCGACCCCAATGATTTGTCTGCGTTGACACCAAATCATTTTTTGACTCTAAAACCTGTTTGTAGTTTACCCGATCCTGATGTAACCAGTATCAAACTAAACCGCCTCTCTAGATGGCAGATGATCCAAAGATTACATCAGGATTACCACCAATTTACCACCGACAAAATGGTCGCTTGGTAGAATTATTGCCCTTCACCCAGGTGAAGATCAAATCTCACGTGTTGCCACTGTGCGCACTGTCTCAGGAATATTTCAAAGACCTCTGGTAAAGCTATGTCCTTTACCGATGGACTTTGAACCTGAAAACATTTAAAAATTACATCAATGTAATTTTTAGGCGGGCAGAATGTCCAAAATTCACTCGCCTTTGTAAATATACTTTTGGGTATAAGAATTTTGTTTTATTTTAATATTTTTCTCGCGTTTATACGTTCGTATTTGTCTTTAAGAATTTTGGCGAATGCGATTGAAAACTTTATTTTATTTTACTTTCTGAGCATGTTCAATTGCATCTTCGCGCACTCAACCAGTTGAATTTGTACATTGGGGGTGTGCGCGCTTCGATATATGACAATTGCTGTCGAAAAATCACTTCTGTGTGAAAGACGTCACGAACAACACGCTGCAAAAACAGGGGTAAGTGCATCTTCAACTGTTCGTAATTATTTTCAGTTCAGATTTCATAATTAATTAAATTATTCGCAGGTGATTGGTAAACTAATTTTATGAACCAGCAATCTAATTAATTTTTCGCTTTATACCAATCACAAGAAAAGACAAAAAAGGTAAATTTGTACTCTGCATTATCGATTTTATGCGAGTTTTATGTAATTTCTAAATAGCAATTGAAGATACAAGTTATTTTATTTTGTTTTTTTTTTCTGAAAAATGGTTAGATAAAAATATTACAGATCAAAAAATTTCTGAATAAAACAAGGAATTCATTTTACATTTTTAAATCTGCCAATAACTTACTGCAAAAAAGTTCTGGAGAAAAAAGGGGGCATGACCGCGGAAAAAATATCACCCTGTAGTTTTTCCTAATATTTGACTTGCTTAATGATGTATGCCTTGTAACAAAACAACAACAACATGTTCCAGATTTGAGCTAAATATCTCAAAAACTGCACGAGTTATAAATAAAAAGCAAACAAAAAACTAATATTTTAATAACCCATATCTCAAAAACTAAACATGGTTATACAAAGTTTTTTTTCTTAAAATCACTTAAGATAATCCTCTGAAGTTTGGCGACTACTTTATTAACACCTGTATAAAATACCTACTATTATGAGTCCCCTGGCAGCTTTTTTTTTGCTTTTTAGTTATCCAACGCAACAATCAACAATGGGATAACATCATTATGTGGCCACCTTTATTATTAAAAAATGGATTGGAGAATGGATATTGTGAAGAATATATGAAAATTACATTACAACATTTAAGCAATTCCACATAAACCTAGAAATTAGAAAATTGAAGACTGTAAAAGTGTGTTCTTATTTTTTTTAAATATTGGTTTTATTAAGGATTATTAGGTGGTACATGTTTAACTATTTTTAAGTTTTCCAAAAATCCACAGTTTTTTGTAATATAAATACCTAGTTTATACATTTAAGAAAAAACATTATATTTGTAAAATATTTTTAGATTTTTCTAAAACAGTTCTCATTTTTAAAAATATAAATATTACATTTTTTAAAAAACATTGTTTTTTATTTAAGTATTACATTTTCGAGGTCATGCAAATTTTTATGTATGCGGAAAAAGTTTGGATATCTTACAGGTTTACATGACTAAAATTAATATATTTTTGATATCCAAATTCTTTTCGCATACATGAAATTAGCCTGACCTCCAAAATAGCACCTTTACTAAGAAAAAAATCATTTAGCCCGCCCGCCCGCCGAGCCCGCCCGCGCATTCTTAATTCTTCCAGTAGCCAAGGGTGGCGCTAGCGTAAACTTGTTGCCGCTTTTGAACCATAGTGTTACGGGTTCACAACGACAAATTAAAACTCGCAATTGTTGAAAACGATACGTCAATTTATTTCGACAAATTATGTACAAAGACACGCACTTAAACTTAGTAATAACTTGCTAATAATTCACTACTATAATCGGTCTATTAACTTCGTGTTAATCTCACGACCACTACAGCACGTATCTGTGACTGACTGACTGGTGCGCGACCCCGGCCCTATATATAGGATCGTCCATCTCTCTCGAACTTTCCGGCAGCCTTCGACGTCCGGAAAGTTCCCGCACTACCGCGACCGCAAGCCACAGACAACGCAACTAAAACCTAGACTAAGAATACAACCTTAAGATAAATCGACCTAATACTACACTAAACCTAAATAAATTCCAATTATAAAATTTAAATAACTTAAATTTGTAACACTATCCTCCTCTTCAGGTTTGATCGTCTCGATCAACATTTCCCAGGTAAGGTTTTAGTCTGTCTAGATGGACAACTTTCATCTTGGACTTCGGGCTTCTCTGGATTCGGTAGACTACATCATTAATTCTCTTAACAACTTTATAAGGCCCTTCCCATGGTGGTGTCAACTTAGGTGATCTTCCTTTCTTGCGTTGAGGATTGTATAGCCAGACTTGATCATTCTCTTTGAACCCTGAAGAGTTTGCTTTCAGGTCATATCTCGCTTTCATGCGGTCACTGGCTATTTCTATTCGCTCTCTAACCACTTCATGGATATCGTGCAGCTTTTGCCTTAAACGTTCGACATAGTCATTAACCTCTAAGTGTGCTTCTTCAGGTGAACCAAACATGATATCACATGGTAAACGCAGTTCTCTACCAAACAGGATACTAGATGGAGTAGCTCCTGTCGTATTGTGAATGGCAGTTCTATAGGCCATCAAAAACAATGGAATATATTGGTCCCAATCTGTTTGGTGCTCATCAACAACTTTGCAAAGATGTTCCTCTATTGTTTTATTAAATCTTTCAACCATGCCATCTGACTGCGGATGCAAAGCAGTAGTCCGTGTTTTATGTATTCCTAAAAGGTCACAGAGATTCTGGAAGAGCTTTGATTCAAAGTTTCTTCCTTGATCTGAATGTAGTTCCAAAGGAATGCCAAATCGGCTGAAAACATCATTTACCAGAACTTCTGCAACTGTAGCGGCCTCTTGGTTAGGCAAAGCAAAAACTTCTGGCCATTTGCTAAAATAATCCATGACAACAAGGATGTATTTGTTGCCCTTTTTAGTTTCTGGAAATGGTCCGGCCACATCAATAGCAATGCGTTCGAATGGCAGACCTACGTTATATTGTTTCATTTGACCTCTGGACCTTGTTTTGGGACCTTGGCTGGCTGCACAAGTCGAACATCGGCGGCACCAGTTTTTCACATCTTGAAAGTAATTGACCCAATAAAATCGGTGTCGAATTTTGTCCATGGTTTTATTTATGCCTAGGTGTGCGCCTGATTTTCCACCATGGCATTCGGCCATTATATTGTCTACCATGCTCCTAGGAACCACTACTTGATTAATCACAGTAAGGCCATCGGCACTTTCCCAGGCACGTTTAAGGATGTTTTCTTCTACTATCAGTGAATCCCATTGTGCCCACAGTGATTTGAATATCACCCCTTGGTTTGCGATATCTTGCCATGATGGTCGTGGCTTGTTCTCTTCTTTCAATCGCAAGATAGGTCCTACATCTTTGTCGTTAAGTTGTGTGGTTCTAATCGAAGCCGACATCCATTCTTCATCTGGTTCTAACTTTATCTGGCGCACGTAGGTAATTCCTTCTTTCTGGTCAATTTTCCTGCAATGTTTACAATCCTCGGGGCAAGGTCTTCTGGACAATGCATCTGCATTATTATGCACCCTTCCTGCTCGGTGCTTAATTTGATAATGGTATTGTTGTAGCTTTTCTATCCATCTCGCGACTTGCCCCTCAGGTTGTTTCATTTTCATGAGCCACTGTAACGCAGCATGATCCGTTCTAATCAGAAACTCTTGTCCGTAGAGATATTTGTGAAAGTGATCTACGGATTTAACTATGGCTAGGAGCTCCTTTCTAGTAACACAATAATTTCTCTCTGGTTTGGATAGCTTCTTGCTGAAAAATTCGATGACCCGTTCTTCTCCATCTTGTACTTGGGAGAGTACTGCTCCTATGCCATCGTTGCTCGCATCAGTATCTAATATGAATTTTTCTTTTGGAATGGGATATGCAAGAATCGGACTAGAACATAATGCTGCTTTTAGTCTTCTAAATGCTTGGTCACATTCGGTATTCCATTTGTAAGAAGCTTTATCTTCTGTAAGTCTATGTAACGGAGACGCTATTTTGGCGAATCCTTCTACAAATCGTCTGTAGTATGTACACAGACCCAAAAAGCTTCTCAATTCATGTTTGTCACGAGGTTGAGGCTATTCTTTTATTGCTTGTAGCTTCTTTTCGTCGGTATGGATGTCTTCTCGGGAAACGACGTGACCCAGGAACTCAACTTTTTCTTGGAACAGAAAACATTTCTTTGAGTTTAATTTAAGATTTGCGTTCCTGATTCTTGAGAATACTTCTCGTAAATTATCTAGATGTTCTTGAAATGATTTCCCCATTACTATGACATCATCCAAATAGACTAGGCAGGTTTTCCAAGTAAGGCCTCGTAGAACGACTTCCATTAGTCTTTCAAATGTAGCTGGGGCATTGCACAGGCCAAATGGCATCACATTAAACTGATAAAGTCCACTTCCAGCAGAGAATGCAGTCTTCTCTTTATCTCTTTCAAAGATTCCTACTTGCCAATACCCACTTTTCAGGTCAAGAGTAGAAAACCAATATGATCCTGCCAACGTTGTTAATGTGTCATCTATTCTTGGCAGTGGGTAACTATCTTTCTTGGTCACATCGTTAAGTTTCCTGTAGTCGACACAAAATCTAGTACTTCCATCCTTTTTAGTGACCAACACCACAGGAGATGACCAAGGACTTGATGACTCTTCAATAACACCGTCGCTGAGCATTTTATTAATGAGATTGTGAACTTCTTCTTGCTTGGCCATTGGTAGTCTTCTTGGGGGTTGTCTTATCGGTTGGGCATCGCCAGTGTTGATAGCATGTTGAATAAGGTTTGTGCGTCCCGAACTACTCCTAGTTTCGAAGATATTACTTTGTTCTTCTATAAACTCTCTCGCTTTACTATATTCTTCTGGAGTGAGATGTTGCCAAGTTGACTCAAATTGCTGAAGTACCTCCATTGGTAACTTGCTTGTATCCTCGGAAGTTGGCTCTTCACATCTTGTTAATTTCTGTACTGGTTCAAATAATGCTACCACTTCCCCCTTATTAATTTTGACACTATTTGGGAAAATATTGGCGACTCTAATCGGGATGTCTTTATCGGTTTTAACTAGTGATTTTGCAACGAGGTAGGTGTTGGGTGTGTTTTGTTGGCTTATGAGTCCGACGCAGCTTGATGTTTTACTTTCCAGCCTCCCAAAAATTATGGTCTCACTGTTACCGACTAGTCTTGTTGTGCATACTGCCACGACCTTTATTGGTTCTTTATTGAAGTGACTATTTGACAAAATGAACTCTTCATTCCCAAATCTTAGGGTATTAAGTTTATTATCAAACGCAAATCCATGTTTACTTATCAAGTCCATTCCCAAAATAAATTCGTCTTCTATTTCTGCAACCAATACAGTGTGGCGAATCTTCAACACGTCGGCGGATTCTCCAGTCACAGTCTTAAGTGTTATTTTCTTTTCTATTGGTCGAATTTTATATCTCGTTGCAATTTTGAACTTAAGCAATGATATGGCAGCACCAGTGTCTACTGTTATATTAACTTTTCTCCCATTAATGAGTCCGTCGATGTTAAGACTGTCAGCAGTATGTTTTAGGCTCTTAATAGAGTAAATTTTGGGGGCTCTATTCCCATTAGCCAACACCCGCCCCTCTGCGTTGACTAGTTTTAGTTTTTCCTGATCTCTTCTTCGGTATTCTGTCCCACTAGATGGTGAGCGAGACCTCATTTGGACACGACAATCGCGTTGAATATGCCCTGTACGTCCGCATCTGAAACACTTTACATTTGGAGGGGATCGTCTACTTTCTTTCAAAGAATCAATCTTCTCCATCAGTGATTGAAACAGTTGGTTTAGCGTTTTTAAGTTGACCTCATCTCTAGTGCTCATTTCTTCTCCCCCCTGAATTGAAACAGCTCTTACTTTTGGCCTGGACATATTATTTGATGATTCAATTTCAAGGGCTCGAATCAACACTTCACTGCTGTTATGGAAGCGTTCTCGACGAAGTAACTTTGCTAAGTCCGTGTCTCGTAATCCGTTAATAAAGCGATCTACCGTGAAGGGATCTCTGTAATTTTCTGGCATTTCTGGGTAAGCTAAATACATCAGCCTCCTGATATCTGCTTCATACTCTTGCAATGATTCTCCTGTTCTTTGTTGACGAACATTTAATTCTGACCAATGTAAATTTCGCAAGTGTTCGTCTACATACCTTCTTTCTAGCGCTGCCACTAAAGCGTTATAATTCTGTTTTAGTTCGACTGGAATGGACCGTAAAAGTCCGAGTGCAGGTTCCCGTAGAGCTACTAACAACGCTCTAGCTTTTTCGTCCTCGTCCCAACCATTTGCAGCGGCGGCAGCTTCAAATTGTTGTTTGTAGGTGGACCAGGAGGACGTACCGTCAAAATTTGGAGGCTTAATGTTCTGGTTGGAATTCACGACACATCCCTGAGCTTTTATTTTGTTGTGTTCTTTCTGAAGCTGTATAAGCTGTTTCGACACGTCCTGGAATTTTTCTTCCATGGTTTGAAAAACTTCTTCCCTTACATTCTGTAGTTTGTTCTCCACTTTTTCTTCAACATGTTGTACCTTTTCTTCAACATTTTGTACCTTCTCTTTAACATTTTGTACCGTTTCTTCTACATTCTGCAAATTATTTTGTACCTTTTGTTCTACACTATGCATTCTTTGGGTTATTTCTTCCTTAAGATCTTCGGTTGCAGTCTTGAACTCTTCTCTCAGCTGTTCGGAGTTGCTCTTTATCTGATCGAAGTTTTCTTGCATGCTATCTAATGTCTGTCTCATGTCATTCTGGTTTTGTTCCATGGTCTGTCTTATATCGTTCTGATTTTGAGCCATTTGAGCTGCTAGAGCCTGTATCATTTTAGTGAGATCTTCCATCTTTGCCGATCCTTGTCTAGTAAGCATCAACTTCCTGATAAAACGTTTATTTTAGGGCTATAAAGCGAATGTCGAAGTCGGTTTTTCAATATCTCTTCCAATTCTTAAATAGAACCTAATGGAATGTTCTGGAATATACTGGTAAATGCTACTCTTTCTGCTACTAGGCAAATGTAGAAGTCACTTTTTGATTATCTCTTTTGGTTCTCGAATATACCGTCGTAGAATGTTATGGAATATTCTAGAAATAATTTCTAATTCTTACTTTTAAAATAACTAAGCTACTGTCGAAGTCGGTATTTGTATATCTCTTCTAGTTTTTGAATAGAACGTCGTAGAATGTTATGGAATCTTCTAGAAATTCTTTCTAGTTCTTACTTTTGAAATTACTAAGCTAATGTCGAAGTCTCTTTTTGGATATTTCTTCTGGTTTTCGAATAGAGCGTCGTAGAAAGTGATGGAATGTTCTAGAAATTCTTTCTGATTCTTACTTTTAAAATTACTAATCTAATGTCGAAGTCGGTATTTGTATATCTCTTCTAGTTTTTGAATAGAACGTCGTAGAATGTTATAGAATATTCTAGAAAATCTCTCTAATTATCAATTTTTGGACTGTAAAGTTAATGTCGAAGTCGGTTCTTAAATATCTCTTTTAGTTTTTGAATAAAACAATATCGAACTTCTTCGAATATTCTGGAAAAATCACTTACTGTTTTTCTGTCCAATTGTCCTATCCGGTGGTAATATGTAAGGGTAGTCTTTGCACTATTCAGTTCCGAATATTCTGGCAAAATCACTTACTGTTCTTCTTTTTAATTGTCCTAGCCGGTGGTACTGTGTAAGGATAGTCTCTGCACTATTTATTTCTTTTAATCTCACTTCTGACACCAATTGTTACGGGTTCACAACGATAAATTAAAACTCGCAATTGTTGAAAACGATACGTCAATTTATTTCGACAAATTATGTACAAAGACACGCACTTAAACTTAGTAATAACTTGCTAATAATTCACTACTATAATCGGTCTATTAACTTCGTGTTAATCTCACGACCACTACAGCACGTATCTGTATCGGAAAGTTCCCGCACTACCGCGACCGCAAGCCACAGACAACGCAACTAAAACCTAGACTAAGAATACAACCTTAAGATAAATCGACCTAATACTACACTAAACCTAAATAAATTCCAATTATAAAATTTAAATAACTTAAATTTGTAACAATAGAATTAAGCACTCTTTTATTATTTTCTCTATGCTTTTAACTTGGCAAAAAACACCTAAGTAACAATTATTGAGGCTGATGAAAAGTCCTCTCTAACGATGTATTACACACCCCCCTTACATCAGTAGTGGCGCACCTTTTATAGGCCTTTAAATAAATAAGAAGTGTGGAATTAAGTTATTAAATTTTACTCTCCCACATGTCTGGTTTTAAAACGTATTTTTAGAGCTGAAGAAATTTTCTTTTAAACGATGTACATCACTCCCCCTCAATGCAGCAGTACATCTTGCACAGCTGCCCCAAAAATGGTCAAATTTAAGATACATTTTTAATCTTCATTTAGGACAACTATGTTGGAACATCACTAATACACATACTGCGTTCAAACGAGGGGGATCCACCCGCCTACTCTTGGCGGGGCGGTGGTCCCCCCTTAAATATTTTTTAACATTTTTCCTAGTAAACCGAAAAATGTAAAATTTTTTAAGAATCTTCTATAAACTATTTTTGGACCAGACAAAATATTCTTTATAGCAATGTTCTTGGCCCCCTCTGGAAGCAGGGGTGCATGTTCAATAGAAAAGAAGGGTATTTTTTACCCAACTTGTATGTAAGCCTTCTTTCGTACGCCTATGGAACGTGCGCCGCTGCTTTCAGGGGGGGGGGTCACAAACATTGCTGGATAGAAAATTTTATCTGCTCCAAAAATTATATGTGGAATATTTTTAAAAAATTTGACATTTTTCGGTTTATTAGAAAAAAATAAAAATAAATATTTAAGGAGAGGGAACCCCCCGCCAAGTTTAGGGGGAGTATACTCTATATCCATACCAAGTGTGTTGCTTCTCTCATTAAACGCAGTATGTGTATTAGTAATGTTCTAACATGGTTGTCATAAATGAAGATTCAAGTGTACATCAAATTTGACCATTTTTGGGGCAACTGTGCAAGATCTACTGCTGCGTTGAGGGGGGATTGATGTACATCGTTTGAAAAATGAGTTTTAAAACCAGACATGTGGGAGAGTAAAATTTAATAAAATTTTTTAAAAAATTATTCATTTATTTAAATGCCTATAAAACGTGTTATAGATCGTTAGAGGACTTTTGGTCAACCTCAATAACTATTACTTAGTTGTTTTTGGCCAACTTAATAGTTTGCAAATAATTAGAAAAATACTGTAAAAGATCACTTTTAAGGGGGCGAGAGGGGGGTGCCCCTCCCCCAATTTAAATGAATTCAACTCGAAAAGTTAAGTTTTAAGTTAATACTAATTAAAAATATTTTTTTACTCACCTTAAGTATTATTTACTGAGATAAAAATGAATGTTCAACATTTTTGTTTGATTTGAGGATTTCTACAAACACATTTATTTTTATTTCAAGGCGGCTACTTTAAAAACTTATGTTTAGCTTATTAAATATTTAACTGTGTACTGTGGGTTTTTGAACAAAAATACCTTTTTTAAAAAACAATGTGTTAACGATACAAAATGCCACAAGAAATATAAAAAAACATATTTTAAACATTTTCCCCTTTTTTTGTAGGAATATAAAACGTCCATCACTGCCTTTAGAGCGTACTAAAGTACATAATTAAAAATGAAATTTTATCCGCTTGCAAAATGATCTGTAGAATATTTTTAGAAAAGTTGAGTGTTTTCGAGTTATTAGCAAAAAACCGTCAAAAAGCACGTTTAAGGGTGGTTTCCTTTCGTACAATCTTCGGGCGAGTCTTATGTCTATCCATACCAAGTGTGTTGCTTCTGTCATTAAACGCAGTATCGGACCTTGTAGGGCCTGAACTAAATGGCACTTTTAATTTTAAATTTTCCTTTAAAAATGTACCTGCAGTTGCTGAACAATCTTTGCACTCAGAATGCATCAATTTTTCCTTCTTATTAACTTCGATCAGCACAGTGTAGATAATTTTCCTTACTCTGTGTATGGTAGTGATTCTGGCCTTAACTGTGCAAATATGTGCGTCTCTCTCTGCCCAATAGCATCACCATACACTTCCTTCGTCACTCTAAAAAAAATTGAGAGCTCAATCTTTTTTAAAAGTTGGATTCCTTATATAAAAAAAAAACTATAAAAAACAAGACATTTTTATTCATTCTTTTGCCCAGAAATACCTGAAACACCCCACCATCGAATTTGACATATCCTGTACAATTAAATGTGCCCTTACTTATTAAACATTTTGGGTTAGTGTTGTGGTCTAAATTAATTTAAAAATAATTGAACTTCGAATTTAACCAGAAAGAAAGTATATTATAAACCTTTATAAAAGAAATCAATAGGTAAAGTGCCTATACAAAGTTAGAGATCGCTAATATAGGTCATTTCTGATTTAAAAAAATGTAACATGGGGTCACACTTTTCTGTTTTTAAGATACAACGTTGTTACAGTTGATGAGTGGGGGATGAAGGGTTTACAAAAAAAGAAAATATGTCACTACCAAATGATTATTTGGCCAATGAGGTATGATCCAAAAATGTGATATTCCTTTTTTGATGAGAGATACAGGCTGTTAAAATAACCTCCAGAAATTGGTAAAAAATCAGTTTTTAAAACTTTTTATTTTTGCTAATTCTTAATATCAAATCTTTTTCTCTCCCTAGATGTTATTTCCTGAAAACAAAAAACATAAAGAAAAACATCTATACCTACCTAATTTTTATCATTTTTATCTGTAATTATTGCTCATGTTCTGATTCAGTATCAAAAATTCACCAAATTTCATATTTTTACTGCATCATTTAAGAAAGTTAGGGTAAATATCCCAGTAGTTGCCATGGCACCAGTAGATGCCATCTTTGCTTTCTTTATTTATTATCAAGACAATTCTGCAACTTTACCCACCTTTTGGTGCCTTCTAGTAATAACTTGCGGTATTATTAAGACAATTCTACTTGGGTCAATAAAAATAGATATTTTTTAAATTGGGTCTCACAAAGGCTGATTTTACCAAAAGTCCTGTTGAATTTTATTAGGGAAGGTATTCCATAGATTTTTGAATTGTTAAATGTGATTGTAAAGTAAATATCTATAAGAATGTAAAGTTTTGAGAAAGTATGATATTCCATTCAGACATGGGTTGGCAATTACTGGGAAAATAAATATGTCCTCCAATAATTTGCAAGGGTGACTCAAAATAAAGCAAATCTTTTTGTTTTGCCATAAGGTGGCAATTATTGGATTTTTATTCGGAAATTACTAGCAGTAACTAAGTGCAACATGCTGAAGAGTATAATGCCTTTTTAAAATATATTTTTTTGTCTGAACTTACACCTTATCTAAATAAAAAAAACTTTATCATGGTTCTGGACTTGGCAATTTCTGGTTGACAATATTGGTAACTAATAGGTAAAATTGGCAAGTACTGGGGATTTTCGACATTTTTCATTTCACTGGGTAAGGGAAATTGTTAAAGTCTTACAGCAATGTTTATAATATTGTGTTGTATAGTCAATGCTGAAAGTTAAAGTGGCAATTACTGGGGTGTTTACCCTATAACGAAAAAGTTTAAAAAATCAATTTAATGCTCTGTATCTCAACAACAAAAGAGTTTTGACCCATTTGTTATATGCACTTTTTATCAGACATAAGCTCATCCCATTCAATTTGAACAATGACACCCTGTATAGTGAACCAAAGTTGAATAAAAGCACTATAAATTTTTGTAGAAAAAATGTCATTAGTTTAGCTGTTATTATTGATGATTGAAGTTAAAAGAAACAAAGGAATCAGAAGTTGTAAAACCTGCCTTATGTATTACACTTTCTATGAGTTTTTCCTAACCTGAAGTAATCCATATGTTCTATCATTATGTGATCAATTTTGGCAAATTGTCAGATCAACACTTTGTAAATCCTCTTTTACAGAATCCTAAAAAGTAATTTAAAATTATTTAAAAAAAATTGATGTATGCAATGTTCCATTCATTAACATTCCACATGGGCGCACACTCATAAGGGGGGGGGGGGGGGGCTCGGGTCCAAGGCCTTAGTATGTTTTAGTTATTTTTCACATATTTCATGAATTGAAAATAAAATAGCCAAATCATACATATTCCTGGATGTGCTACTGCATTTTTATATAAGAATTAAAAATGCCATGCCAAACATCTGGTTAGATCAATTTATTTCTGCCTTGTTCACAGTCATCTCCAATATCTTACAGCAGTTTGGTGTGCTACTCATAAAAAGCTAATAAAGCCAATAAAATGTTTGCAAAACAAAGCAATAAAAAATATCTATGGTCTTTCTTATAGGTATAATACAAGAAATTTATACAAACATTTTAATATATTGAGTTTAGAACAGATTTACAAACACCAAATTTGCAACTACATTCACAATTCGATTGAAAAAACTAGACAAACCAACTTAAATTTCATCTCTAGAAATGAAATTCATCATTACAGGACTAGAAATAATAATCACATTGAGCTACTCAAGCATTATACTAACTTTGGCAAAAACTCCATACTTTACAATGGAGTGTGTTTATACAACAAGTTACCAAATGAAATAAAAAATTTAAAAGGAAAGCAATTTAAAACTAAAACTAAACATTTTTTTCAAGTCTTGTAGACTTCCTACTTTTTGATATACTTATAAGTAAACTTAGTGGAATGTTACTTGTATTGTAATACTAGTGTCAAGTACTGTACTTTGTTACTATATTTTTTTCTCTTAAAATTTAAAATAAGATTTATCAAAATATATTTATGTTCAAAAGAGTTTCAACCTTAAAGAACAATTAGTGTAAATTTAGTTAGATTTTTAAGTATAAACCTGTATAAATTATAATATTTCTTGGTTCAATAAAGCATTTTCAAGAAAAAAAAAAATATTGTCAGATTAATTTTGAAAAAATGGATGGATGCAATCTTCCATTCATTAACAGTTCGTATAAGGCAAAGTCATGTCAAATTTTAAGTTGGCACTATGCATGGTTAGATAAAGTTATGTAATAGAGAGCTAATGTTCTAGCTAATAAAGTTGCATCTGAAGCAGTTCGGTTCCGTTGGGTTCGGTTCGGTTCGGCACACCCAGAAATATGTCTTGGGGGGAAGGGGTGCTAGACCCTATGATGCTTAATTTTGTGCGGTTTTATTTTTTATTCATAAAATATGTCAAAAATATTTTTATAAATGTCTATATATAGAGTGTTACTGAATAACTAATATTTAAGGCTGAAATTATTGGGTTGACTTTGAGAAAAAAACTTCATATGAACATATGTCCTAAATGTCTTATCTCTGCTATAGAATAATATATAATACATAAATATTACCTTATGTCTCTGGTAAAGATTTTCCAAAAATTTGGTATATACTTTCTATTCATCAAGAGGCATTTTCTAATGTATAACGGCCGTTTTTTATTTCATTTTAACTAGAGCCATTTCTATATGAGTGGCCCTCAGTATTTTTGAAAAAAATTATAAATTGTATTTTCTCGTAAGGGGTCTAGCAAGATGTAAATGAAGGAATTTAATTAAATTTTTTATACAAAAAGCATATGTCAAACAAAAAAAAGCAAGAGATGACATTTGCTCAGGGGAGAATGAAAATTTTAGAGATAAATTTACATATAAAAAACAATGTCATAAGTACCATTATTTTCTTTGAAAATATGAAAGGCAATTTCCACATGAATGCCCCTAGTCAAAATATAAAAACCAGGTAGACATCAAAAACAGCCTCTTGATAAATACAAAGTATGTATCAAATTTCATTTAAAGCGATCTAGAGCAGTAAGTTATTAATAAAAAAAGATTTTATCAAAATTTTTAATATTTACCTTGTATCTCAAAGACATTTAGCACATACAGTGTACTCCAGTTATAATGTACCTGGGTTATAATGTAATTTCAGTTATTTTTCATAGGTCCGGCCATAATACTCTTCTTTTTATTTGTGTTGTTTATAATGTGCATCCGCTTATAAAGTACATATTTTCTGGGCCCTTGAGGGTACATTATAACCAGAGTACACTGTACATAAATGCATATCAAGTTTTTTACTCAAAATGGACCTGTAAATTAGCTTTTTAAATATTAGCACATTATTCAAAAACACCCTGTATAAACCTATCAAATGCATTGTTTGTGAACACACCTCTATACCTCTTAAACTACTCAACCAAACCTAACCTATATGGGTCGACCAAGGGGCCCTATCCTAACTTATTTTATCTCAAATCAACTTATAATTGAACTAAATTAATCACTTTGTTGTTTTTTAAAAGGTAACATTTTAAAGATTTTTTAACTTGTTATAAAAGTGCCTTTATATCGACCTTTTTACACTTTTTTCTCCTGCAACAACTTCTTCGCAGTTGCAAATTTTATTGCTAGGTGTATAAAGGCAGTTTTAAACAACAAACATATACCTAATGCATAAACCTAAATTAAGTAATATAGGATTGTCTTTTTCCACTATACCATCAGCAACAAAGTCCAACAAATTTACGTTTGTGCACACTAAGTAGCATATTAGAGCATATGGAGATAACTTATTTGGGGTTGTCTTTTTTTAAATTTTCGGTTCTTTTCTATGACTCTGTTAAACCCTCGGTTGCACACTTAAGAACTTACCGAAATTTGTAGGCTCACTGTGGAAAATAACAACGTAAAATATTCTTTCAAAACTCAAAAATCACTAGGGATGGCACTCCGGAGCACAGATTAGGTAAATAAGTATAAAAACTCCGGAGCAGTTTTATTATTTTCTCTATGGCAATACCTGTTCTTTTCGGAACAGGTATGAATTTCCGGAACAAGTTGTTCCGCTGGAGCAGAAGTGATCTAGAGATGGGCGATATATCGATCACTGCGATTCAGTAACAGTGAAACAAAAATCACTGGCGCTACCGGTTATCGAAATTCTGCACAAGCAGTTATTCAGTGATTGGTAAATAATATTACCGGTATCTGAGGAACGTCGCGTCTCACGACGTCGTTGTGTCGCTGGTCGCACCCGAACGCATATTTGGCAGTGAAATCGCATTTCACGGTTCACCGTAACATACGAAAACGGTGATTTTCAACTAGCCGGTTAAATCATAAATAGCACTACCGAATATTAGGTAACCTTTTTCGCGGCCGAAATAACTGTCTAGCCGCAGCCGCAGGGGATGCTCTCCGTAATACTAGGTAAAATAGTGAATGAAGAATGAATAATAGAAATATTTTACTACGTAAAATATTGAATGAAAAAGAGAAATATTTTATACAGTGATTGAAATCACCGTTAAAAATCACTGGTTACTTATAAATCGCTGTCGCTACTTCACCGGTTAGTCGAAAATCACTGTTTTGCCCAACTCTACAAGGAAACTTCGAGAGAGCCAGAACATAACAGAAACAACTTGCTCCCTGCTTTTACGCCTGTTCCGAGTCTTCACTTCAGCTAGCTGCATCTTTCTCAGGCTCGCTACGTAACCTTTATGAGACACACACTGGGTGTATCTTCGTCCTTTTCTAAATTATTGTTTTGAAAAAGGACAGAGATACACTTAGTGCGCACTGGGGCAACTCGTAGAAATTGCTGATAGACAACACGCATGGTGCTAGGGTTGGCGGGGTTCGGTGTGACGGACGGCAGATTATCTTTAACTACTCATTCCAACACTGTACATAGAGAAAATAATAAAAGAGTGCTTAATTCTATGGTTCAAAAGCGGCAACAAGTTTACGCTAGCGCCACCCTTGGCTACTAGGGTCACTGCATCGTGGAAGCCTGGCGTCTCCATGGGTAGCGACAAGCCCACGTGACCTGCCTCGGAATTTCCATGGGCGACTCGTCAACTTACCTCGGAATAATTAGAGTACCTACACGCAATTTTGATACAATATTGTAAATTAACCTCGGAATTTTTAGAGTACCTACAATTTCTCTAGAAGTTTGTAATGCGATCTCAGAATTTTTAGAGTACCTACAGTGTGTAAAATATTTTTAAAAACATTAAAAACAATACTTATATTTTAAGTTTTTGACCAACTTTTTATTTTTGAAATATAAATTAATACAAAAAAGACTACGAAACAATTTAATGCATACAACAAACGTGGAATTTCGTACCCGTGAATTTAAAAATCAAACAAGTTTCGTGGCTAATCGGGCAAAAAGGAGTTTTTGTTTCCCTCATATTTTTCCGTGGGTAGCCTGAAAGCTTAACCTCACGGGGGTCCAAGATCTAATGGACACCTAATAAGTGTTGACAGTTAACTGTTTCGTCCTTATGGGACTCCTCAGAATACTGCTGGTCAATGTGACAAATCTTGCGAAGTTAATTAGACGGTTTTGTCTCTAAAGAACAGAAAAATACAAAACAAAAATGGAAAGTGTCGAAATGGATGCAATAAGAATCAATGAGAATATCTAGAATAGATCACATAAGAAATGAGATCATAAAAGAAAGAATGGGAATCGAGGGAAGCATAACGGATGACATCACTAAAAGGCAACTGATATGGTACGGCCATGTACAACGGATGAACGACGAAAGATTACCAAAGCAAGTCCTAGAATGGCAACCAATAGGGCGCAGAAAAAGAGGGCGTCCTAAACTAGAATGGCAACAGTCAATCCAAAGATCGATGAGTCAAAAGAATCTGACAGAGGATGATTGTCAGGATCGAAGGAGGTGGAGAATAGGCGTCGGACAACGTAGAAAAACGTTCTAAACCGACATAGTAGTACTAGTCTCTAATTAAATGTAAATAGTGAGAAAACCATCGCAAGAAGCGCCATCTACCGAGATACGAGAGAAACAAAAAACAAAAGCAGGCGAAACACTGCTATACAATATCCATCAATGAAAAGATCGAATGCAAATAAAAGAAAACAGCTATAGTCCGTGACCTACGACAGCTCTTTGTCTTTTTGATCCGGCCTAAAAGACAAAGAGCTGTCGTAGGTCACGGACTATAGTTGTTTTCTTTTATTTGCATTCAATCTTTTCATTGATCGATATTGTATAGCAGTGTGTCGCCTACTTTTGTTTTTTGTTTCTCTCGTATCTCGGTAGATGGCGCTTCTTGCGATAGTTTTCTCACTATTTACATTTAATTAGAGACAAAACCGTCTAATTAACTTCGCAAGGTTTGTCACAGTGACCAGCAGTGTTCTGAGGAGTCCCATAAGGACGAAACAGTTAACTGTCAACACGTATTAGGTGTCCATTAGATCTTGGACCCCCGTGAGGTTAAGCTTTCAGGCTACCCACAGAAAAATACGAGGGAAACAAAAACTCCGTTTTGCCCGATTAGCCTCGAAACTTGTTTGATTATTAATGCATACACTTTTACCATTAGATAAAATATTAGTTATAGTACTTACCTAGAAATGATAAAAAATATAATTTCTGTGGGATTACTCTAAATTTTGCCTTTTTTTGTAAATTTGTTATAGTTTCTAAAGTCATTCCTGTGGTTCTTCCGTGCTTCCAAACAGGTAGACTTTGTGCAAAAACATAATCTTTTGAAAAATATTCCAAAATTTTTAATTTTGTATTTTACATCGATATCAGTAAGTCTTTGTTTTTAAAATAACATAAGTTCTTTAGATTTGGGATTATAACATTTAACGGCATTATTAGAGATATATCACTTAAATATTAAATCAAGTAAAACAAACTTCAAATCTATCGAGACTTCGAGCCTCGAGGTAAACCTGGAAGATCACTCTAATGTAGGAATGTTCAATCAGTTCACTTTCGTTATTTTAGTTTGATGTCCTATGTACGTACCATTTACGTCTGAAGTACGTACATATACATGGTTTACGTTTAATTGGACGTACCATGTAGGTACCTAGTACGAGTTTTTTACGTACATAGTACATGGCTAAAATTATATCCCTACGACGTATTATATAAATGGACGTCCAAAAATGTACGTATAGTACGCCGCAGAGGGACGTACTATGTGCGTACAAAGTACGTACTTGTGCTGTCTGGGTAGAGAGTATGAAACCAAACCGAACCAACCACCAACCGAAACATATTCTCGAAAAATGTGTTATTCAAACCTTTATCAATTAAGTGCAAACCTGTGATTTGGAGATAGTGTTTTTATGGAAAAAGTTCAGGGAAGGTCTGGAACGGTTAGAATACGTTTGCGATCAATTGAGAAAGGTGAGGAAAACACCAATTGATCGTAAATTTTGGTTCGATGAAATTGTTTTGGAAAAAATTTCCGTTCGAAAAAAATGTTTTCAATCAAATGTTAATTAGAAATAACTGTTTTCGTTAAAAAAAATGTTTTCGAACAAATTTCCATTTGAAGAAACTGTTTTCGAACAAATTTTCGTTCAAAGAAATGGTTTTCGAACAAATTTCCGTTCGAAGAAATGGTTTTCGAACAAATTTCCGTTCGAAAAAATGTTTTGGAACAAATTTATATTTGAAGAAACTATTTTCGAACAAATTTCCGATCGAAGAAAATATTTTCGAACAAATCTTCGTTTGGAAAAAATGTTTTCGAACAAATTTCCATTCAAAAAAACTGTTTTTGAACAAATTCTCTTTCGTAGAAAATGTTTTAAAACAAATTTCTGTTCGAAGAAAATGTTTTCGAACAAATTTCCGTTCGAAACAACTGTTTTCGACAAATTTCCGTTCGAGGAAAATGTTTTCGAACAGAGGTCTGCGACCCGTCGTGTTGCTACCCAAACAAATACCTAGAGATGGTACAAAAAAAAATTTACACCTTTTTTTTTACCTTCCTAGTTTTTGAGATGACGCCGACGAGATGAAAATGTTTTATTTGGGTGTATTTTGACTTATCTTAGCAATATCGGCGTGACGTCTGTGTGTGTACGTGTATGTGTGCGTTAGGTGTGTGTGTTGCGCATGCCTCTGTGTCTATAATAACGCCTTTTTTTACAATCATTACAGTGTAGCTACTTTCGATTTTTTGTTTGGACCTTTTGTTTTTCAATCTTTTGTTTTTTGACTTTTTGTACTTTCGACATTTTGGAATTTCGACTTTTTGCATTTTCGACCTTTTGTACTTTCGCCTTTTGTATTTTTGACCTTTTAAAGTTTTGGCCTTTTGTTTTTCGACCTTTTGTACTTTCGACCATTTGTATTGTCGGCCTTTTTTAGTTTCAACCTTATGTTTTCGACCTTTTGTGTCTTCGACATTTTGTTCTTTCGACGTTTTATTCGCCTCCCGCTTTTGTTTGGACACCGTAATAAAATAATAGTAGGTATATTATAAACCTCGGAACTGCTGTGTTTACTTTTAATCCCGCGGCAATATTTTTTAAGCCCGACCGGAAGGACGGCTATAATTTGCTAAGTGATTAAAAAGGACTTTAATGGCAATGTTTATATACTAAAAATAATAATAATCATAAAATAAATAAATATTAAACCACTTACTCCGGTACTCTAGTTTTATCATGTCAACTCCCGGTATATAATAATACAGTGGGCAGTGATAGTTTTCATTTATTTGGTAAGCTTTGGGCGCGTTGCTAAGGTAGACATTAAACAAAAGTCAGTCAGACGCTAACAAACAGAAAAAATGTGCAAAAAATAATATTTATTTTATAACAAACTATATAGGTTTAGTCGAGAATATGTTTGAATTAAATTTCTCAAAGATGGAACAAACGAGGGATCAAATAATAAAGTCTATTCCTACATTGAGATGGACATTGAAAAGGCCACCAAAGAAAGCAGCTTTCAGAGTACCGAAAATGATGCAATAAAAGGAATGCCGAAAATTTCATCGAAAAGGTATTCCTGTTTTACATCCTGGAGAAGTCTAGAAAGTTAAATGCTTCGTGTATATGGAGGCTATGCCAAAGAACACAATAATAATAATCGAAACATTCCAAGTCATCAGCAAAGTACAGTAAACTTCCGCCAAGCTGGAAGCAACAGAATAACCGTATCGTGTATCATGATTTGATTTTGTTTTTTGTATTTTAATAAAATAAAATGATCCAAAAAACCTATATTTTGCCTTTATAGTTTTAAAGAAATTACTTTTAATCACGGGATAAAAAATTCTACCTCAGTCCATGAAAAAAGGGAATAAACGTACACGTTTATGCCCTAGAGTGCATAAAGAAATTTATTAAATGATACAAAATCCAACAACAGTGTTTTATATTTTATAAAACATGTCAACTAATTTTTTGTTTCTTGCGCTGTGTGGGTCCTAATGAATGTGAAATCATAAAAAATTTAGTTTTTATATTCGATAATCTGAAAAAGCATTATTTTAATGGTTTGTTTATTTGGACAGTCTAAATATATATAAGGGGTGTGATGGACAGTTCTTTACGTTACATTTGTAAACCATTTTATTTTTTTGAACACAAAAAAAGCTACGTTCCTGACAGTGTCAGATTCGTCATATAACCAAAAATATTTAGCTGTCGTGTCGCTACCCTAAGAAGACACTACGTCTTCGTGATGCAGTGACCCTATTGGCTACTGGAAGAATGCGCGGGCGGGCTCGGCGGGCTTTTTAAATGATTTTTTTCTTAGTAAAGGTTCATTTTTGAGGTCAGGCTAATTTCATGTATGCGAAAAGAATTTGGATATCAAAAATATATTAATTTTAGTCATGTAAACCTGTAAGATATCCAAACTTTTTCCGCATACATAAAAATTTGCATGACCTCGAAAATGTAATACTTAAATAAAAAACAATGTTTTTTAAAAAATGTAATTATTATTTTTTTAAAAATGAGTACTGTTTTAGAAAAATCTAAAAATATTTAACAAATATAATGTTTTTTCTTAAATGTATAAACTAGGTATTTATATTACAAAAAACTGTGGATTTTTAGAAAACTTAAAAATAGTTAAACATGTACCACCTAATAATCCTTAATAAAACCAATATTTTAAAAAAATAAGAACACACTTTTACAGTCTTCCATTTTCTAATTTCTAGGTTTATGTGGAATTGCTCAAATGTTATAATGTAATTTTCATATATTCTTCACAATATCCATTCTCCAATCCGTTTTTTAATAATAAAGGTGGCCACATAATGATGTTATCCCATTGTTGATTGTTGCATTGGATAACTAAAAAGCAAAAAAAAAAAGCTGCCAGGGGACTCATAATAGTAGGTATTTTATACAGGTGTTAATAAAGTATGTCGCCAAACTTCAGAGGATTATCTTGAGTGATTTTAAGAAAAAAAACTTTGTATAACCATGCTTAGTTTTTGAGATATGGGTTATTAAAATATTAGTTTTTTGTTTGCTTTTTATTTATAACTCGTGCAGTTTTTGAGATATTTAGCTCAAATCTGGAACATGTTGTTATTGTTTTGTTACAAGGCATACATCATTAAGCATGTCAAATATTAGGAAAAACTACAGGGTGATATTTTTTCCGCGGTCATGCCCCCTTTTTTCTCCAGAACTTTTTTGCAGTAAGTTATTGGCAGATTTAAAAATGTAAAATGAATTCCTTGTTTTATTCAAAAATTTTTTGATCTGCAATATTTTTATCTCTAACCATTTTTCAGAAAAAAAAACAAAATAAAATAACTTGTATCTTCAATTGCTATTTAGAAATTACATAAAACTCGCATAAAATTAAAATAATGCAGAGTACAAATTTTCCTTTTTTGCCTTTTCTTGGAAACAGTTAGAGTTACAAAAAATTGCAGAAGATCAAAAAATTTCTGAGGAAAGGTGGCTATTGCCTCCTCCACCCCAATAAGCCTTCGTGTCGACTCTGTCTGAAATATGTGTTTATATGTAATATAATTTCAGGGGCTAACCAAATTTTTAAGGGGGAGCTTAGCTCTTGAAGCTCTGCCCTAGGTACACTTTGGGCCTATTCTTAAATTATGTAATTGACCCACCTCCACCCTCTGTACAGAATTTTCAAGAAACAAAATACATTAAAAAAAAGTTATGTGTAATACAAGGCCAAACACTGCTACCCCTTTGAGCAATAATTTTGAACATATAATTATTATGTTAAATGGCATTATGTATTTTAAGAATAGGCCCTAGTATGGGTGTGGAAAGAGACAGAACTTATTAACCAATATTTCTCTATTACTTACCTAAATGAAAAAACATTTGCAACCAAGCAGTGTGTACTCAATGTGATTGTAATGATCCATACAACTCCATAATGTCTGTGTACCTAAAAAGTAAAAGCACTAGCTAGAATTATGTTCAAACACTAAACTAAAAGAGTACCTAAAAAGTAAAAGCACTAGCTAGAATTATGTTCAAACACTAAACTAAAAGACAGAAGCCTAAGGATTTTTAGACATTTTCCATATATTTCATGAATAAAAAAATTAAATAGGGAAGATATGGCATAACTGTGTCTCGGGTCCCCCAAAGACCTATTCTTGGGTGCACTACTGACTAAAATATCTACTAAAACTAAAAATGGAAAATGCCGAAAAGGCAATAATAATAAAACTATATGGACAATGACCCATAAGAAGGTGCAGATCTACGGGAGGGGAAATTCCCCCCTCCCAAATATCAAACTATATTAAGTTTTTACATACAGAATACACATCCTGGTCACAATGCAAAACTGTTTTATGCAATATTTATTATGATATCTACCCCCCCTAAATAAAGTTCCTAGATCCACCCCTGCCATAACTGAGGGGTGAACAGCTCAACAAAATTTGTACACCATCCTACAGGACTCAAATAAATTCTTGGTCCTGTAGTGTATTTTAGTGTCCTGTGGAGTCCTACACAGTCTTGTTAAAAAAATTTGTATACCTGCTGTGGACAGATGATCACCCCTCCCGAACACACAATGCACCAATACTAAGTTGACACATTTTATCTAAAACCAATGTATATGTTCAGTGTCAATCTGTATAACAAGTATATAAATCGACCCTAACTTCAATAACATAAATTATATTTCTTACCTTGTCTTAGTCACAAAACAAGACCAGTTTTGTCTGATAACACGCGCTTTAACACAAAACAGATCTCCTTTGTAGTGAAAAAGTTATTTCGTAGCAAAATTTTTGCATCCGAAAATTCCAGAAAAACAAACCAAGAATTTGAGGTTAGGTTTGACTCGACTGCGTTTACAATATACTTGTAACTTGCTTTTAAAAAGGACTTGCAATTTGTAATTTGGGTAGAATACCTGTATTATTTATTTATTTTTTTGGTTGCAACTTTTTTAACATTGATTGATGAATGTTACAGATGTTCATACCTATGCAACAACGAATAACAGCAATTTTTATTTAAACAGTATAAATACTGAATTAGGATATAAGTCATTGTTTTATAAAGGAATCAGATTGTATAACAAATTACCATTAGACATTAAAAATTGCAAATCAAATAATATATAAGAGAAAAAAAAAAGAAGTACTTGTTGCCTAGTCAGCCTCAGTGGCGTATATAGCAAAAAGTTTCGGTGGGGGCCCAGACCTTATAAAGACGTATTTTATACTATTTTATATTTGTATTTATGAAATATGTGGAAAATATCTAAAAAAATCTTAGCTTCGGGGGGGGGGGCATATATACGCCACTGGACAGCCTG